>OY759262.1:13034281-13321781 GCA_963662155.1 Lamellibrachia columna | reverse complement strand
TGCTGGAAACAACAAACATGGCCATACACGGGTAACTAAATAAATAATATCTACGTTAACATTGTCATCGGATCAGACATTTTCATCGGATGTAATAACGTTTCACCATTCGCTTCACAAATCGTTTCACTATTTGCTTTTCGTCAACGCACTTGCACGTTTGACCTCTGTCTCTGCTGAAACTGGCGTCCTTTATTAGGAGTTCATTGTGACATTACACATTGTAAGTAGCAATCAGTAAATACTTCTTCCATTGCGACAAATATACCAACCTTGTTTTTTTAAGATATCAAAGAGATAGCCGAAGACAATAACTTATAAATAAATTACGCAGTGGTATTCGTACGAATCTCAAGACCACCGATACTGTTCCACTCCTTACTATTGTTCGCGATGATAACGTCACCATTCGTTGCTACGGCGCACGGAAACGATATTGAAGAACAACACACAAGAGGGCGCTGACTTTTATTTCTTTTATTTTCGTACATGTCGACAATGCACGTCACATCCAATGACGACATAAACTGTAAAACATTTTTATTCCAGTTTATTCCAATAACAGTCCTGCATGGTTGTGAACTGATACCAAACCTATGTACGATAGACATATTTACAGAAAAATGTGTCTTCCACTGTTTTGTCTGCAAACATTAGTTCTCACAGGAAAAGAGATAAATTGTTGAACAATACATCATAGCAAGATATATTAAAACTAAATGAGGTCAATGGGAACTACCAGGAAATGCATTGCATGATGGGATGCGATGCGCGCGCAGTGCGTAGCGTCTGTGACGTAGACGTGCCGTGATGCAAGCTTCTTAACATAACATCCTGTCGTGCAAAAGATATACTTGGTTTTCATACATTAAATGCTCATTACAAAGTGTTAGACAGTACTGCGTAGGCGCATAGCAGGAAACAGGTAAGGTGATGGTGTTACCAATAACAAGCCGGGAATATGGCTGGCCTAAATGTTTAAACAAACGTTTCGAGGGTAATTATAATTAAATTGGTCCCACGATGTGTCGTTGGTAGACATACCTAACGCTATTGTTTTCCTCAAGGATTGCGAGAGATCAGCCATGCTGTGCTCTGATTGGTCAATGCCACTGCTCGTCCGATAGAATCGGAGCTAATTTAGAACGTGTCATGAACTAGCCATCGTAAGAGTGACTCGAATGCGAGAAACTCGTGTGGCAAGACACACGATACGAGCAGATAGTTTAATCCAAGTCACTCGTCGTAATATGTTTCAATTCTTGTGATCAACGAGTAAAGTCCAGACACTTCTATGGTCATCTACAGATGTGTATCACTGTGCTAAAACCTAGTGTGGCGTTCATATTCGTTGTTTGCAGCTGGATCAAGATGGCAACTCGACGACCGTGCAAGAAGGTATTATCGACAGGTAAGTCCGCAGGGAGAAATGACGCGGCTAACACGTGACACGTGTACACAGGCACGCACGCAAGGAAGCAACTTCTGAAATGTGTTACTAGAATGTGTATGCGTGTGCGCGCGCGCGTGTGTTTCGGTATGGTAACAAAACTAGATTCAACCAGACTTTTCCTTTTGGTCATCTTCCTGTCCAAACTGCCCCTCCCTACACCCCGTACTGCTGTCCGCGGCTAGCACATGGGTATAGTTGGCAGCGCTATTGGCAGTCGTCAATACCCTGATTCGGCTGCGGTGTTCACGTGCCAACCGGACAGAGGACCACGCGTTTAACTTGCTGAGAACTACAGTTTCGTCGGACCTTTGACGAAACACGCTGCACAGTGAGTTTACGTTTTGTTTCCATCTAATTCCTACATGTTGTATATAGTTCTTTCATATTGTGGCTTGCTAGATACATAGGTACACACGCACGCACGCACGCACGCATGCACGCACTTGCGCACGCGCACGCGCACGCACACGCACAGGTAAACCAACAAAATATTTGTTTCAATCTAGATAATGTTTTTACAACACCACAATTACCAAAATACGACAACACAGCATATTTATACAACATAAACAGTCCACATTTGTTGTGTCAAACATCTAACCTACATTTGTTTTGCCCAGCAACACCTGCCATGCTTAACGGCAATAGTGCTACCATGGACACATTTCTGTTAGCAGGTGTCGTCGAAAGATCGGACACTTGTCCCGCAACGGTGCGTGTTATTATTATTATTATCATCATTATTGTATAATTATTATTGATAATTCCATTATTAGAAAGGATACCGTCTGTAGCGAGACTAGTTAAACAGTGGAAATATCCTGCAATCATTCAGGCATATAACATACATTACAGGATTGTATTTTATTCATTGCTTGCTCTCAAAAAAGAAGGTGCATTTGGAGTATTATCTCAAACGCAAGCGTAAACATTATTGGGATTTGCTCGTCTCATATCAGTTATTACAATGCCGACCTACCAGGTTTGCACGATATAAAATTATACTGAATGAGTTATTCCGGTTTGTCTAAAGACCATGGATGAACACCGTAACGCCGCGGATACACCGACCAGCAAACACAATAGGACGGAGAGAAAGATCCTCGAGATGCCGACGAAGAAGACGAGTCTGACTCCTGTGCTTGAACAGCTCGAATCACAAACGATAGCCACTACGACGAACAACGGAATCATGCAAGGAGGGCCACTTCCGGCTGAAGACAAGCCGGCTGTTCTGACAGAGATAGAGACAGAGAATAGCTCGGCTACGCTCTCAAGAAATTCGCCTGTTGCACAGGAGGAGTGGCTCCGGCCGTGTGTGGCAAAGCCACTTGAAGCCGTTTCGACCGACCAGTCGGACGCTGCCGCGCAGCTGCCGGATGCATCCACGATACCGTCGGACGTTCCTACGCAGAAATTGGACCACGTGGATCCCGTACAACAGCAATGGCCCGACTCAGGTTGGTTTCTTAAAACTGTGTCGTCGAAACATCAATAAGTCCAATCCCGTAAATAGGTTTCTCCGAGGGCGGTTTCGCGTTGCACATTTTGGTATTAAAATTACGCAATCAGAATTTTGTATTTCCTCCAGAATAATAAGTTCCCTTCCCGGGTGATCCAATGAGACCCAGGCGTTGTTTTCGTAACGCCGCCTATGCACTCAGTCTGTTGTGTTTCGTGCGACAGGGACCGCTGACGCCCTCGTGACATTACAACTACAACGAGACGAAGCAACACACCTGAGCGACCGTCACTGCTGTGGATGGTCGGGTGAGTCATATGATGCACCTTACCCATTGCAAATATCACCGGATTGGTCCTACGTCACAGGACAACAATATGTCAGTCCTCCAAAGTTCGACTACCTTCACATACAAACTATCATCATTTTTCAGACTAAGGGGTGGCCTGGTCACACAGGCTGTGCTTATCTGGTAAGACACAAAGTGTGAGAATGGCCGTTTTTATGTGTGGATGTTATTGAGGGTGGTCACTTGGAGGGTTCTACCGAATACAGATTTGTGCTTCCAGTTTTCTCACAACACGACCCGTTCCTGTTCGAACTCTGTTGTTAATAATGTATGTTTTATTCAAAATACTGGCATGAGTGAGCAATTACAGTCGGCCTACAAGGCTACAACCGAAATTCAATATAGATATGTCAAAAATTAATAACTTAAACACAACCTGGCTGGTAGCTGAAACTGTTGTAGGTTGAAATGCACAATGAAATGCTATTTTTCTACGTTAATTGTTATTTGCTTACATCTATTTTTTAGTAACGTCGAATAATGCGCCTATTGTATCGGAACATGCATCATATCCGTCAGAAGGTGAGATATTTCATTATAATATCCAACATTGCAATTATGTACGTGCAGTTGTGTGCACACACGTGCGTGTGTGTACGTGTCTAATCTAATATAAGTGGAATTGTTCAAATAACTCAGTGTTTCTTCTATGCTCTCTGGTGTATGAGGCCACCTCAATCGCTGTTCAGAGACGCCGTTACTTGGACTACTGTGTGACACGAATCCATATTTTACAGGGATAAGTTCAACGACTACAATTTCTGTCCAGTTCGCCTGTGACATGGGTAAGACATTTTATATTAATTTAATAATGAATACATATAAGATAGGGGCGTAACCAATCAGTTATTCTTGCACATCATGCGGTAAAGAAACCCTTATCTTTGTACCGAATAACCTAAAAAGGCGTAGACGATCCAAGGTTTAAAAAAACGAGAATTTGAGCTGAAGATAAGACGTTTTGTGGAGAAAAAATATATCAATATATCAGGACAAACGGAAATGAACGACAAACTAGACAGGAATCTTATCCGTAAGTGGCAACAATGCAACTATATGACTATGGCATCATCATCCATAGATAATAATCACAATCTGGCCTGATGTTGCGTTGATGTTATGTTCTTGAGTCGCGCTCTAAGGATGGCTGTAATTCCAGGAAGCCGTAACCTGGAGTCGCTTACACATTCTAAAGATGCTTCTGACAGTTACTTAGACGAAACGGTGCGGAGTAACATGGAAGCTTAGAACCTGAAGGGGGGTATATTTCCGTGTCATTATTATCCTTAATCCAAGTTATGAGTTACTCGTAATCCAAGATGGAGGCAATACGCTGGATAAAACCGTTATAACCTGAATTTATGTCATACTTACTACTATGACGCGGTTCACACTTTTTCTCCAATAAACCAAAATAGTGTGATGTACGGGTAGGTATGTACGGGTAGGTATGTACGGGTAGGTATGTACGGGTAGGCATGTACGGGTAGGTATGTACGGGTAGGTATGAAGCCCACGACATGATATGATCGGCATTCCTCGCGGTTTCTGCGGATCTACTGTAGCGTCTCTAGCAGCTGGGTGGCGTCCCGCGGTACTACCGTAGCGTCTCTAGCAGCTGGGTGGCGTCCCGCGGTACTACCGTAGCGTCTCTAGCAGCTGGGTGGCGTCCCGCGGTACTACCGTAGCGTCTCTAGCAGCTGGGTGGCGTCCCGCGGTACTACCGTAGCGTCTCTAGCAGCTGGGTGGCGTCCCGCGGTACTACCGTAGCGTCTCTAGCAGCTGGGTGGCGTCCCGCGGTACTACCGTAGCGTCTCTAGCAGCTGGGTGGCGTCCCGCGGTACTACCGTAGCGTCTCTAGCAGCTGGGTGGCGTCCCGCGGTACTACCGTAGCGTCTCTAGCAGCTGGGTGGCGTCCCGCGGTACTACCGTAGCGTCTCTAGCAGCTGGGTGGCGTCCCGCGGTACTACCGTAGCGTCTCTAGCAGCTGGGTGGCGTCCCGCGGTACTACCGTAGCGTCTCTAGCAGCTGGGTGGCGTCCCGCGGTACTACCGTAGCGTCTCTAGCAGCTGGGTGGCGTCCCGCGGTACTACTCGCCGTTTTCTCCATTTTCCCGCGTTACTACAAACTCGCCGTTTTCTTAAGGCTGGGATGCGCCACCTGTATTTCAAGAATAACATGTATATACACCCGAATGATAACGTAACCGAGTGAATTTTAATGGCTCAGCAGTAGAATCTTCGCCTGCCACGCAGGCAACGGGTATTCGATTCCCATCTATTGCAACTTTTTTTAGTTGTGCATATTAAGTCACACGTAGACAAAAATAAAAAATTTAAATAAACAACATGCCATTAGCACAGTAACTTTTACACTTTATCATAGCTCATCAACACAATATGTATATGTATATGTGTGTGTATATATATATATATATATATATATATATATATATATATATATATATATATATATATATATATATATATATATATATATTTATATATATATATATATATATATATATATATATATATATATATATATATATATATATATATATATATATATATATATATATATATATATATATATATATATATATATATATATATATATATATACGTAGTACGTAAATCCGCAGAAACCACGAGAAATGCGCGAGGATTGCCGATAATGTCATGTTATGGGCTTCATGTGTAGGTAATATTGGAAATATCAGCCACAATAATGTTAACTACTAATTAACCTCATAGAACGAAATAAATATATATCTACATGTTTGTGTCAACAGGCCATTTGAAGATTTTGTAACTTAATAGTCCATCTGGTTGCCGCAAACGTTATGCTAAATTTAAGGCGTGTTCAAAGATAAAGCAAATTCTCGTTCGTATATCAACCAAAGAAATAATGTTTAAAGCACCGACTCGACTGGCATTCGGAGTGGGGTTATTATCAATGTTGATTGTGAAGCGGCGTGTGAACATGAAACCATGTAATGGTCGACTGTTGGGATGCCAATAGTATTGCGTTGTTGGAGATTCAAAACAGCGGAAGTCCATTTTGATCAGCGCCGTGTCGTTGGTTGTGGACATGTGTCTGTTACGTGTGTCTGTTACAAGTGTATGTTACATGTGTCTGTTACGTGTGTCTGTTACGTGTGTCTGTTACGTGTGTCTGTTACATGTGTCTGTTACATGTGTCTGTTACATGTGTCTGTTACGTGTGTTTGTTACGTGTGTCTGTTACGTGTGTCTGTTACATGTGTCTGTTACGTGTGTCTGTTACATGTGTCTGTTACGTGTGTTTGTTACGTGTGTCTGTTACGTGTGTCTGTTACATGTGTCTGTTACGTGTGTCTGTTACGTGTGTCTGTTACGCTTCTAACACAAGAATATGGACTTTCGTTGCTTTCTGTTCCTCTATAGATATGTTGTTGAAGAATCAAAACATTGAAAGTCCATTTTCGTGTGTTAGAAGTTAGTCTAATATACTCATGTCCATCCATCAACACGGTGCAAATCAAATTGGCTCTTCAACAGCTATTGTCTTGTTTGGCAGTTGGACCTCAAGTACAACGGAATATGGTCGTCAACGACGAGTCTGGTGAGTAGGTCGGCGAATGCATTCTTTCACAGGCAATCGACACCACTAGATTTACAGTAGTTAATATTTGCCTCGCCGATCCCTCCGGTGACCAATTGGTTTGAACCAGAAATAAGGTAAGATAATTGAACCCGGAGAGGGTATCTAGGTCTCTCCGAACTCTCCATCTTTCACACACACTGGTTCAGTCACGTAATCATACAATTAGCAGCCAGGCACTCTTATATAAATCACATTACAAACGTGTCTGACGTGTTTTGATGATACGCACAAATTACGAATAAATATGCAATAATAAGGTATTCATCTCCCTCTGGAGTGTCTATTTTACGTGCACCGCTCGGAAAGAAACCATCTTTTCGGACAGGAAAATAGGATGCTCTCAATGGTTGAATAATAAAAACAATGAGCAAACTAATTTATTTTAGGTTAATTGTGATTAAGCGTGTTGAATTACCGATTAACTGACACTGATATTGCACGCACGAATGAGGTGTGTCTAAAGATACTGACGTCATGAGTTGCTTTGTGTTGTTTCAGACATGCAAGTGGACGTTCATCAAGGTTAGCACTGTTTTCCTGACTCATTAATAGTTTCCTTGCAAACGAAGCTAACAGTAGTTTAATGCATTCCTTCCTAGAGAAGTCGAGATCACGTTGGAATGAACAGGTCTGTAGAAGTGTAAAGCGCACTGAACAGTCCCATGGACTGGATAAGGCGCTGCATAACAACGTACCTTTACCTTTTTACACAATAGTCTGGCCAAAAAACTTTTGAGGGATATACTGCTATAATTTTGTCTATTCCAAAAACACAGAAGGAATATGATTGTTTCACACTTGTTCTGTATCGTATATTGCAGAGGAATGTGCATCTGGGTCTCCGGGTGTGGGCTGGTGGTGGCAAATGGTTCTGCCCAAACCAGACACGGGAACAGGTGAGACTAATTGAAACTACTGTTTTCAAGTTAATACATCTTACGTTCCGCTCAACGGTTGTATCTCAGTTGTCACGAGGAGTCTGTTCATGGCTTGCTATGTCGCACAGTTACACCAAGTCATTTCTATGAGCGTCTGGACATTTTATCACCGGTGGTATGTGAATGTGTCGACCCCTAGTGGATCGCTAACCAGCGTAGCTGCTGACGCATCTTAGAGCAACACAACTTGTTTAAATGTCATATAAACTGTTTCGTCGATGCACACGAGTTGCAATTAGAAATGTGCCAACAAACAAAAAAAATTCCATCCAATTGCGATTCGAAATGAACTATATTTGCCGAACCGGGATAATTTTTTTAGTGCATCTGATTGGTTGACGCGACTGATTGGTTGACGCGACAAAGTTCAATTCCATGTTTGTTCATGTGGATCCATCGGGGTGGTTCACGAAGTGAAACCGGCAGCTGTGGTAAGACATGGCTCCGTAATTCATTAGATATTATTGTGTATCCTTTGGATGTGACTACATACATGTAGTCACGTGATTATTTGGCTTCGTGCATACTAAATGTAGCACATTTGTTGACAGGATTTGGTGAAGTTGAGATGGAGACTGACATGGAATACCAAGGTAAGTGTTTGCAAATGTATGATCGTGTGACGAGAGATGTATATGCAAAGGAAAGTAATTTCATAAAACGCACATCAACCGTAAACTAGCTACAAACATACGAAATATGTAACGGCTGGTATGCCAACTTTTGTGTACGATTGGACATCTCTGAATTTCTATATTACAGAAGTTCCACTGGTTTCACATAAAGCGTCCGACAAGTCAACAAGTAAGTTTATGTTATGATGCCGATTTGTCTATGTTGGTGCACACTAACAACATTCGATGTGTTCCTTTTCTCTGTACATAATTTTAAAACTTATAAATGACAATACTTGTTGTAGTACAAAGTACAACTCGTTGCAACACATTTGGCGTAAGTATTGTAGTAGTATTAAACTACTGCAATGGATAGCTTCATTTTGACGTCACGGCAATTCCATTTATCAATTTATCCAGATAGGTATCTACTATACTACTATGATTCCACCGAGATGTGGTAGTTCGACAAAGCGGCTAGATAGGGTGGTGTGAATATAACATTTCACGTTACGTTATAACACTTTTACAAACATTAATGTGTTTGTTTACTTGTAATAAATAAAGTTACAGCAGCTGATGTGGAAACTTCAACGAGCCAGGCAGTCGCTGACAAAGCTTGCCAGGGTCACCCGAACGCAGACGAACAGCCACATACAGAAGGTAGGCATCTGAACTCAGGAAACACGGGCGTACTAAGTGTACAACCAGACGTATCCACAAACGTGCCAAACGTGTGGACTTTTGCGACAAATACACCAATTGTATTCGGAAAATAAGCTTTTACAAAGCACACTCTAAAATCAGTCCGGATGGGAAACAGTTCCCCTCCACATGCACACAGACAGGCGTTTGTTTTAAATATCTTCCATGTCAGTATTACATGTACAACGATTGCTCGGTCTCGAAAAATAAAAACTATTTAGATTTCTTTGCCGTAAAGGTGTGTAAATATCTACCAACGTAAAGAAAATGTAAATTGACCTATCACGCTGTTACACCAACAAGATCACATCCTAATGTTAAAACTTCACTAAACGTGTCGTGTGGTAGCATTGTTCTTGCGGCGTAGTCTCGCATGATGCTCCTCCTGTTCAGACACGGACGTCCGCAGCGCGGGGGAGCACCAGCATTCTTCTGAACAGTCGTCGACCGGTGGAAGTTCTGGCAACGACCTCCATCGACGCACAGGTAGTGAGTGATCCGATGTGTCCATTTAAGCGAAACACTCAATTTCGACATAACCAGGTGAATGGTTTTGAAGTATTGTGTTTTCGGCACAATCCACACTTTACCAGGTACTTTTCATGGCGGATGAATACTATATGAAGAGCTGACTTTATAAACAAGACATATCCACTTTTACAATGTTTTTTGAGTAAACCCCTTTAACATATTATATACGTCATGCTGCATGCCACGAGTTAACGTTTGTAATCAAACCCAGACGTATTACCACACAAACAACACGGCAAACATATGATTGTCGTTCACATCGGAGTGTTTAATAAAAAAAAACAGACATTTCCAAGATTAGTCAATGAGGACGTCGACTTGTGTCGTGTGATTGCGTGCTGTTCAAAGTGGCATCCTGCATGATGTACATGCATTTCATTAAAATCCAGCCAAGTGAAAATTAAACGTAACTGTATTGTCTTCGTATACAGAAGTAAGCTTCTCAGTCTTGTAGTTAACTGTTGTACTCACGTTCAAACAAAATAGTTTCGTAATACTCCAGACGTTTCCCTTAATTACTTCGTTCGAATAAAAATGGATATGTAAGGTTTTGAAAGTCATCTCTTCACTTATGATCTGTAGCAGACGTGCACGACGCCGGTCTGGCGGGGGAGCATCTCGGCACATCGGAGCAGCCGCCCACCGACATTGATACGGCACGGCACACGGGTAGGTCGGCGAGCCGTCATCTGTGTATAATGGTACTAACACCGATGTGTTGGGAAACGGAAGGTAAAGTGGCCCATTAAGTATGGATTGACCTACATCTGATTTATTTGTATAAAAACAGTTATTTTATGTTCTATTCTCCAGTTCAATATATTGACTACGTGTACGCACAATCATGATACTCTATCTAAATACATACTATAAATAATTTTTTTAAAGACACCCATTTTTAATGAAAGCAAACTGGATGTCAAAGCGGGCCCCCTCACAAAGGTGTCCCATGTCACTCAGTCATTGGCACAAATCTTGCACGTGAACGACCCACGTTCATACCCTGTACACTCCAGATGAGCCCACTGGCCAAACCCGCCACATTGCCCCCATCCTTCACCCTTCCTACTGTCCGAATATACTTCCGCACATTATAAGAACCTGTATAATCTACTAATTATGGTGTTTATTGTGCTGATGTGATGTAAGTGTTAATTAATAAAATGACACTAGTTTGTGATTTAAACAGTAGGTCTAATTATACATATTCACATTATCAAACCCTGTAATTTATGTTCGTACACTGTAGCACAGCCTATGGTGTAACTACATTATCCATAATGTGCAAAGCAACTGCGACCACGGGGCCCACTAAGGCCTCTTGCAATGTCGTTTTCGTTTTAAACGTGTGCATTCACATCAAAATGGACATTTACATTCCACTAAATATATAATGTCCTTATACAAACCCCATTTATGGTTAAACACCGGGCCATTTATGAAAATATGGAGTTTTGTAAGACATGCCAAATATTTTAAGAAAAGTGCCAAAAACACATGACTCATGGTTTGGGATTGGCGCCTAGCTGGCACGTAGAACGTTGCGTAGCGTCCCCTTGCGAGTCTTTAAACTTAAACACTATCTTTGGTTTACCCCAATGCATATCAGGAAAGCCATAATGGTGGGGTCCACTTTGGCCGAGGGACCCACTTACCACTTTTCCCTAATGTATTGCTTCAGTTTGATACGTTCAGGTGGCGCGACGTGTAATGTCGCAATATCATGTAACGTTGGATGGCAGAAATCTGTAATGAAAATACGCAAAGTACCGTTGTATAAACTATGTAGTTTTCTCTACGTCCCTCCCTCCCTCCCTCCCTCCTTCCCTCCCTCTTTCCCTCCCTCCCTCCCTCCCTCCCTCCCTCCCTCTCTCTCTTTCTCTCGTAAGCACATGATCGGTTTAGGTGACGAGCGCAGACAAATCCGTCAGCAGCAGGACTGGACCATTGCTGCAGACCTTACCCGAATCACGTTCAGTCGTAGCGTGGTTGAATGTCCACTAGATCGCAAAGACACCTTGCCTTTCGTCCCCACTCCAGAGACCGGACAGTCGTCGGGTACAACGGACACAGGTTCGTGCAGTCCAGCTTTTAGCACGTTCCTAACAGAAAACAGTTTATATATTCTGCAACAGATAAAATAACGGAGTCTGCAGTGTGCTTCCAAACAGCAAAACTCTCACCCACTGTGACGGTGTCACTAGTAATGATATCATTGGCCATTGTGGCGCCACATCTATCTAAATGATGACACCAGCAAACTTATCGAATATTATGTTTCCAGGGTCAGCGCCACGCGAACACACAGACGAGGATCAGCATTAGAGTTTGCTCAGCGCGTTGAATTTGCCAGGCGAAAAAAACCACAGCAACGCTGATGTAATGTCCCTGTCATGAATATTCATGCGTGACGTTGCGTTGTTAGAGGTTTTGGACACTTGTACTTCCGGGTAATAAAACAACACACAAACATGACTTCGTCGTCTTGTTTCAGTGATTAATGAAGTGCTATTAACAAACAGGGCCTACTGCCTACAAGTCAGTAGAAACTGCGTCCATGGACCAGACGAAGATGTATAATAAATATATAACACATTGTACGTTAACTTCATCAAGATCACATACAGAAAAAGATAACAAAAATGTCCGTTTTGTTGTTGTGTGTTTCAGGTAGCGAACCGAGAGAGCTTCGTTCGTCCAAGCAATGTTCGTGCTGCGGTAAAATTGCTTGTTTCCAGTGAGAACATGCAATGGCACTTTTGAAGTTCACCGATATTCCTTGTAACTTCCCATCCTATTTTTCTTAGAAGAAAATATGAATGCCACTTACATATGTCAGCATAAGTCCTGCCAAATAGAATATCGTGTAATAGTATCGTTGACCTGATACGGGCATGGGCTAACCACGGTGTAATCGAGTCTGTCTACAATTCCGGCTACCTTCACCGAAACACACAAACCGCGCGAGTACATGTCTAGAGTGCTTGACAGTGAACATATACAGGGTATACATGTGAATGGCCGCTCAATGTTGCTTTCTTCCCATTTTTAGAAAAGAAGATCATGCAGTCGGCTTGCAAAGACGATTCTACAAGTTCTTGTAGTCCATGTTCGTGGTATAACGACTTTGTTTCTTCGCTGGAGGATTGCACTTACTGTAAGTGTATATTCATTAACATAAATTTTCTTTTGAACGCAAGTATTAAAGTTTACTGACTTCGACGTGTCGGCAACCATCGGTTGTCTTTTTTCGGAAACTGAATTATGGAACTTAGTTCTTCTTCTGCTCACCAGACGGTGTGACAAGCAGGCTGTCCAATACGTGGCGGAGTCAGTATCCCTGTGTCGTCTCGCTTCACGATTGGTGTTGTCTTGCTGATCAAGGAGGCCTCCCTTGTCTATCTCACACTTCAGTTACTTTCCACGTCAACCACCTTGGTTCCCTACCAATGAATACTGTGTTTCTCCCTCTTCTGTTCACGAGTAAACTGTCGTGATGGTTTCAAACTTCTTAGTGTGCTTATTGGGTCTTCTTATTGGGTCTTCTTATTGGGTCTTCTTCCAAACGTTCTCCCTGTTTCGCCAAAGTAGATGTGATTACAGCTCTTGTGTGGGATAATTTATTCTCCTAACTTAATGAAGAGGTTCGCCAGTGTATATTGATGTTGGACGACATCTGACGTGGCTCTTTGCTTCTGTTGGTGGACTGCAAGTTATTATTTGCGTTTTCTGTTTTGTTTGTTGTTTTATGTTAGTTGTTTTTTATTTATGTATTATATATATATATATATATATGTATATATATATAAAGTACTTTTGGTATATATATATACACACACACATATATATATATATATATATATATATATATATATATATATATATATATATATATATATATATATATATATAAATATATATATATATATATATATATATATATATATTTATACATACATACACACACACATATATATATATATAATTTATATATTTAATTGATATATACTGCCGGGTATTATGCATTATGTCTGCTATGGACAGGTGTCCGTTATGGAGAATTTGATTAAGTTGACACTCACTATGTGGTGCCAATATAATTCCCTATGGTCGCTAGTTGGCACTGTCGTGAACCGTACAGAGTTACGGTTAATAAAATGTATATACAATATATGTGGGCTTCCAAAAGTTAAGACTTTGAGCCTTTGTTGTGAATTGGTTGTTCCATTACAGTGTCGTTGTGTTTACTGAAGGCGACATATCCTGCATTTGTTCTTCGTTTTATATAACCTGTCAACAGGTGACGGTGGTTCGTCATCGCAGAAGCAGCAGCAGTCGAAGGTTGTCATCAGCGACAAGATCAAAATCAAAGAAGGCAAGTTGCCAATGTATAAAATATTGCGGCGCTATTCGTGGGCAAAATTCTCTTATTTTGAAACACTTGTTGTTCTCAAAATTTACATTAATTTTGGCCAATGTCCATATTCTTCCCGCATTCTGTTTTGTGTTTAACTTTTACAGTTAGGCTTTACAATGTGCGTGCGTGCGTGCGTGCGTGCGTGCGTGCGTGCGTGCATGCATGCATGTATATATATATATATATATATATATATATATATATATATATATATGCATATACATATACATACACATACACATACATGTATATATGTATGTATGTATGTTTGTATGTATGTATGTATATATATATATATATATATATATATATATATATATGTATATATATATGTATATATATATATATATATATATATAAGTAGTTAGTAGAGGTTTCTCAGTCATCAAATTGAGAGCACAGTCACGTGACCCAAACATCAAAGGCAAAACACCCTAATATCGCCCACTGCTTATGAGTGCGCGCAGCCAATCAGAGAGCGTCAGAGCGCCCCCTGGCGGTGGTATCGGAGCGTGCGTGACGTAAGCGCCCCCTAGCGACTGGAGGAGGAACGAGCTTTGTACGAATCTCATATCTATACAACATTGACGATTTGCATATAACCATAGCGAAATCGTTGCAGTCGAATATGTGGTTTCGATAAGTTCTACGCGTGTTTGTTTATTGGTATAAAAGACGAACACATATTTTATTGTTCCCGTGTACTAGAATCACGTCCATTTACAAGTGAATGAGTGTTCTAACGCGTGTTTAGGAGGATGTTACGGTTACATAAGTTTTATTTGTTTTCTGAATCAATCCGTATGAAAATTAGCATCGTGACGCATCTTGTCCATACCACGGTAAATCATGCTGCGAGATCAAAGGATATTATTGATAACAACGTTGCAATCGCGTCAATCAGCGACAATGTTACAAGTACGCGCTCCGTTCTTCTTTGAATGCGGCTTTTCACAACAAGACCACTTTGACATTGGTCAGTCGCTGTTGGTGAACTTTGGCTTGTGCGCTCCCACTCACATTGGTCAGTCGCTGTTGGTGGACTTTGGCTTGTGCGTTTCCGCTCGTCTTGTCTTTTTCACACTGGTCAGTCGCTGCTAGTGGACTTTGGCTTGTGCGTTTCCACTCGTCTTGTCTTTTTCACACTGGTCAGCCGCTATTGGTGGACTTTGACTTGTACGCTCCCACTCGTCTTGTCTTTTTGGAGGAGGAACGAACATTGACCTAGTTACGTGTATGTGTCGAAGGGTCGTTAACCTAGTAAGGAGACGAACATATGCACACACGCAATGGGAACGAGAACTCGATACAAGACGGGAATATCAGTTCAAGCAAAATTTAATATATATGAAAACGAAGTACAACACTGCTTCCGGGACCAAAGTAAGTCGTATTCGCGTGCCGCCCAACTTTTTAACTGCGCGATGGCTATACGCTAGCCGCGTAATGTTTTCGCGCGAGTATCCGTGGTAACAGTAACCGCGATAGTGGACATAGGAACGACTGTCCGTTAACAGCGGTCATTAATAGTATCATTAATAACTGAGATGAAAGAGTAAGTTAACAGTGGTCATTAACAGGGTAATTAATAACTGAGATCAAAGGACCTAACGAGGAGACGAAAAATGAACAAAACACGATATCGTACTATATTTTCTTTATATGTAAATATTTAAAAATAATGCGCTTTTACATTGTATCCATAACTCCTACAGTTTACCCATAATTCCTACAATTTACCCATAAGTCTCCTATTGAATAAGAGTACAAGGACATTTTATTAAATATTTGAAAATAATGACACAATATCGTCCACAAACGTTAGACAGAGGACTGTAAAGTCTCTTGCCATACCGACGTAAAGCTGACGTAAGCTATAAACGTGTCAGGACATGCAGCTGACGTATGCTGCACACACAACAATACCAAATAAGGACATGCAGCTGACGTAAACGGCATCAGACGCGTCACGGAAAGTGTACCATCAACATATTGTCGTTATATGTCAATATTTTAAAATAATGCGCCTGTACACTTTACCCATAACTCCTACAGTTTACCCATAATTCCTTCAATTTACCCATAATTCCTACAATTTACCCAGCACACATATATAGTGTAGTAACATTGTCCACAAACGTTAGACAGAGGACTCTAAATTTTCTTGTCATACCGACGTACAGCTGACGAAAGCTATAAACGTGTCAGGACATGCTGCTGACGTAATCCGCATACAGAACAATAACAAATAAGGTAGTGCACGCTATGTATGCCAATATCAAAAGCCAGCAGGAGAACAACATTGTGGCAGCGATGACGGGAGTATGACGAGAAGCTGTGTGATATGTATGGAGACATTTGACACCATGTGACATGCATGGAGACATTTACCACTGTGTGATATGCGTGGAGACATTGACAACCATGTGACATGCATGGAGAAATTGACCGCCATTTTTGAAAGTTTATGTTATGAAAGTTTGTAAGTTGGAAGTTTTGGAAGTTTGCTTCACCGCACACACGTTTTGAAAGTTTGTGTTGTGAAAAATGTGTAAGTTGGAAGTTTGCTTCACGTCACACACACACGTTTTGAAAGTTTATGTTATGAAAGTTTGTAAGTTGGAAGTTTGCTTCACCGCACACACATTTTGTGTGAAGTTTGCGAGTTGGAAGTCTGCAAGTTGGAAGTTTTAGCTTTGGAAGTTTGCATATTGGAAGTTCTCCACTCCACTCCACGCCTGCGAAGTTGTGTAAAGTTGTGTGAAGTTGTGCAAAGTTGTACGAAGTTGTGTGAAGTTTGCGAGTTGGAAGTCTGCCAGTTGGAAGTTTGTGCTTTGGAAGTTTGTTTCACCGCACACACACGTTTTGAAAGTTTATGTTATGAAAGTTTGTAAGTTGGAAGTTTGCTTCACCGCACACACATGTTTTGAAAGTTTGTGTCATGAAAATTTGTTTGGAGACATTGACTGCCATGTAACGTGCATGGAGACATTGACCGCAATGTGACATGCATGGAGACATTGACTATCATGTGACATGCATGGATACATTGACAACCATGTGACATGCATGGAGAAATTGACCGCCATTTTTGAAAGTTTATGTTATGAAAGTTTGTAAGTTGGAAGTTTTGGAAGTTTGCTTCACCGCACACACGTTTTGAAAGTTTGTGTTGTGAAAAATGTGTAAGTTGGAAGTTTGCTTCACGTCACACACACACGTTTTGAAAGTTTATGTTATGAAAGTTTGTAAGTTGGAAGTTTGCTTCACCGCACACACATTTTGTGTGAAGTTTGCGAGTTGGAAGTCTGCAAGTTGGAAGTTTTAGCTTTGGAAGTTTGCATATTGGAAGTTCTCCACTCCACTCCACGCCTGCGAAGTTGTGTAAAGTTGTGTGAAGTTGTGCAAAGTTGTACGAAGTTGTGTGAAGTTTGCGAGTTGGAAGTCTGCCAGTTGGAAGTTTGTGCTTTGGAAGTTTGTTTCACCGCACACACACGTTTTGAAAGTTTATGTTATGAAAGTTTGTAAGTTGGAAGTTTGCTTCACCGCACACACATGTTTTGAAAGTTTGTGTCATGAAAATTTGTTTGGAGACATTGACTGCCATGTAACGTGCATGGAGACATTGACCGCAATGTGACATGCATGGAGACATTGACTATCATGTGACATGCATGGATACATTGACAACCATGTGACATGCATGGAGAAATTGACCGCCATTTTTTGAAAGTTTATGTTATGAAAGTTTGTAAGTTGGAAGTTTTGGAAGTTTGCTTCACCGCACACACGTTTTGAAAGTTTGTGTTGTGAAAAATGTGTAAGTTGGAAGTTTGCTTCACGTCACACACACACGTTTTGAAAGTTTATGTTATGAAAGTTTGTAAGTTGGAAGTTTGCTTCACCGCACACACATTTTGTGTGAAGTTTGCGAGTTGGAAGTCTGCAAGTTGGAAGTTTTAGCTTTGGAAGTTTGCATATTGGAAGTTCTCCACTCCACTCCACGCCTGCGAAGTTGTGTAAAGTTGTGTGAAGTTGTGCAAAGTTGTACGAAGTTGTGTGAAGTTTGCGAGTTGGAAGTCTGCCAGTTGGAAGTTTGTGCTTTGGAAGTTTGCAAATTGGAAGTTTGCTTCACCGCACACACATGTTTTGAAAGTTTATGTTATGAAAGTTTGTAAGTTGTAAGTTTTGGAAGTTTGCTTCACCGCACACACATGTTTTGAAAGTTTGTGTTGTGAAAAATGTGTAAGTTGGAAGTTTGCTTCACGTCACACACATACACGTTTTGAAAGTTTATGTTATGAAAGTTTGTAAGTTGGAAGTTTGCTTCACCGCACACACATTTTGTGTGAAGTTTGCGAGTTGGAAGTCTGCAAGTTGGAAGTTTTAGCTTTGGAAGTTTGCATATTGGAAGTTCTCCACTCCACTCCACGCCTGCGAAGTTGTGTAAAGTTGTGTGAAGTTGTGCAAAGTTGTACGAAGTTGTGTAAAGTTTGCGAGTTGGAAGTCTGCCAGTTGGAAGTTTGTGCTTTGGAAGTTTGCAAATTGGAAGTTTGCTTCACCGCACACACATGTTTTGAAAGTTTATGTTATGAAAGTTTGTAAGTTGTAAGTTTTGGAAGTTTGCTTCACCGCACACACATGTTTTGAAAGTTTGTGTTGTGAAAAATGTGTAAGTTGGAAGTTTGCTTCACGTCACACACATACACGTTTTGAAAGTTTATGTTATGAAAATTTGTAAGTTGGAAGTTTGCTTCACCGCACACACATTTTGTGTGAAGTTTGCGAGTTGGAAGTCTGCAAGTTGGAAGTTTTAGCTTTGGAAGTTTGCATATTGGAAGTTCTTCACTCCACTCCACGCCTGCGAAGTTGTGTAAAGTTGTGTGAAGTTGTGCAAAGTTGTACGAAGTTGTGTGAAGTTTGCGAGTTGGAAGTCTGCCAGTTGGAAGTTTGTGCTTTGGAAGTTTGCAAATTGGAAGTTTGCTTCACCGCACACACATGTTTTGAAAGTTTATGTTATGAAAGTTTGTAAGTTGGAAGTTTGCTTCACCGCACACACACATGTTTTGACCGCCATTTTTGAAAGTTTGTAAGTTGTAAGTTTTGGAAGTTTGCTTCACCGCACACACATGTTTTGAAAGTTTGTGTTGTGAAAAATGTGTAAGTTGGAAGTTTGCTTCACGTCACACACATACACGTTTTGAAAGTTTATGTTATGAAAGTTTGTAAGTTGGAAGTTTGCTTCACCGCACACACATTTTGTGTGAAGTTTGCGAGTTGGAAGTCTGCAAGTTGGAAGTTTTAGCTTTGGAAGTTTGCATATTGGAAGTTCTCCACTCCACTCCACGCCTGCGAAGTTGTGTAAAGTTGTGTGAAGTTGTGCAAAGTTGTACGAAGTTGTGTAAAGTTTGCGAGTTGGAAGTCTGCCAGTTGGAAGTTTGTGCTTTGGAAGTTTGCAAATTGGAAGTTTGCTTCACCGCACACACATGTTTTGAAAGTTTATGTTATGAAAGTTTGTAAGTTGTAAGTTTTGGAAGTTTGCTTCACCGCACACACATGTTTTGAAAGTTTGTGTTGTGAAAAATGTGTAAGTTGGAAGTTTGCTTCACGTCACACACATACACGTTTTGAAAGTTTATGTTATGAAAGTTTGTAAGTTGGAAGTTTGCTTCACCGCACACACATTTTGTGTGAAGTTTGCGAGTTGGAAGTCTGCAAGTTGGAAGTTTTAGCTTTGGAAGTTTGCATATTGGAAGTTGTCCACTCCACTCCACGCCTGCGAAGTTGTGTAAAGTTGTGTGAAGTTGTGCAAAGTTGTACGAAGTTGTGTAAAGTTTGCGAGTTGGAAGTCTGCCAGTTGGAAGTTTGTGCTTTGGAAGTTTGCAAATTGGAAGTTTGCTTCACCGCACACACATGTTTTGAAAGTTTATGTTATGAAAGTTTGTAAGTTGGAAGTTTGCTTCACCGCACACACACACACACACACACATGTTTTGACCGCCATTTTTGAAAGTTTGTAAGTTGTAAGTTTTGGAAGTTTGCTTCACCGCACACACATGTTTTGAAAGTTTGTGTTGTGAAAAATGTGTAAGTTGGAAGTTTGCTTCACGTCACACACATACACGTTTTGAAAGTTTATGTTATGAAAGTTTGTAAGTTGGAAGTTTGCTTCACCGCACACACATTTTGTGTGAAGTTTGCGAGTTGGAAGTCTGCAAGTTGGAAGTTTTAGCTTTGGAAGTTTGCATATTGGAAGTTCTCCACTCCACTCCACGCCTGCGAAGTTGTGTAAAGTTGTGTGAAGTTGTGCAAAGTTGTACGAAGTTGTGTAAAGTTTGCGAGTTGGAAGTCTGCCAGTTGGAAGTTTGTGCTTTGGAAGTTTGCAAATTGGAAGTTTGCTTCACCGCACACACATGTTTTGAAAGTTTATGTTATGAAAGTTTGTAAGTTGTAAGTTTTGGAAGTTTGCTTCACCGCACACACATGTTTTGAAAGTTTGTGTTGTGAAAAATGTGTAAGTTGGAAGTTTGCTTCACGTCACACACATACACGTTTTGAAAGTTTATGTTATGAAAATTTGTAAGTTGGAAGTTTGCTTCACCGCACACACATTTTGTGTGAAGTTTGCGAGTTGGAAGTCTGCAAGTTGGAAGTTTTAGCTTTGGAAGTTTGCATATTGGAAGTTCTTCACTCCACTCCACGCCTGCGAAGTTGTGTAAAGTTGTGTGAAGTTGTGCAAAGTTGTACGAAGTTGTGTAAAGTTTGCGAGTTGGAAGTCTGCCAGTTGGAAGTTTGTGCTTTGGAAGTTTGCAAATTGGAAGTTTGCTTCACCGCACACACATGTTTTGAAAGTTTATGTTATGAAAGTTTGTAAGTTGTAAGTTTTGGAAGTTTGCTTCACCGCACACACATGTTTTGAAAGTTTGTGTTGTGAAAAATGTGTAAGTTGGAAGTTTGCTTCACGTCACACACATACACGTTTTGAAAGTTTATGTTATGAAAATTTGTAAGTTGGAAGTTTGCTTCACCGCACACACATTTTGTGTGAAGTTTGCGAGTTGGAAGTCTGCAAGTTGGAAGTTTTAGCTTTGGAAGTTTGCATATTGGAAGTTCTTCACTCCACTCCACGCCTGCGAAGTTGTGTAAAGTTGTGTGAAGTTGTGCAAAGTTGTACGAAGTTGTGTGAAGTTTGCGAGTTGGAAGTCTGCCAGTTGGAAGTTTGTGCTTTGGAAGTTTGCAAATTGGAAGTTTGCTTCACCGCACACACATGTTTTGAAAGTTTATGTTATGAAAGTTTGTAAGTTGGAAGTTTGCTTCACCGCACACACATGTTTTGACCGCCATTTTTGAAAGTTTGTAAGTTGTAAGTTTTGGAAGTTTGCTTCACCGCACACACATGTTTTGAAAGTTTGTGTTGTGAAAAATGTGTAAGTTGGAAGTTTGCTTCACGTCACACACATACACGTTTTGAAAGTTTATGTTATGAAAGTTTGTAAGTTGGAAGTTTGCTTCACCACACACACATTTTGTGTGAAGTTTGCGAGTTGGAAGTCTGCAAGTTGGAAGTTTTAGCTTTGGAAGTTTGCATATTGGAAGTTCTCCACTCCACTCCACGCCTGCGAAGTTGTGTAAAGTTGTGTGAAGTTGTGCAAAGTTGTACGAAGTTGTGTAAAGTTTGCGAGTTGGAAGTCTGCCAGTTGGAAGTTTGTGCTTTGGAAGTTTGCAAATTGGAAGTTTGCTTCACCGCACACACATGTTTTGAAAGTTTATGTTATGAAAGTTTGTAAGTTGTAAGTTTTGGAAGTTTGCTTCACCGCACACACATGTTTTGAAAGTTTGTGTTGTGAAAAATGTGTAAGTTGGAAGTTTGCTTCACGTCACACACATACACGTTTTGAAAGTTTATGTTATGAAAATTTGTAAGTTGGAAGTTTGCTTCACCGCACACACATTTTGTGTGAAGTTTGCGAGTTGGAAGTCTGCAAGTTGGAAGTTTTAGCTTTGGAAGTTTGCATATTGGAAGTTCTTCACTCCACTCCACGCCTGCGAAGTTGTGTAAAGTTGTGTGAAGTTGTGCAAAGTTGTACGAAGTTGTGTGAAGTTTGCGAGTTGGAAGTCTGCCAGTTGGAAGTTTGTGCTTTGGAAGTTTGCAAATTGGAAGTTTGCTTCACCGCACACACATGTTTTGAAAGTTTATGTTATGAAAGTTTGTAAGTTGGAAGTTTGCTTCACCGCACACACATGTTTTTGAAAGTTTGTGTAATGAGAGGAGTATAGCCATCTGACCACACCCACGCACGCTTGGTGTTGTATTCTCGCTAGTGACTCCCCTCTACATATGGACAAGCTCCATAGAGTAGTAGTGAGTCGAGTGTAGCCATTATCTTCTGGTTCCCACACCTCACCACCCCACCATAGAGTAATGGTACAGTCGCCAGGGGGGCGCAGGGGCGCGCGATTACAGGAAAAAGGTGTATTACGCGGAAAAGGTGTGTAATCGCGCGCCCCTGCGCCCCCCTGGCGACTGTACCATTACTCTATGGTGGGGTGGTGAGGTGTGGGAACCAGAAGATAATGGCTACACTCGACTCACTACTACTCTATGGAGCTTGTCCATATGTAGAGGGGAGTCACTAGCGAGAATACAACACCAAGCGTGCGTGGGTGTGGTCAGATGGCTATACTCCTCTCATTACACAAACTTTCAAAAACATGTGTGTGCGGTGAAGCAAACTTCCAACTTACAAACTTTCATAACATAAACTTTCAAAACATGTGTGTGCGGTGAAGCAAACTTCCAATTTGCAAACTTCCAAAGCACAAACTTCCAACTGGCAGACTTCCAACTCGCAAACTTCACACAACTTCGTACAACTTTGCACAACTTCACACAACTTTACACAACTTCGCAGGCGTGGAGTGGAGTGAAGAACTTCCAATATGCAAACTTCCAAAGCTAAAACTTCCAACTTGCAGACTTCCAACTCGCAAACTTCACACAAAATGTGTGTGCGGTGAAGCAAACTTCCAACTTACAAATTTTCATAACATAAACTTTCAAAACGTGTATGTGTGTGACGTGAAGCAAACTTCCAACTTACACATTTTTCACAACACAAACTTTCAAAACATGTGTGTGCGGTGAAGCAAACTTCCAAAACTTACAACTTACAAACTTTCATAACATAAACTTTCAAAACATGTGTGTGCGGTGAAGCAAACTTCCAATTTGCAAACTTCCAAAGCACAAACTTCCAACTGGCAGACTTCCAACTCGCAAACTTTACACAACTTCGTACAACTTTGCACAACTTCACACAACTTTACACAACTTCGCAGGCGTGGAGTGGAGTGGAGAACTTCCAATATGCAAACTTCCAAAGCTAAAACTTCCAACTTGCAGACTTCCAACTCGCAAACTTCACACAAAATGTGTGTGTGGTGAAGCAAACTTCCAACTTACAAACTTTCATAACATAAACTTTCAAAACGTGTATGTGTGTGACGTGAAGCAAACTTCCAACTTACACATTTTTCACAACACAAACTTTCAAAACATGTGTGTGCGGTGAAGCAAACTTCCAAAACTTACAACTTACAAACTTTCAAAAATGGCGGTCAAAACATGTGTGTGCGGTGAAGCAAACTTCCAACTTACAAACTTTCATAACATAAACTTTCAAAACATGTGTGTGCGGTGAAGCAAACTTCCAATTTGCAAACTTCCAAAGCACAAACTTCCAACTGGCAGACTTCCAACTCGCAAACTTCACACAACTTCGTACAACTTTGCACAACTTCACACAACTTTACACAACTTCGCAGGCGTGGAGTGGAGTGAAGAACTTCCAATATGCAAACTTCCAAAGCTAAAACTTCCAACTTGCAGACTTCCAACTCGCAAACTTCACACAAAATGTGTGTGCGGTGAAGCAAACTTCCAACTTACAAATTTTCATAACATAAACTTTCAAAACGTGTATGTGTGTGACGTGAAGCAAACTTCCAACTTACACATTTTTCACAACACAAACTTTCAAAACATGTGTGTGCGGTGAAGCAAACTTCCAAAACTTACAACTTACAAACTTTCATAACATAAACTTTCAAAACATGTGTGTGCGGTGAAGCAAACTTCCAATTTGCAAACTTCCAAAGCACAAACTTCCAACTGGCAGACTTCCAACTCGCAAACTTTACACAACTTCGTACAACTTTGCACAACTTCACACAACTTTACACAACTTCGCAGGCGTGGAGTGGAGTGAAGAACTTCCAATATGCAAACTTCCAAAGCTAAAACTTCCAACTTGCAGACTTCCAACTCGCAAACTTCACACAAAATGTGTGTGCGGTGAAGCAAACTTCCAACTTACAAATTTTCATAACATAAACTTTCAAAACGTGTATGTGTGTGACGTGAAGCAAACTTCCAACTTACACATTTTTCACAACACAAACTTTCAAAACATGTGTGTGCGGTGAAGCAAACTTCCAAAACTTACAACTTACAAACTTTCATAACATAAACTTTCAAAACATGTGTGTGCGGTGAAGCAAACTTCCAATTTGCAAACTTCCAAAGCACAAACTTCCAACTGGCAGACTTCCAACTCGCAAACTTTACACAACTTCGTACAACTTTGCACAACTTCACACAACTTTACACAACTTCGCAGGCGTGGAGTGGAGTGGAGAACTTCCAATATGCAAACTTCCAAAGCTAAAACTTCCAACTTGCAGACTTCCAACTCGCAAACTTCACACAAAATGTGTGTGCGGTGAAGCAAACTTCCAACTTACAAACTTTCATAACATAAACTTTCAAAACGTGTATGTGTGTGACGTGAAGCAAACTTCCAACTTACACATTTTTCACAACACAAACTTTCAAAACATGTGTGTGCGGTGAAGCAAACTTCCAAAACTTACAACTTACAAACTTTCAAAAATGGCGGTCAAAACATGTGTGTGTGTGTGTGTGTGTGCGGTGAAGCAAACTTCCAACTTACAAACTTTCATAACATAAACTTTCAAAACATGTGTGTGCGGTGAAGCAAACTTCCAATTTGCAAACTTCCAAAGCACAAACTTCCAACTGGCAGACTTCCAACTCGCAAACTTTACACAACTTCGTACAACTTTGCACAACTTCACACAACTTTACACAACTTCGCAGGCGTGGAGTGGAGTGGACAACTTCCAATATGCAAACTTCCAAAGCTAAAACTTCCAACTTGCAGACTTCCAACTCGCAAACTTCACACAAAATGTGTGTGCGGTGAAGCAAACTTCCAACTTACAAACTTTCATAACATAAACTTTCAAAACGTGTATGTGTGTGACGTGAAGCAAACTTCCAACTTACACATTTTTCACAACACAAACTTTCAAAACATGTGTGTGCGGTGAAGCAAACTTCCAAAACTTACAACTTACAAACTTTCATAACATAAACTTTCAAAACATGTGTGTGCGGTGAAGCAAACTTCCAATTTGCAAACTTCCAAAGCACAAACTTCCAACTGGCAGACTTCCAACTCGCAAACTTTACACAACTTCGTACAACTTTGCACAACTTCACACAACTTTACACAACTTCGCAGGCGTGGAGTGGAGTGGAGAACTTCCAATATGCAAACTTCCAAAGCTAAAACTTCCAACTTGCAGACTTCCAACTCGCAAACTTCACACAAAATGTGTGTGCGGTGAAGCAAACTTCCAACTTACAAACTTTCATAACATAAACTTTCAAAACGTGTATGTGTGTGACGTGAAGCAAACTTCCAACTTACACATTTTTCACAACACAAACTTTCAAAACATGTGTGTGCGGTGAAGCAAACTTCCAAAACTTACAACTTACAAACTTTCAAAAATGGCGGTCAAAACATGTGTGTGTGCGGTGAAGCAAACTTCCAACTTACAAACTTTCATAACATAAACTTTCAAAACATGTGTGTGCGGTGAAGCAAACTTCCAATTTGCAAACTTCCAAAGCACAAACTTCCAACTGGCAGACTTCCAACTCGCAAACTTCACACAACTTCGTACAACTTTGCACAACTTCACACAACTTTACACAACTTCGCAGGCGTGGAGTGGAGTGAAGAACTTCCAATATGCAAACTTCCAAAGCTAAAACTTCCAACTTGCAGACTTCCAACTCGCAAACTTCACACAAAATGTGTGTGCGGTGAAGCAAACTTCCAACTTACAAATTTTCATAACATAAACTTTCAAAACGTGTATGTGTGTGACGTGAAGCAAACTTCCAACTTACACATTTTTCACAACACAAACTTTCAAAACATGTGTGTGCGGTGAAGCAAACTTCCAAAACTTACAACTTACAAACTTTCATAACATAAACTTTCAAAACATGTGTGTGCGGTGAAGCAAACTTCCAATTTGCAAACTTCCAAAGCACAAACTTCCAACTGGCAGACTTCCAACTCGCAAACTTTACACAACTTCGTACAACTTTGCACAACTTCACACAACTTTACACAACTTCGCAGGCGTGGAGTGGAGTGGAGAACTTCCAATATGCAAACTTCCAAAGCTAAAACTTCCAACTTGCAGACTTCCAACTCGCAAACTTCACACAAAATGTGTGTGCGGTGAAGCAAACTTCCAACTTACAAACTTTCATAACATAAACTTTCAAAACGTGTATGTGTGTGACGTGAAGCAAACTTCCAACTTACACATTTTTCACAACACAAACTTTCAAAACATGTGTGTGCGGTGAAGCAAACTTCCAAAACTTACAACTTACAAACTTTCATAACATAAACTTTCAAAACATGTGTGTGCGGTGAAGCAAACTTCCAATTTGCAAACTTCCAAAGCACAAACTTCCAACTGGCAGACTTCCAACTCGCAAACTTCACACAACTTCGTACAACTTTGCACAACTTCACACAACTTTACACAACTTCGCAGGCGTGGAGTGGAGTGGAGAACTTCCAATATGCAAACTTCCAAAGCTAAAACTTCCAACTTGCAGACTTCCAACTCGCAAACTTCACACAAAATGTGTGTGCGGTGAAGCAAACTTCCAACTTACAAACTTTCATAACATAAACTTTCAAAACGTGTGTGTGTGACGTGAAGCAAACTTCCAACTTACACATTTTTCACAACACAAACTTTCAAAACGTGTGTGCGGTGAAGCAAACTTCCAAAACTTCCAACTTACAAACTTTCATAACATAAACTTTCAAAAAATGGCGGTCAATTTCTCCATGCATGTCACATGGTTGTCAATGTATCCATGCATGTCACATGATAGTCAATGTCTCCATGCATGTCACATTGCGGTCAATGTCTCCATGCACGTTACATGGCAGTCAATGTCTCCAAACAAATTTTCATGACACAAACTTTCAAAACATGTGTGTGCGGTGAAGCAAACTTCCAACTTACAAACTTTCATAACATAAACTTTCAAAACGTGTGTGTGCGGTGAAACAAACTTCCAAAGCACAAACTTCCAACTGGCAGACTTCCAACTCGCAAACTTCACACAACTTCGTACAACTTTGCACAACTTCACACAACTTTACACAACTTCGCAGGCGTGGAGTGGAGTGGAGAACTTCCAATATGCAAACTTCCAAAGCTAAAACTTCCAACTTGCAGACTTCCAACTCGCAAACTTCACACAAAATGTGTGTGCGGTGAAGCAAACTTCCAACTTACAAACTTTCATAACATAAACTTTCAAAACGTGTGTGTGTGACGTGAAGCAAACTTCCAACTTACACATTTTTCACAACACAAACTTTCAAAACGTGTGTGCGGTGAAGCAAACTTCCAAAACTTCCAACTTACAAACTTTCATAACATAAACTTTCAAAAATGGCGGTCAATTTCTCCATGCATGTCACATGGTTGTCAATGTATCCATGCATGTCACATGATAGTCAATGTCTCCATGCATGTCACATTGCGGTCAATGTCTCCATGCACGTTACATGGCAGTCAATGTCTCCAAACAAATTTTCATGACACAAACTTTCAAAACATGTGTGTGCGGTGAAGCAAACTTCCAACTTACAAACTTTCATAACATAAACTTTCAAAACGTGTGTGTGCGGTGAAACAAACTTCCAAAGCACAAACTTCCAACTGGCAGACTTCCAACTCGCAAACTTCACACAACTTCGTACAACTTTGCACAACTTCACACAACTTTACACAACTTCGCAGGCGTGGAGTGGAGTGGAGAACTTCCAATATGCAAACTTCCAAAGCTAAAACTTCCAACTTGCAGACTTCCAACTCGCAAACTTCACACAAAATGTGTGTGCGGTGAAGCAAACTTCCAACTTACAAACTTTCATAACATAAACTTTCAAAACGTGTGTGTGTGACGTGAAGCAAACTTCCAACTTACACATTTTTCACAACACAAACTTTCAAAACGTGTGTGCGGTGAAGCAAACTTCCAAAACTTCCAACTTACAAACTTTCATAACATAAACTTTCAAAAATGGCGGTCAATTTCTCCATGCATGTCACATGGTTGTCAATGTCTCCACGCATATCACACAGTGGTAAATGTCTCCATGCATGTCACATGGTGTCAAATGTCTCCATACATATCACACAGCTTCTCGTCATACTCCCGTCATCGCTGCCACAATGTTGTTCTCCTGCTGGCTTTTGATATTGGCATACATAGCGTGCACTACCTTATTTGTTATTGTTCTGTATGCGGATTACGTCAGCAGCATGTCCTGACACGTTTATAGCTTTCGTCAGCTGTACGTCGGTATGACAAGAAAATTTAGAGTCCTCTGTCTAACGTTTGTGGACAATGTTACTACACTATATATGTGTGCTGGGTAAATTGTAGGAATTATGGGTAAATTGAAGGAATTATGGGTAAACTGTAGGAGTTATGGGTAAAGTGTACAGGCGCATTATTTTAAAATATTGACATATAACGACAATATGTTGATGGTACACTTTCCGTGACGCGTCTGATGCCGTTTACGTCAGCTGCATGTCCTTATTTGGTATTGTTGTGTGTGCAGCATACGTCAGCTGCATGTCCTGACACGTTTATAGCTTACGTCAGCTTTACGTCGGTATGGCAAGAGACTTTACAGTCCTCTGTCTAACGTTTGTGGACGATATTGTGTCATTATTTTCAAATATTTAATAAAATGTCCTTGTACTCTTATTCAATAGGAGACTTATGGGTAAATTGTAGGAATTATGGGTAAACTGTAGGAGTTATGGATACAATGTAAAAGCGCATTATTTTTAAATATTTACATATAAAGAAAATATAGTACGATATCGTGTTTTGTTCATTTTTCGTCTCCTCGTTAGGTCCTTTGATCTCAGTTATTAATTACCCTGTTAATGACCACTGTTAACTTACTCTTTCATCTCAGTTATTAATGATACTATTAATGACCGCTGTTAACGGACAGTCGTTCCTATGTCCACTATCGCGGTTACTGTTACCACGGATACTCGCGCGAAAACATTACGCGGCTAGCGTATAGCCATCGCGCAGTTAAAAAGTTGGGCGGCACGCGAATACGACTTACTTTGGTCCCGGAAGCAGTGTTGTACTTCGTTTTCATATATATTAAATTTTGCTTGAACTGATATTCCCGTCTTGTATCGAGTTCTCGTTCCCATTGCGTGTGTGCATATGTTCGTCTCCTTACTAGGTTAACGACCCTTCGACACATACACGTAACTAGGTCAATGTTCGTTCCTCCTCCAAAAAGACAAGACGAGTGGGAGCGTACAAGTCAAAGTCCACCAATAGCGGCTGACCAGTGTGAAAAAGACAAGACGAGTGGAAACGCACAAGCCAAAGTCCACTAGCAGCGACTGACCAGTGTGAAAAAGACAAGACGAGCGGAAACGCACAAGCCAAAGTCCACCAACAGCGACTGACCAATGTGAGTGGGAGCGCACAAGCCAAAGTTCACCAACAGCGACTGACCAATGTCAAAGTGGTCTTGTTGTGAAAAGCCGCATTCAAAGAAGAACGGAGCGCGTACTTGTAACATTGTCGCTGATTGACGCGATTGCAACGTTGTTATCAATAATATCCTTTGATCTCGCAGCATGATTTACCGTGGTATGGACAAGATGCGTCACGATGCTAATTTTCATACGGATTGATTCAGAAAACAAATAAAACTTATGTAACCGTAACATCCTCCTAAACACGCGTTAGAACACTCATTCACTTGTAAATGGACGTGATTCTAGTACACGGGAACAATAAAATATGTGTTCGTCTTTTATACCAATAAACAAACACGCGTAGAACTTATCGAAACCACATATTCGACTGCAACGATTTCGCTATGGTTATATGCAAATCGTCAATGTTGTATAGATATGAGATTCGTACAAAGCTCGTTCCTCCTCCAGTCGCTAGGGGGCGCTTACGTCACGCACGCTCCGATACCACCGCCAGGGGGCGCTCTGACGCTCTCTGATTGGCTGCGCGCACTCATAAGCAGTGGGCGATATTAGGGTGTTTTGCCTTTGATGTTTGGGTCACGTGACTGCTCTCAATTTGATGACTGAGAAACCTCTACTAACTACTTATATATATATATATATATATATATATATATATATGTACACACACACTCGTGCATAAGTCGCTAAATTAAGATTTTCAAATGCAGTAACTTTATCATCGGGCTTTATTTTTCAAATAAGCATATAAATGGCTGCTGTTTTCGTCAGTTCTATGACCATTCATTACATTATATAATACTATTATTTAAGGATGTATCTGAATTCGCACTGATGAGATATGTATTATCGTAGTCAAACTACCATTCATAAAATGGTCTGTTTTTGTCCAAACGTGTGTTCTTGTGTGTGTTAGTGAAATCAAGCGAAGCTACCAGCAAACCCATCGACATAAGCCAACTGGACAACGAGATGAGGACGTTTGCCTGCGAGACAATGGACAAGAAGTGTGCAACTGATATACCCGGCATTGAGCAAACCAACATGGACAAGCTGAGAGAACAGGACATGGAAACGGTACCGAGCCAATTGCATTTTTGTCTCGCGGTGATTTCACGAACGAGAGTTCAGCGAAACAACTTCAGGTGGTCCTTTAACGCTACCTCATCGTGAGACGTGCTCCAAAGTAGGGATACCCATAAAATAAACTAAGGCAGTTTCCTGTTTGGCACACGAACTGCATTGCGTTGTACTGGTATGCTTCTTAGAGGCTCTGTGCTACTTTTTTTGGAATCAAGCACTCACTCTGACTCAGTCCTCTTCGCTCTCCCTTGAGCATAAGGCACCAACAAATCTTCTCCAGCCATCACGGTCTTGGGCCAGCCAAGTTTGATCCAGGTCTTTCCAGCCATCACGGTCTTGGGCCAGCCAAGTTTGATCCAGGTCTTTCCAGCCATCACGGTCTTGGGCCAGCCAAGTTTGATCCAGGTCTTTCCAGCCATCACGGTCTTGGGCCAGCCAAGTTTGATCCAGGTCTTTCCAGCCATCTTCATATCTTCTTCGAAAGTTCTTCTTTTTCTAGGTGGTGTCCATTTCAGAGTGGCACGTAGAAGGCTATTCCTATCCATGCGGAGAACATGGCCAAGACATTTTCTAGGTGGTGTCCATTTCAGAGTGGCACGCAGAAGGCTATTCCTATCCATGCGGAGAACATGGCCAAGACATTTTCTAGGTGGGGTCCATTTCAGAGTGGCACGCAGAAGGCTATTCCTATCCATGCGGAGAACATGGCCAAGACATTTTCTAGGTGGTGTCCATTTCAGAGTGGCACGCAGTAGGCTATTCCTATCAATGCGGAGAACATTGCCAAGACATTTTCTAGGTAGTGTCCATTTCAGAGTAGCTATTCCTGTCCATGCGGAGAACATGGCCGAGACATTTCCACCTTGTCTGCTTCATCTCATCGACGATGTTGTTGATATTGATGCGTTCCAACCACATTCTCAGGATTCGTATGAGACACTTTCCCTCAAAACTTATGAATCGACTCTCTATCTTCTTGTTGGTCCTCCGTTTTCTGAAGCGTACTTAGTACTGAACGGACGTCGGATCTGTACATTTCCCTCCCACATCGTTCATTTTTGTGCAGTTTCAGAGGTTTTGTCTTGAGGCTAACTGCTTCTGTGTTGCTTAGTTTGTCTGTTTTGTTAGTGTCCGTTTGTGAATGGGAAAGGAGGCCAATATCGGCGGCGAAGTCTATATCTTCTAGCCGTGCAGTCAGTCCCTTGGTCGATCACTGGTGCCTTTCCTCATCACACAATCGATGACGACCAAAAAGAATAAAGGCTAATAGCCTTACTCCAATCCTAACATGGAACCACTCGCTCTGTTGCCCATCGAGCCTCACGCAATGCTGGTTGTTTGCATATATATGTCTTTCAGGATGTTGACCACCTTCGGAAGGAAGCCATATGTCTGTAGTATTTTTCAGAGGGGTGGATGGTGGATGCTATCGAAGGCTTTTCGAAGTTTGTGTAGTTGATGTAGAGAGATGAGATCATCTCCAGTGACTGCTCTACTGTTGTCCCAATCACAAAGAGTTGGTATGTGCACGATCTTCCACTCATGAAGCCTGCCTGTTCTTCACTAAGCTCTTTCTCGGTGCCTTTCTTGATTCGTTGTGAAACTACTCTGCAGAAAATCTTGCTTGTTTCAGACAGATTGGTGCCTCTCCATGTCTCTGCCAGGTCTCCTTTTTCGCACTTTCACGATTATTCCTTTCTTCCATGCCTCTAGCACTCTCTTGTCTTTCAAACTTTTTTGAAACGGTCAACGAATGTATTTGCACTAAGGCTAGGGACTCTGTCCTCTCCTGATGCTATGTTTGCCCTGCTCTGTAAAAGCGTCTAGTCACTATAATAAATACAAATTTATATATTTGCACGCAGTTCAAGAGGGAGGGAGGGAGGGAGGGAGGGAGTTTGTTGTTTTATAGTCGCTGTCGCTGTTGAGGGACGTTTCTGTTGCAGGCGGAACGTATCCTGGGCCGGTATCTGCTGCTCAAACGTGACCAGAAGAAGATGGAGGCGGTCCTTGTGAAGGAGGGTGGCCTCGACCAGAGCGGGGCGAGCAAGGCCGTCTTGGCGCTCGAGGCGTGGTGCTGCCACTATATATAACGGCCGAGACGACGGCCGTATGTCTTCAGCAGCAGCCACGACGACGAGTGCCGTGCCACCTACCGGCTTACGCAACATGCACAGTCGCTGTCTTGTTGAAAACCCAAGTAAAAATACGGACTTGCAAAGGAAAAACGCAACGACAGTTAAATAAATAAAAATCGTAAACACTGCGCACATTCTTTATATTAATGTGTTCTCGTCGTCAACGTCATCAAAACAATAATAATTATATAATTATAGTCCACTTTTGGTTCACCGGTTAGCTCCTACTTGCGACGAAATCAGTTATTGCTACTGCAAGCAGGGGAAAAACGCAACGACAGTTAAATAAATAAAAATCGTAAACACTGCGCACATTCTTTATATTAATGTGTTCTCGTCGTCAACGTCATCAAAACAATAATAATTATAGTCCACTTTTGGTTCACCGGTTAGCTCCTACTTGCGACGAAATCAGTTATTGCTACTGCAAGCAGGGGAAAATATGGTAAAGTGGCCCCTCGGCCAAAGTGGGCCCCTCGGCCAAAGTGGCCCCTCGGCCAAAGTGGGCACCCGCCATCATAGCTATTCTGATATGCACTTGGGTAAACTAACGTTAGTAGTATTTAAAGACTCACAAAGGGCCAACGTTGTAGCTTGGCGCTAATCCATAACAGTGATTCGCAAATTTTTTTTGGGGGCATTTTTGTAAAAATATTTGCGTGTCCTACAAATTCCATATTTTTTATAAATGGCCCGGGTGTGTAGACATACATGGGTATATAGATAAGAAAATGATATATTTAACGGAATGTACATGTCCATATTGACGTGAATGCACGCGTTGAAACCAAAACGTCGAAAGTATTGACTGGAGACCGGTGGAGCCGACCTTTATCCGTCAGTCTACTGAACTTGTCGGTCACTTGTCTTTCGCGAGAGCAAGGAGAGTCGATAACACAAACAGTGAAACACGAGATTGCACCAAGCGCGAAGTTAGTTATTTTTCCATTTTCATGTCAATTGATATTTGGCCAAGCATAAAATAATTCAATAGTTTGTCTAATGATTTCACCAAAACTACATAGAGACGAGATGAGCTAAAATATCGAATGGATGAGGGACCCTCAATATAAAAAGCAAACCACCAAATGCAGCAAACTTGCACTGTGACGAGGCTGATATGCAGGACATTTGGAGCAAACAACAGCCGTACTTTGCCTATCCAAAGGAAGAGACTTGTCGAACTGCATGATGGTTAGATAAGCATTTTTATTGGTAGGACGTCAACGTAACATAACATCCACGAATGAATCGCGATTATGTTCAAATCTGACCTGTAAATATTGGAACAAACGGAACAATAATATGTTATTCACATCACATGGAAGGTCAGTCTATATTTCCTATTACAATATTAGAGCATCGGCACCAATAGGCCAGCTATGTCATCCCAGTGGGCGTTCGCATCGCGTTTAGCCCGCGTGCGCCTGGTGGCGACGCGAACGCCATCTGGTGAGTGTTGGCCAGTGGAAGTGCAGGCGCGATCCACGTGACGGCGCTGTTTATAAGAACGCTTCACACCAGTCGTGCAGACACGTATGGCAGCACTCGGCCTGCCACGCGTTGGCGCCGCAGATGTCCATGATCCAGTCGACGAACAGCTTCTTATTCATCTTGAGCACGAGGAACTGTCCAAGCACGACGTACGCCTGCAAACAAGTTCAAACAAGATCGTTCCCGAATAACTAAAATAATGTTGTAGGCTTTTTCGTTGGCCGCACGCCAGAAGAAGGATGAACGACCTAAGGAAAGAGGTTGGGATGCAATGCAGCCTAACAGGAAGATTGGTGAGGTGCAGGATGAGATGGGCAGGCCACTTGGTAAGAATGGATGCAAGCAAACTAGCAAAGAGAGCAGAGGTGGAAAAACATCAAGGACGCAGGAAAAGGGGAAGGCTACAGCTGAGATGGGAGGACTGCGTGAGGATGAAAGATGGAGAGAGGGAGCGGCCGATAGAAAACTATGGAAAGAAAGAACAGAAAGAGTGGCTCGACAATATTTTACCTGACCCTCACCCCTGTACAGCAGGGAACAAGGAGGAAGAGCACACACGCCCCAAAGTCTTGTGTTACCGAGATGTCGTGGCAAGCTTAGCGGATATTGTGCCCCACATTTCTTTTCGAAGTGTTACACACGCACTGTGTTTCACCACTGAAATCGATGTCGCTTATACCAATGCCTGAAAATTATACTTAGACACAGACTCCATTAAGAAAGCTTACGATTATTCAGGTTGTCCAGGACGTGCAATGCTTGCCAATAGGCTATACTAATTACTTAACACAGACTCCATTGAGAAAGCTTACGATTATTCAGGTTGTCCAGGACGTGCAATGCTCTGCCAATAGGCTATACTAATTACTTAACACAGACTCCATTGAGAAAGCTTACGATTATTCAGGTTGTCCAGGACGTGCAATGCTCTGCCAATAGGCTATACTAATTACTTAACACAGACTCCATTGAGAAAGCTTACGATTATTCAGGTTGTCCAGGACGTGCAATGCTCTGCCAATAGGCTATACTAATTACTTAACACAGACTCCATTAAGAAAGCTTACGATTATTCAGGTTGTCCAGGACGTGCAATGCTCTGCCAATAGGCTATACTAATACAACAAACTAATTAATCATGACTAAACGGTGGTCTTACACTTTCTGACTCTGGTTTCCTTCAAAGCGGCCACAATTGGGCATTACATTTGTTATCATATATCTATATTACCAAAGAATCGTTTATTTAGTAAATATTATAATCACTACTTTCGATATTCGCTGAATGGTCGAGTTATTAACTGTCAAAAGTGCACCAAATGAAATACAATTTTAAACTGAAAATGTTTAATTATGACTTGAGTGGAATACATTTTTTTTGCGTAATTGTTTTCAAAATAATACTCCATCTGTTAGCTGAGACAGCCACCCACCTTATCGTAACCCTCCTGGGCCAGACGACGAGCTAGCACGTCCTTGATACCAGCCAACGCGGACACGTGCTTGTCACTCATTGGCTCCGAGACAAACAGCCGATGTTTCTGCGAGGTGGACGCCGTGCTATTGTCTGCAAGACCAAGTAAACGCTGCAAATAGTTAAGACAAACGTCGGAAATGGGGTTTTCTCGGTTGCTACACCAACTGTGTGCAACTCGCTTCCCGTTGGCGTTACGTCGGCAGAAAACATTCCGGCGGCATTGGAATACCCACAGTTTGACATCGCTTATTATACTTAGCACTGTTGACCACTTGACATTTTAGGCCAACTTAGAGACTGCCTGACCATTCTTGTTTTGACGCGCTACTGAGCTCGGGTTCCCGGTGATTTCAGCGCTATAGAAGTTTTCTGTATTGTGTTGTATTGTATTGCATTGTATTGAATTGTATTGTATTGTATTGTATTGTATTGTATTGTATTGTATTGTATTGTATTGTATTGTATTGTATTGTATTGTATTGTATTGCATTGCATTGCATTGCATTGTACTGCAATCAGGCGCGGTTTGAGGACTAGGTGCTGCTCATCACAATGTTGACGTTTTACTATATTGACGTTATTCGTGACTTCGATGATGCCCTAAATATAACTGATGACCTTTCAGTGTATGATTTCAGTCATCGGTTCGCCCTTCCGTGCATTATCACAATTGCTACCACGTCGCCATGTTGGGTTCCATTTGTTTAGAAACTACGTTACTGGCATGGTGTGCTAAAGGTCTACTTACACGCTTTTGTCTCAAACCACTTCATGTCGTATGTACAGTCGCTGGCTTTGAGAGACTACGTCGACAAATCTGCAGCATTGGTACTTTATCACACAACGGCTCAGATATGTAAATTAACGCATGCATTTAGCAAAATGGTGCAGATTAGGATGGGACAAAGCGCACCGCTTTGGCGGCAAACATGATGTGGCCTACTAATTTTCACCTAAGGTGGAAATGTTAACTAAATAGTACTATAATTACAGAATCATACTAAAAAACTACTAAAATGAATTTAGTGGCAGTCCTGCACGTGTCGCAAGTGTGTATAAATATGTTTCACGTTTCATTCACGAAATATAAAAAGTGGCTGCGTGAAATGATATTATGTGCGCATAGCAAAAAAAAGGTTTTAGGTGGCTAAAAAGTCCGCTGGTGGACATTCAACCAACTTCTGTCGATGGTAATTCCATATGAATGTTATGTTTTCGCAAAACGATTCTGTAACAACTTGCCCCTGTATGCAACTAGCCCCGGTCTCCCCTATCAACTCTCATTACACTAAATAAAAACAGAAAACGCTTCATCAGTAGTCGTGAAGACGTGGCTTACAAGTTAATTCTTACCATCTAAGACGAGTACCACTAATCAGAACAATAATTAATAAAAACGTACCTTAAAATGCGTTATGGAGTACCACCCGTGACACAACTATTAATTACCTCCCCTGCAGTGTACACAAAGTGCCGGCAACTATCTGGCTTGTGCAATTCTAATTCTTCCGTTCTGACTTCAAATCGAGTCTTGTGACGTCACGCCATCTGTTTTGGTACGTCGGGAATGCAACGCGCTTACCACAGACCTTTTTAGCAAACCGCGAGATACGCATTGCATTCTGGGAATTACAAATAATGGACGCATATTTATATGCATAGTTCTCATGCGCTGATCGAAGGGACGTGTGTGTGTGGGGGGGGGGGCACGGTCCCCATTCTGCCCCAGAATGTCCCATTCCACAGTAGAAGAAAGCATGCCCGGGACCTCTTATCATATGGGCTGTACCCGTTTGGTCAAAATTAATCCATACCATAAACGTACACTGTCTTTGGTGTTTCATGATGTATTTATAACAACAATTAGTCTATTAAGATTTTAGTCCAAAGTGTCCATTAAAACTTCACAACGTATGTTAACAACAACAACAACAACAACAACACCACCAACAACTAAAGGCGATTCATTGCCCAATTGGTCGGCCGACACGGACTCTCCCTCTGGAGACCAATTAGCGAGGCCAATTTGTTGTTACGATAGTGTCGCGCGAATTGGGGATGGGTCCAATTTGACCGACAGTCGGCGGCGATTTTGAAACAGTGGCCAAACAGCAACCGACATGATATGTCATCAAAACTCAAATCGACAGTCAAGATCTAGGTCGCAGGTGTCTAGACATGTTCGTTTAAATGCACACATGATTTAGCTGCGTATTGTTATGGGACGCGGTGTCGCCTGACCATTTGGCGCACAAATCGCCCGTGTTACTGTAACCCGGCGTTAAGCAAGTCAGTCATCTCATCATCATCTACTCGGCCCGATGACGGGTCCTATGCCAGTTGTTCACCAAGAAGACAATATGCGCACATAACTGGCAATTGTATTAGTACAAAAGGTCGGTGATCTTTGATCTTTCATTAGGGTTACTAACCCTACAGGGTTCGTAATAGGGTTCACTACAGACGACATAATTAGGGTTACTAACCCTAACCCTAACCGACAATTGTATAAGTACAAAAGGTCGGTGACCTTTGACCTTCGACCTTGCCCCGCAGCGCCGTCTGGTAATCGTATCAGCGCAAAACAACATGGCAGCAAAACAAGATGGCAGCCTCCATAGAGTGGTCACCAACAGTATGACCGCAAAAGGGTGACGTGACTGCTCTCGACCAATCAAATGCTTACCCAAAATCTCAACATTTTTGACCTTGACCTTGACCTGTAGCACCCCCTGGCGACCGTATCATCGCAAAATAACATAGCAGGAAAACAAGATGGCAGCCTCCATAGAGAGGTCACGTGATATGCAAATGAGGAACTGTGACGTTGTAGCAGCACCCCCTGGCGACCGTATCATCGCAAAACAACATGGCAGGAAAACAACATGGCACCAAAACAACATGGCAGCCTCCATAGAGAGGTCACGTGATATGCAAATGAGGAACTGTGACGTTGTAGCAGCGCCTCCTGGTGACCGTATCATCGCAAAACAGTGCCTCAGGGGCGATAATAGGGGATGACACGTGGCGCCCCTGGCGACAGTTTCACTACAAAAGGGTGTAATTTATGCTAATTTATGCAAATGAGCTGTGACGTCATAGGTCACGTGACGGCTCTCTGTGACGTCATAAGTCACGTGACTGCTCTCGACCAATGAGAGCCGTCGACACACTTGACCCGTAGCGCCCCTGATGACAATATTACCGCAAAACAGTGTCTCAGGGGCGATAATAGGGGATGACACGTTGCGCCCTCTGGCGACGGTTTCACCACAAAAGGGTGTGATTTATACTCATTTATGCAAATGAGCTGTGACGTCATAGGTCACGTGACGGCTCTCGATCAATCAGATCCGTCGACCCAATTACCCCGTGGCGCCTCCTGGTGGTGAAACTGCTCTCGACCAATCAAATGCTTACCCAAAATCTGCTCATTTGAGCGATTAATAGGGGATTGTACCGTGGCGCCCCCTGGCGGCAATAAGCGCACGACCAATCAGAACGCTCCATTTCAAATTTCAACCAATCAGAAGCTTACCCAAAATCTGCTCATTTTTGAGGATTGAAAAAGACACATATACTACTAGTACCAGCCATCAACGTATCTGCCGACTGATTCCACGAGACATTGTAGGCCCTGGGTAGTGTCTGAGAGGGCGGCAGTGTCATCAGCAAAGTCCAGGTCTGACAAACACTCCTCCTTAACCCAAGTAATCCCTTCGTCGCCTCTGGTTACCAGCCGCATGATTATGATTTTACACATGGAAGGTCTGTGGATGCTGTCGAACGCTTTGGTGAAGTCTATGAAACTGACTGCGAGGGGTAACTGGTACTCTTGATATTTCTCTGTAATGCGTCTGATTGTGAATATTTGCTCAGCACAAGAGTGTTTAGGCCTAAAGCTTGCTTGTTCCTCACGCAGTTCGCCGTCTACCATATCTCGCATTCGGTTCAGCATCATCTGACAGTTTCCTGGTATTGACAGCAGTATCATGTTGCCCATAACAATGGTTATATCATGGTGTGGAATCTTCCACCAGGACTTGTAGTTGCTCATAGAAGCTGTCTTTCTCATAGTCATCGTGGTTGTTGGGTGGTGCATAGCACTGAATGATGGTGAACTTGGCATACAATGATACAAATCTTGCCGTAATTAATCGTTCATTCACTGGGGTCCATTCTGTAAGCGCACTTTTTGCGTCTTTTTGTCAAGGATGGCGGCGACAACACCACGATGGGTGTTGTCTTGTGTTCCAGAGAACCGTATGGTCTTGTTCCCCCCCGATTTAAATTTTCCTGAGTCAGTCCAGCGAACCTCGCTGAGACCTAGTATGTTGATCTTGTAGTTTTCCATCTCTTTAGTCAATTGTGCGAGCCTTGAACTATCACATAATGCTCGGACATTCCAATATCCGATACGGGTCTTACTCTTTGCCGTCATAATCCTGGTCTTCGGGGCACCAACTTCCGTCGGACGGCTTTCATTGGTGTCTGTCATCGTATCTCCGGTAGAAGACGACCGTCGTATCATCTCATCTCATAATTAGCTAATTACGGTGTCATCCAGGCATTTGGCTAATTCGTAAAGTAAGAGTTAACTTTTATCAGTTGATACGATGCAATTCGAATTAATTGTAAACTTCGATTATATTGACACACACACTGTCCGACTGAAAAGTTAAATCAGGCAAAGCAAATGTTTAGAGTAGAATCTCGATAATGACGATGATTGGCTGTTGGCGCTTCACGGGAACGCCTACACAAAATAGAGTGGTCACAGTGGGTAACAACGACACCACGCCTTTGAGGCCAGACTCTCATCTCGGCGAATTCACGAAGGCGAGCGAGAGTCGGACAAGCGTGACTAGTATTTATATGAATTTGTTTAAAAATTACGCAAAATCGCTAGCGGATTTGTTTTGATGTAGGAACATTTCGTAGACTGGTAGGTGGCGACACGCAAGCGGAGTCGGAAATCAAAATTTTAAACTTTAAAGCGAAACAAGTCATGTTATGCACCTCAAGGAAATAATAAAAACTAACCACGTGCAACTAAAATAAAAATAACATGCCAGTGGTTTACTCAGAATATGTTCTGAAAGTTGGAGAATCTGGAATCTCCAAAAGTTGGAGAATATTTCTCCGATTAACCGAGGGCTGACACGTCAACCGGCGAGACCGATAACCGCATATGCAGTTCTATAAAAAGCAGTGCAAAGTTTTAAATGCCAAGATAAAAAACGTGTTATTTTGCCAGAAAGAAGACTGGTTTAGTAAACAAAGGCCAAAATGTGTTATATAAGTTGAGTTTAGACTCAAATAACATAGCCATGTTGTATTAGCAACTATAGGAATAGGTGTATACAAATATATTTTCATTTGGCGAGCGAATTGTGCTAGATTTTAACAGGGGGTATCTAACAGTATGGCGTGGCCCGTTAAATTAAGACGATGTGTGTTCAACAAGGTTTTCCTAGTAAACCACAGGCGTGATTTTCTTAATTGTAGATGCAAATGTTTATGTTTTAGCAACTCTTTTAGGTGCATAGGCCCAAAACAATGACCTTCGTTTCCCTTTAAAAGATCATTAAGACACGTTAGATATATTTCGACAATATTCAATCCACAAGAAGTAATGCAATTCCAGTTTTTTTATTTGAGAATGTAAGGCCAGTTAGTGTCGCTTATCTTCTCTCGCTCGCTTTCGTGTAGAGTCTGGCAGCAGTGGTCACCCGCTGTCACCACGTGCACTCCTTTTTGTGTAGGCGTTCCCGTGAAGCGCCAGCAGCCAATCAGCATCATTATATCGAGATTCTACACAAACCATTTTTTTTATTTTATTTTACTTTTCAGTCTGTCAGTTCTTTGTGAATTAGCCAAATGCCCGGATTACATCATAATTACTTGATTATGTATGCCCCATAATCTGGGTGCATACATAATTTATGTCACAATGAAAAGTACACTGCGTCTAGGCGAAGATGTGTGCGACGAACGGGCAGCATTCCCCGATCTGTAGGATTATGTCCACAGCGGGGAGCCTGGGTAATCGAGGCTACTTATGTATGCGCCCAGAATATGGGCGCATACAAAATTTCCATCACAATGGAAACCTCACTGTGTCCAGGGGAAAGACCACAGTTGACCTTCTTGTTTATTGTTTGACACGAATGTAGGGCGTATTAAATTGTGATATGTGAATTTAAACAATTCATACGGTGTGATATAAGTGCAATTCAGCAGACATATTCACAGGTTACTTTGTAGAAGCTATTGGCTGTGAAATCGTGCATTTTTGGAGAGTTTAACAGCCGGAGGGATTTATGAGAATTTTTCTTCTATGGGCCACGTGGGCGCATGAATACATGGCTTTTTTTTAACTGACGGGCATTGCACATAGGGGCGTTTTAAGAGCTGGAGGTATGTGATTTTGACAAAATTTTGTCAGCATGTCAGTTACATGATGGCAGTTGCTGTGAAAAAATTTCTTAATTTTTAGTAGTCACGTTTTCTTATAATCAGACAAAACGTTAACATGGCCACCAATGCAGTTTTGATCTGAGGTCTGTCCCCTCCAGGCGAAGATGTGTGCAACAAACGGTTGCATCCCACCGATTGATTTCAGGACAGGTGTCTACCTTAAAACTGCTTAATCAATTCGATTTTGCAGACAGATTTGTACAGGATTCCATGTCAAAAACACGGATTTCATAAAACTGTTTTGTACAATTTGTTTGTAAAGAATAAGCATATATGCAAAAAACAACACATTTCCACTTCTATACACCTTTCACATTTATTTTGGCCTTTGGTAATTTTTCACCCTGAAAACCTGATGGAAATATACTTGTCACCAGAATTGAGCCCTGACGTTCATTCAAACATAGGCATGCTCGACCCATGCCCCCTTTGTCCAGACATAGATACTGCTGTAAAATTATGTGATGCACAAGTCACATAACACTCATGGATTGATTTATGTTTAACACGCATCAATAGTAACATAAGCCAGATTCCACAATGATAGTTTACTTGATTGAAACTGTATAACAAAAGCTGGAATACAAAATGCCAACACCTCTGAGTTAACACTGGCAGTGGAATATACTACAGGATTACAAGCACACAGCCAAACATAAGTATTAAATAACATACGATTAATAAGTTATGTTAACTAATGTGTCTACTGCTTGACTATTTGCCTAATACAACATAAAATATCAAACACATGCATCAAAGTGTACAGTTAAATTGAACCTTGTTTATTATATAATAAATGAATACGTCAGCCTGAATGATACTGTTTTCGATACACTATTTACGATGAATTGCACCACAAATGTTCATATTAATTTAAGCCTCTGTAACTTCTTAGGACACTAAAACTAAACATGTGACTTTCATTCTACATGCAATTTTGAAAATTCAAACTTATATGAAAAAATTAATACCGCAAGTCATTCTGTTTCCAACCTTAACACATGTCCTAACAGATACAAGTTATCATACAACGCACGAGTAGGAGTGAAAAGGTGCACTAGAGGAATGAATCACACCACTGATTGAGACAGTTGTAACAGTCCATTCCTTGTTTGCTGTTTGCGCCACACGTGTCTTTCAACCAGTCGACAAATAACTCTTTGCTCATCTTCAGAATGAGAAACTGTCCCAGCACTACGTAGGCCTACAACATGACATTATACGACATGGAAGGTAAAGTTTCCCATAGTGTTGCAGTTGCATGGAAAACAAAAACACCCAGAATATTATCCTGGGCAACATTCCCCAATTTGTGGGATTATGTCCAAGTGACAAATTAAAATAGAAAACATTCAACAAAGAAATAATGTGAATGTTAAATACTATAATTACATATAACATGTTAGGTTAAAATACCAGCATTAAACAAAAAACTTTGTTCGCAGTGGCCTTTGCAGCCCAAATTATTTATAGTAGAAACCGTTTTTACTTTCTGTGGCTAAAATGTAATCAATTGCAATACAGGAAACTGTCACTATTGTTGTTAAAATAAAAGATGTTGTTTGTAAGCTAAAAAAAAAGTATTCTGAAACCATAACATTTTAAAATACAGTAAAATCTTGTACATACACATTCCTATTCATGTGTTTCAAATATGTACAGCTAAACGGAAATGGAAAGTGGGATGCCAAAGACAATCTGGTGAACAACGGTAAAAAGAGAGAAGAACTAGAATGGATGACATGATGGGCTGAAGCCAAACAGATGGCCAAAGACTGAACTGGGGAAGGAGCACTGCAGCCTTATGGGCCACCAGGCCTGAATGGGATAGGTAAGGCAAGGTAAACAGTTGTACAGATGATATCAGGCTTATTTGAACAAGTTTGTTGATTTGTACAAAATGTTTTCAATGTTAGCTATTCAATCAAAACTAACCTCATAGTAGTCATCAAATTACAAGTGATAAGTAGATCTGTCAGAAAACTGTCTTTACAATCAAAAGACTTGCTGGTGACATCCTTACTTTGTCAAAGCCCTCTTCTGTCAGTCTTGTTCCCAGCACTGGCCCGATGCCTGCTAGCTCATTAACCAGTTTCTGGCCCATCGGCTCAGATATGAAGTTTTTGTGTTTCTGTGATGTTGACGACATTTCTGAAAGTAAAACAACCCAACTATAATGCATGCTTGATTGTCCAGTGACCAGTGTCCTGTTTGGGGGCATTGGTTTTGCTAATAACCTCTATATAACGTATAATACATTACAAGACAAAAATCAGACAATAAATTAATAATGATCATATCTCTTTTCAGAAATATATTCTTGGTACTAGTTGCTAGCCCACTAGGTAACCCATGAATCATGTCAGAATAAAAAAGCTGAGTGAACAAGGCTCTTTCAAAAAACCATAATGTCAGTAATTGTTTTTTTATTTTTGTACTAAATATTACTGATTTTGTTTACGCTTTTGAAGACTGGACGAAGTAAGCCAAATAGTTTTTTCTCTTCTTTTGTAAATATAAAATTCTAAAAGGAACAAATGACCAATTCATCATACAAAAAGGTAACAAATGACCTATTCATCATACAAAAAGGTAACAAATGACCTATTCATCATACAAAAAGGTAACAAATGACCAATTCATCATACAAAAAGGTAACAAATGACCAATTCATCATACAAAAAGGTAACATATACACAATGTTTATCATATAGTGAATTACCTAACCAAGTGGGAAATGACATCCATCATACAGACATTCAATTTCAAATACAGGGTGTATAATTATTTTCATGAACTACACAAAATGAAACTGGACATTTGACTCAAATCACACTGAAGATTAATAAAGATATATGCTACATTGGGACATCAGAGAGATGCATTACAAATCAGGCTTGTTAACAAATGCAAATGCATTTGAATGTGCATTTGAATGCGCATTCGAATGCGTCCATAAAATTGTTAATGCATTTGTATTTGAATGCGTACCTTAAACATTTGCATGCGACCCACAAACATTTGATTTGTCAAATGCACAACCAAATGAGCAATCAAATGCATGAGTCATTCTTTGAGTAATTATTATTGTTAGATTCACTTTCACAAGTTCACAACATGCCATTGGAAAAATTACTCTGTAGTGAGCAGTACCCTCAGCAGATTATGAAATCATTGTCTGATCTGTGAATCCACTTTCACAACATGCTCTGTAGGTCAACAGGTCAATGCCTGAGCTGTTATTCATGCAACATGAAAAGACCAACTGGTATGAAACAAATCAAACAATGCAGGCAAATGACTCCCTTGTGTTGTGTTGGCTTTGTTGGTGTGGCAGCTCACTGGGGGAGTAAACATTAGCAATGCCAGCCCTGAATATTTACAGCCAGAGAGAGAGAGAGAGAGAGAGAGAGAGAGAGAGAGAGAGAGTGATTAGTGATAGCTGTAATTATCCACCAGGTTATCTTCCCAGTGACCCCCACCAGTGGACAATCTATTGTCTTGGATTCCCCTTCCATTCTGGCCTACCTGAAGGATTAGCCTTTCATTCATTTCATTTCATGGTTCCCAGTAAACTGTCAATGGTCTATTCCTCCCTCCCATTTCCACCACCTCTGCAGGCCTGGAACTGCGTGACTCAGTGTATGACTCTACAGACATGTTCATGTAGTGGGACTGGTATGTAGTGGTACTTTGTGGTTACAACAATGTACTACTGTATTTATTAAATAAATTAATAACGTGTTTGTATACATTATGTATTTTTTCTCCAAATAAAACAAATCATTAATATAAAGCCAAAACATTTGAAATTAATTCAAATGTATTTGCAAATGTGTAACCAAAACATTTGCATGCGACCCCAAAACATTTGCATTTGAATGCATTCCTGGAAACTGGCATTTGCATTCACATTTGACTCAAGTGAAACATTTGCATTCAAATGCTTTGACATGCATTTGTTAACAAGCCTGTTACAAATGTTATACATAAATGTTAATTTTGTGGTGCACTGATAATGATATACCGAAATTTCAAAGTTCCGTGATTGGACTTAATTAACATAGGAGTGGTTTATCTGTTTGTTTTCCTTCTCTAGTGAGTTAATGAGTCCCGACAGATTTTTTCCATTTCTCTGCGTATAATGTATTACTACCCCTGGAATACACACCAGGTTGAAGGAACCAACAACTTTTACTTCCAAACTGGCTGCAGGCGGTTTCGAACCCCAGTCTCCTCAACCGACAGTCTGACGCTCTACACACAGCACCACACTTACAGAGGGGGCATTTACCGTCTCATCCGAAAATTCAATCGTAACACCTTCCCGAACCTCCACAAATAACTAACTACAGAAAATGCTATGCCTATTAAATTGTAATTTTTTTTTGACACTTTGAATTTTTTTTGGACATTTACTTTTTTTGACATTTCACCATCAACGAATGAATTAAAATGTAGCCAAACGGTTGAAAAATAAAAGCAACCATGATTGCCATGAAACGGAAAAGTAATCTTTGGACCCAAGTTTGGTGTTCCATGCAATGAGATAGCCATGTAAGTGGTATCAAGTTACAAATATCAGTATGCACTTTGATAGAAGTCAAAGAGAGGATGCTCTTGTGAATAAACAACCAGTTTCAGTGGCACTGTTGGGGTCAAATGAAAATAATGGGTGTATGTCACAAGTCACATAATTTATGTCCTAGATGATATGGCATAAATTTGGAGTGTTATGTCACAAAACACAAATTTATTTTAAGTTTTTATTTGCTGTTCATGCACTGAACATAAATCGGTGGTTATTTGTGCTAATGTTGGCACTCTGTGGAATATCTGCACATCTTAAACGTTACTTATTATTGCCCATTGTCGCACACTATATTTGGTAACACAAGATGATATTTAAAGTTCAAATTGTGCAGTCCATTTCAAGATCAAATATGATAATTTACAGAAATTATACAAGCTTTTATCCAGAGTAAGAGGGAGATTGGGATGCATATGATTGGTTGAATTAATTAAGAAATCACAAGAAGTGGGTGGAGTTTGCATAACGAATGCACCTGTTGGAGCAGTGATGACACACCAGAGAACTACAGGCCAGTTAGTCTGATGTCCATCGTCTGCAAAATTATGGAGACAATGATAAGAGACGATGTGATGGGACTCATGACGCGAAACAATCTTTTGACGTATTTGCAACATGGTTTTATATGTGGCTGATCATGTTCAACTCAGCTGCTGGCAGCACTTGACGAGTGGACGAGAGCACTTGAAGATGGAGACAACATTGATGCAATATATTTAGATTTTGCTAAAGCCTTCGACACGTTCCTGCACTGCAGGCCGGTGACCAAACTGGAAAATGGGATCAGCGGAGACATCCTCATATGGATAGAGGCATTCCTCACGACGCCAAAAAGTGAGGATCAAAGACAGCACATCCTCGTGGGCACCGGTCTCCAGCGGAAAACCACAGTTGAATGTGCTGGGACCAATACTATTCGTCATTTATATAAACGACATGCCCGAGATGGTGTCATCTATGATACATCTGTTTGCTGACGATACCAAGATATACAGACGGATTGGCAAGCCAGACGAACACGATGCACTCCATGAGGATCTGTCTCACCTGGAGAAATGGTCTGACACCTGGCAGGTCCACTTTAACCCAACAAAGTGCAAGGTAATATCGACAAGAACCAGGCGCATCTGGACTACTCACTGAAAAAAAATGGCACAGACATACCTCCTGAAGTCACTATCAATGAACGAGACCTTGGAGTCCATGTGGATCCTGGTCTGATCTTCAACAAACATGTCGAACTGGCACTTATCAAAGCAAACAGACTACTTGAACTGATCAGACATGCGCACGCATACATGGACGGCAACACTCTTGTGAAATTGTTCACCAGTCTGATCAGACAAATACTTGAATATGCTAATGTTGCTTGGCCACCAATACTGAAACATGATCTAGACCTTCTAGAAAATGTACAGCACAGGGCAACAAAACTGGTACCAAAGATAAAACAGCTAAGATACACTGACTGATACACTGACTGATACACTGCCAAGTTTATTTTATCGCCAGGCATGTGGTGATATGATTGAAACATACAAATATGCGCATGGCTTCTACAACGTGGACCATATGTCACTCGAACTTGAAATGCAAACAAATACAAGAGTCAGCAAAAAATCAAGAAAGGGAGATGTACAAATAGACAGAATTAAAACTTGTTAAGACACAGAATTGTAAATCGATGGAACACTCTTTCGGAGACTGTATTATCAGCTACATCTCTAAACTCCTTCAAAACCAGACTTGACAAGTACTGGTGCGGAACCCTGGTGTGCCTACCTTACCTTAAGATGGTTCTGAGTGTAGGATTCTTGTGACTCCTCTATGATCAGATCTTCTTCGCCATCTTTTAATAGTTTAAGAATTCCGGTTCGTATCTTTATTAATGGTGCTTCGAAATTATACAGAATTTCCTGCTTGGACCAGAATTGGTCCAGGTGTTTTTTAAAAGTATTTAAAGATTTGCTTGAACGACTGTTTCCGGGAGGGAATTCCAAGGTTCAGTCATTCTGACGGGAAAAGCGTTTTTTTTATTTGTTTTTGCTCTTTGAGTAAATAATTTTAGAGTGTGCCCTCTATTTCCTGTCCTGAAGGATACATCCTCCCATTTTAAGAGTATAAGTGAAGATTCTATGTCGTATAGATTATGTATAATTTTAAAAACTTCAATCATATCGCCTCGTAGACGTCTATATGATGAGGGAATTTTTTTAGAATTTTAATCTTTCTATATAAGTTAAGTTTCTCATCCATGGCAATTTTGTTGTTGCTCTTATTGGATGTTTACTATTGCAATAATGTTTTTTTTGTAAGGGTACCATACTGCTATGGCATAGTCAAGATGCGTTCTTACCATTGTTTTATACAATGGCAAGAACGTATCTTTGTCAAGAAATAGAAAAGTTCTACGAATTATTTTTGTCATCTTTGTCGCTTTGTTTACTACTTGGTTAATATGGTCATCAAAGGATAGCTTTGTGTCTATAATAACTCCCCAAGTCGTTTTGTTTTTCAATTGTGGCGAGCGGATATATGGAGTTGTTAAGTGGCGTAGAATATTTGATTTCTCCAATGTTATTATTTCCAATAGTCATGTGTTTACATTTGCTTGGATGAAATTTTAGTAACCATTTGTTGCTCCACTGTTCTAAGGTATTTAGGTCATATTGTAAAGTGCCCTGGTAATTTTTATCAGTAATACCTCTAAATATCTTGATGTCATCTGCAAATAGAAATGTATCAGACTTAATTAGTTCTGGTAGGTCGTTTATGTATGGTACAAAAAGTAAGTAACGGTCCTATAACCGAACCCTGGGGTATCCCAGAAGTTACATTGGGCCATTTCGATGGTACCATGTCAAAAGCTTTTTGGAAGTCCATATAAATGACATCTGTGTAATTTCCATTGTCGAATCCCAAGGTCCAGTTTTCTAAAACATTTATAAGTTGGAGGACTGTAGAGCGCCCTGTTATAAAACCATATTGTTTTTGGCTAAATAGAAAATTTTCCTTCATATGTTCAAAAATATGGTTTCTAATGATCCTTTCCATGCATTTACATAGAATACTTGTAATGCTTACCGGGCAGTAGTTGCTTGCTAACGACTTGTTTCCTTTTTTATAAATAGCTGAAATTTTCCCTTCTTTCGTGATATTAGCTGTTTTTATTGATGTTTCAAATATTTTACTTAATGGGTGCAAGATTGTTTTTGAAAGTTCCACCAGTAGCCTGGCTCCTGTCTCATCTGGACCAGGGATATGTTTATATTTTGACTTTTCAATGGCAATAATATTTTGCTTTCAGTTATTGTTAACTCTTCCATCGTTGTATTAGTCTCAACTCTTGGTATTTCCCCTGGTTCTTCAGTTGTAAATATGCTAGCGAAGTAGGTTGCAAGCAGGGCTGGGGTCAATTCCAAAGGAATTGGGATGAATAAATTAAATTCCAAGTCCAAATCCTGAATTGGAGCGGAATTGGAATTGAAAGATTTTGAATGAGAATTGGAATTGAAACATTTTGAACAAAAGGAATTGGAATTGAATGGAAAGGAATTGAGCATCTGATTTTTTTTGTGACATTAACCAATATATTTCTAGCCTGTAGTAGGCGGCTATATGTATAATAATGCTATCAACTCATGCATTGAGGATCTGAAAACTGAAATCCTGTCATTCATGCCAGTATCTTATGATTTCTTTATGTTGCCACTTGCCAGCGGGTTAATGAAGGGTTCCAGACTGGCTTTAATAGAAACATCAAAGATATTTTCAACGGTTTACAGACCTGGGAAGTTAGCCCTTTTACACCCATGAAAAGACACTTATTGGCAGGCTACAGCCATGTGGTTGATCAATCAGTAATCACTGATTGCTAATCAGAGATCAATGACCACTGACCAACACTACAAAGCATAGGCAAGCTAGCTGTAGCCAAATGTGTGAAAATGGTTTCCCACTTGCCAGTATAAATATGTGTTGCCTAATATGCATCATCAGAACAGTGTGATGCCAGAATTAGAGACTAGTTTAGAATTATAGTATAAATGATATGCTGTAAATGTAATGGGGCTGGGTACAGTGTTTCACTTCAATAAAATGACTCTAAATAATTTTGTGGATTGCTCATTTCTATGTAACTTAATTACCATGTATGAATGTACATTACACATGTATGATAGTCATAATGATTATGCAAAGAATAATGACATGCTACATGCACATTAATCTTTCATTGTTGACTTTTGTCGTTATGTGGAATTGGAGCGGGAGGGGGAGCGGGAATTGGAATTGGAATTGAATGATTTTGAAAGGAATTGGAATTACTAAAAAGAATTGCAAAAAAAAGGAATTAAATTTAATGAAAAGGAATTGCAAGGAATTGGAGCGGAATTGGAATTGATTGAAAGGAATTGACCCCAGCCCTGATTGCTTGCAAGAATATTTGCTTTTTCACCATCAACTGTTGTAGCGTTGGATTTGTGATTGGTTGGATCTCTATTTAATTTTTCAATTCCTGGTTTGATTGTAGTTTGGGATTTGTAATATTGCCAGAAGGCTTTTGGGTTCTTTTTTGTTTTATTAGCTACATTTCTTTCAAACTCCTTTAAAAGTTTTCATGTTAAAGCTCTGACTTTGTTTCTAATTTTGCAGTACTCTAAATATTTCTTCCCATCTCTTGTTTCCATATATCTTGTCCATAATCTATTGTTATGCCTAATCAGCTTTCTAGTTTTGGCATTCAGGGGAAAGTTTCCCTTCCTGTGGTTAGAGATTTCAATTTGTGGTACGTATTTTTCTTCCAGTAGTTGCTAATACAATAGCAAAAGTCATGTGTTTCACTGCAAAGTTTACGTGCATGTGAAAGCAAAGAACGCGTTTGTTACCGGGAAGGACTGCGCCAAGCCCGAGTACGACTTGGCAAATACGAGATATCTGCCAACCACCAAAGATTGATGTTGCTGCCAAAGTGTCAGATGGACTTCGTGACTGCGAACGATCACGCGAAGTCGGCGATTATCGCCCATATGCGGACCGTGTTGACGCAACCGAAGTGCTGTCTGCTAATAGTTAAGAATGCTTTCATACGAGGAAGACTTCCAGATCTGGACGGTGAAGAGGCAGCGTCCCGGATTCACTGGTTTAGTGAAACGGGTGGAGACTGTCGCAGAGACCAGAGTAGTGGGGGTGGACACTTGGGGCGACGATCTCTATGTTGAAGATTTGCAGTGTGATCGGTTTTCTTGTTTTATATTTCTAATTAAACGTTGTTCTATTAATTTATATTGGTGTTATGTTTTCTTGTGACTATCTATATGTTTAATATACGTATATTTTGTTTATATAATATGTCGTATATTAGGCCTAGTAAAAAAGAAACTAGTTTCTCGTCAGGACTTTTTTAAGTTCCAGTCCTGATTCCCTGTCGTGCTTCAGTCTGTTGGATTTAAGTTGTGAATTTGACTTAGGAAGGTTAAAAATTATGACATTGTTTAGTCTTTTTTCTCTCTCCTTGGTTTCCATTGTTTGATCCTATTGACATAAGTGACTTGTGATGAATATTCTTGTGACATAACCGGACGGGGCGGGCAGTAATAACGCCCGGGTGATAACGTCTGTAATTTAACATCATACATGGCACGCTTTTCAGGCCAGTGATCAACCGCTATTTGCAAAACGACAAAATACTGTTACGAGCAGTTAAAGGACGACCAATAAGGCTAACATAACGATGACTTACCTGAGCAATTTCCAAGACGATCTACACAGCCTCTAACTCTTGGCTAAGTCAGTTTTAAATCTTGAGACTTGAAACAAAACTAATTTCGCGGCTTTTCGACAGACTTAACTTCCGCAAGCAGTGTATGACGAAATGTGTGCCTCTACATACCTCTTCCTACTGTAGTGGGACAATACCACAGCTGACCTTCCTGTTTATTGTTTGACACGAATGTATAGGGCGTATTAAATTGTGATATGTGGAATTAAACAGTAGTGCATTAGGAATTTTACTGTTATGGGCACATGATTACATGGCTGTTTTAGTAAATGTTGACGCTATGACCTACATGAAACAATTAATGCAACGTCTAACTACCTACCTCGTCTTATTTTCCCCTGCACTGTCCCCTGAAGGATTGTTTTAGAGAGTCCACTTGATCTCGTCACATGCCCATATATCATCCCAGCTTCCTCTTCTTCACTGTGGTCAAAAGGTCTTCACAGTGACCCACGTGTTGAGCGATGGTTTTATTAGTGACGTGGTCACTAATGAAGAAATACACCATGATATGCCGATAATTTTTTGGAAGCATCTCATTTCCATTGCTGCGATCTTCCTTAAATTTGTAGTTCTGCTGTGAGGGTCCATGATTCACATGCATACAGGAAGATGAAAAGGATGCATGCAGTGCATGTACGAGCTTCATTTGGATTTCAGCGCTATATATGTTCTTGTCACTCCAAATTGGTTTCAGTTTTGCCAATGCTGTTGATGGTTGTGCAGACCTTGTAAGGATTTCGGTCTTGGATCCCTCGTCACTGATGATGGCCCGAGGTATTTAAACAGTTTCACTGTTTTCAGTTCTTGTCCATTAATTGGCAGTATATATATATATATATATATATATATATATATATATATATATATGATGGTACGGGCGTCCTCCAATGTTAACGGTGCGGTGTGGTTTTCCAGTGCATCTGTCATTATTCGTTCCAGGAATATGTTGAATAGTGTAGGTGACAAGAGGCATCCTTGACGGACTCCGACTGATTGATACATACGCACGCACGCACGCACGCACGCACGCACGCACGCACGCACGCACGCACGCACGCACGCACGCACGCACGCACGCACTCACACACACACACACACACACACACACACACACACACACACACACACACACACACACACACACACACACACACACACACACACATCCTCTTCAGCTCTTCTAATCTAGTAGCCTTTTAGCTGGTCTTGACAATTGTTTGTGCGCATATGGGTGGGAAGTTGTCATTTTGTTCAAAACTGTAAGCACACCAGAATTTGTCTAATCTTGAGTTGAAAATATTTAACGAAGGTGCTGAAACTACATACTCTGTGAGGGTGTTCCACCGGTTTACTACCCTGTGCCTGAAGCAATGCCTTCGTTGCCTTGCAGTCACACGTTCTTTCTTGAGTTGCAGGCTGTGTCCCCTGGTTACCGTAGTGTTGACCAGCTCTAGTGGCATTCTATCAATTTTAAAGATTCCATGGAAATATTTGTACGTTTCAATCATGTCTCCTCTTGCTCTTCTATAGTAGAGGCTTGGGAGTTTAAGCCCCCTGAGCCTGTCACCATATTCGAGGTTCTTCAGTTCTGGGACTATAGCTTCATTGTTCGTCGTTGAATGTTCTCAATCATCTGTTGGTCTCTATTGAGTGTTGGGGCCCAGGCTATATTGCTGATGTGTGGAACCATCTATTTTGCTTTGCACGAGTACTGCACTGCTGGCTTTTGCGTACAGCTGTTCGATAGCGTGAACAAGCTTTTTTGGACTCTAGCAATAAAAGTAGATTTTATATTTTCACTGGTGAACTATTTCTAGTGACACTGGAACTGCTCGCGCATGATGATGTTGACGGAACAAATGTTTCCTACTCATCGTACTACATCAACTTTCAGGGTTTCTTTTTAAAAGTATGTGATTTCTTTCAGGGTTTCTTTTTAAAAGTATGTGATTTATTTTCATAAAATGAATGGGAGTGGAAACTATGGAAATATGCCATGATCAATTGTATTGTTGTCATCATTGCATCGTTGTGGTCGATAATATGTGGTACTCAACACCTCAACTATTTGTAGGACAGTGAGGAAATTCGAAAAGGACTGTGCCTCTGACTCTGTGATTAATTTGTTATCATTTGGTTGTATTATATAAATGCGCGTGACACTCTAATTTAGTAACCATCGTTTTGTTATTAATTATCAAGGGCTATGTCTATTGTCTAATATTATGATAGTATATGCTGCATGCCATATGGGGAAGGATTCATAGGATACAGGTCAGAACGGCGACAAGTCGAAACGGCGACAACCAAAACGGCGACAGATCCAAAACGGCGACAACCAAAACGGCGACAAGCCAACACGGCGACAACCAAAACGGCGACAATCGTGGTCAAAACGGCGACAAGGCATAAGTCAAAACGGCGACAACCATTGGTCAAAACGGCGACAACCATTGGTCAAAACGGCGACAACCATTGGTCAAAACGGCGGGTGACATACATACGCTATCAAGCTCGTTTGTTTAAGCTGTGGAACGAATACGTAGCGGAGGAGCGCACCATCGACCAGCTTGTGGCAGCGTGTGCCAAGGTGCACGGACCAGTGTAGTGCTGAAACCAGTAAATAAAATGGCAAAAACGTATCTTTGTCTAGGAATTGGAAAGTTCATCGAATTATTTTTGTAATCTTTGTTGCTTTGTTTACAATTTGGTTAATGTGACTTTCAAAGGACAGCTTAATGTCTACAATGACTCCTAAATCCATGTTTTTCAATTTTGTTGATTGGATATATGATGTAATTTGGTGTCGTGCAATATTCCAGTGCACATTTATATATGTAATAGTTCTAAAAGTCGTTATTACAAGTTGTTCGTGTTCGTTAACGTTACGGTTGAAATAATTAGCGTAATGAAACCTATAATGTAAGTTAAACATTATAAGAGATACAACAAGATTATTTCGTGACTATTCAGTCTGGAGAAACCGTACTCGGATTACTCATATTTTGTGGACCTCTGACCTTCGTTGTTCCTAGGCACGCGTCTATTGGTTACTCCGCTACAACATGTTATACATTCCAGCTCCGCTCACTCAATAGCAGGAACGGCGCCTGGCCGCTCATTCCCAATTATATGCTGATTGCTGTCTTTTGTTCACAATGAAATGAAATATATTATAAATTTAACCACAGTTTTGATGTGACATGCAAGCTGAATAATATTCGCAATTTAATATTACATTTTTGACTAATGAGAGACAACATAAAAAAAAAAAAAAAAAAAAAACGGCGACAATCGAAACGGAGACGCATGCCAAAGCTATACATTTCTATTATTTATTTGTGTCACTTATAACATAATTTAATTTAACCAAGTGTACGTACTCACATCAGGGTTTATCCACATCGGGTATACGAGTACGTGACGCTTATACACGATGATTATTTATTTGTGTCGCCGTTTTGGTTTGTCGCCGTTTTGACCAAAGTTTGTCGCCGTTTTGACCATTGGGTGTCGCCGTTTCGATTCGACTTGTCGCCGTTTTGACCAAGGATGTCGCCGTTTTGGATTGTCGCCGTTTTGGTTAGTCGCCGTTTTGGATTTGTCGCCGTTTTGGTTGTCGCCGTTTTGGTTGTCGCCGTTTTGGATCTGTCGCCGTTATGACCAGTACCCATGGGGAATATGCCTAGTAGCCTATGCTATGGCTATGCCTTTCGGCCCTATGGCTATGGCTATGCCAGGCCCATGCCATTGTATAGCCTATGCCTGTGTCACTTAGTCTATGCTATGGCTATGCAATAATTCAGGCTAGCCAATAATAAATGCCAATATGGCTTAGCCTTATCCTTAGGCAGAGTCAACCATCCAGTATGACTAGGTCTAGGAGTGGAGTTCCTCTGGCTTGAAGTTGAAAACATACAAGGCAACTGATTCAGGACTTCCGTGCCAAAATCGGTTTAGAAGTTCGGAACTAGTTACTAGATTTAAAACTGACATGCACGAACCGTTTCACATGTCTTGTATTCCTTGATCTGCATATTGGAGTCAAGAAGCAGAAGAAATATGCTCAAAATAATTGATTATGAGCGATAATTTCCGAAACCAACCACCCGTGCATGATGTTACGGGTTTTATCATAAAAATTCATGATTTTATATTTATACATGGTTATTGTCAAGCAACTTTAGTGATATACATACAATAATTTATATGGACATAGCACTTTTGATTCCAGCACTTCCAACCCTTTCCAATCATTTCATACTGTGGCAGTTTTGTACCCAGGGTTCTGTTCAATTTTGAACTGGACATTTTCGTCTCCATAATAAAAAATTTAAATACGACAATTTTTAGTTTATGATTTTGGAGAAAGTCTTGAATCACATGACAGTTAGGTGTAGTTACAATACAAGATGTAACATGCCACAAAATAAATATTACTGCCGTGTGCAATATACATCACAATTTTTTTATTTATATATTGATGCCAAACATTTGTTAAGCGATTTATGGTAGAAGTATTTCGGTATTACCGTGCTGACTTCTTAATCACAACAAACACAAAATATTGATTGGATATTCTGTTGATATACTAAAGTTGCTAAGTAAAGTTTGTTGGCATAGGCTTAGATTCCTTGTTTTGTCTTCTATATCTGTAGAATTACTTCTTCCATTAAGTATGCCATCTTTTATTATTTGCAACACACACACACACGCGCACACACACACACACACACACACACACACACACATATAATACACAAACATGCACACACACGCGTGCGCGCGCGTGCACACACACAAACAAACAAACAAACACTTTCATACTCACACATATATTTAACAAGATTTGCCATCCAAGCCAAAGGCCCAGATGGCAAGTGGACAAGGAAGCCATTGGCTTATCGAGAGTCCATCAATGTTCATCTACTTATAACCCGCCCTCCTGAGATATGTGTCAACCTTGTTTTTAAACATATTCACGCTGCTAACAGTTACACAATCTGTAGACAATTTGTTCCATTCATTTATTGTCCTCTGTGAGAACGAGTGCTTCCTGATGTCCAATCTACATTGATCCTTTACTAATTTTACCTCGTCCTCTAGTTCTGCTATCCTTCTTGAGTGAGAAAAACATATTTCTATCAATATTTTCATACCCATTCAATATCTTAAAAACTTCAATCTGATCTCCTCTTAACCTCCTTGTCTCTAGAGTTGTTAAACCACATTCTTTCAGGCGTTCTTCATAACTAAGGTCTCTAAGTTCTGGAATCATTTTAGTTGCTCTCCTTTGTATGCGTTCAAGCGTATCTATATCCTTCTTACGATATGGTCTCCATGCTTGTATACAGTATTCTAAATGAGGTCTAACTATTGCTTTATAAAGAGGTATAATTAACTTTTTTCCCTTGTATGTTATGTTTCTTCTAATCAATCCAAGAATTTGATTACCCTTTGAAGCTGCAATACCACACTGCTCTGAAACTTTCATATCAGCGCTTATTGTAACTCCTAAGTCCTTTTCTTTTACAGTAGTACCCAGAACAGTATCTCCCATTTTATAGTTTACATTCAAGTTCCCATGTCCTGTATGTAGGCATTTACATTTCCCAAAATTGAACAGCATCTGCCATTTCTCAGACCATTTCACTAATCTGTCTAGATCGTTTTGTAAATGTTGTTTATCACCATCAGTATTAACCTTTCTAAACAGTTTTGTGTCATCCACAAATTTCAGTACGTTACTTGTTATACTGTCGTCCAAGTCATTGATATAAATTAAGAATAATATAGGTCCTAATACTGATCCTTGAGGTACCCCACTCAAAACCGATTTCCAATTTGAAACTTCTCCATCTACTACAACTCGTTGTCTTCTGTCAGTCAGCCATTGTTCTATCCAGTCAGTTATGCTATCCCCGATACCATGGGCTTTTAATTTAAGTAGTAATCTTTGATGTGGCACTTTGTCAAAAGCTTTCTGAAAATCTAAGTAGATAATATCTACTGGCGATCCCACGTCTATCCACTTAGTGATTTCTTCCAAAAAACATAACATATTTGTTAAGCATGACCTCGCTTTAAGGAATCCATGTTGAGATGAATTTAATAATTTATGCTTAACGAGGAATTCCACCATATGGTCTTTAATTAACCTTTCTAATAATTTACAAATCACTGACGTTAAACTCACTGGTCTGTAATTCTCTGACTTATTTCTCGAACCCTTTTTAAATAATGGTATGATGTTTGCTTCTTTCCATTCAAACGGAACAACTCCCTCTTTTAATGACAAGTTGAATACTCTTGCAAGTGGTATACTGATTTGTTCTACTTTTTCCATTAGTAATTTTGGAGGAATCCCATCCACTCCCGGTGATTTGTTATCCTTCATTGCCTTTATTTTCTTAGCTACCAATTCTGGAGTTACAACTAACAGACCTAAATAGTCAGATTTAGCCCCCTGAAATTTAGCATCAGCAACTGGTAATGAACTAATATCTTCTTTGGTAAACACTGAACTGAAGTAACCATTTAGGTCTTCCGCCATTAAAAACCCCTGTGATATTATATTTCCAGCACTGTCTTCTAGAGGTCCAACCTTGTATTGTACGTTTTGTTTACTCCTGACATATGCATAAAAACTCTTGCTGTCATTTTTTATGTTACATGCTAGTTTTTGCTCATAGCTTCTTTTAGATTGTCTGATTTCAGTTGTAGCTGCATTAAGTGCCTCTTTGTATTTTGCATAGTCTTCTTCCTTTCTGGTATGCCTATAAACCCTCCACATAGTTTGTTTTACCATTATTTTTCTAATAGCCTCTTTTGACAAGTGTTTCTTTCTACACCGTTTTCCTTGTTTTTGGAAGGGAACAAATTTATCGATGATACTCTCAATTTCATATTTTAGAATATTCCAACATTCAATTGCGGTCTTATTCATCAGCATGTTATTCCAATCTAGCTTTGCTAAGTATTTTCTCATATCTTTGTAGTTACCTTTGTGGAAGTTTCTCTTGTACGTTTTAATTTTTTTACTTTCTGATTTTACATTGATGTCAAAATGTATTTGAATATGGTCACTATTACCCAATGGTTCAAATATTTTTACATTGTCCACTAATTCTTTCTGTGATGACAAAACTATATCTAATACATTTTCTCCCCTGGTTGGTTCTAGTACGTGCTGAGTAAGAAAGCTATCCTGGATTAAAAATAGAAATTGTTGGTCCTCAATCCCTGTGCTCTCTAGAGAATTACATTGTATGTGTCCATGGTTAAAATCTCCCATTATGATACATTCCCCTTTACTAACTTCCTTTATAGCGTTTTTTATTTTTGTGTTGTCCTCTTCGTTTATGTTTGGACTTCGGTAAACTAATCCAATAGTTAATTTTGAATTTCCTGAAACAATTTTGCACCAAACAGCTTCATCACAATCTGCTTCCCTTTCTAGTTTTATTTCATAAGCCTGAATAGATTCTTTAACATATAAAATAACTCCCCCGCCCCTTCTTCCTATTCGATCTTTCCTAAACATTACATATCCTGTCAGTCCTAATTCAGCATCTGTTATATCTATGTTGGCCCATGATTCAGTTATACCAATTATGTGAGGGTCAATATCTTCTACCATAATGTTTAATTCGTTTTTCTTATTTACTATGCTCCTTGCATTTAAACATACACATCTATAACCTTTTTCAGAGATGTTTTTCGGATGATTTGATATTGGTTTATCTGTGCTAGTGGCCTCTTGTTCTGCTTGAGACACCTCTAGGTAACCCCCCCTGCACTTCTAGTTTAAAGAATGTTTACTTCCAAAAATATTTGTCATTGTACCCAAGTCACTATCTACTGCTGCTGAAAGTTTGTCCGCGAATACTGCCACCCCCTTTCCACTTAAATGAAGCCCATCCTTCATGTACACATCAGCCCTCCCAACAAAACTTCCCCATAAATCCACAAATCCAACTTCCTCTTCCCTACATAGTTTCTGGACTAACCTGTTAATTGCCATCCCCCGACAATTTCGATATTTGTGACCCCTCCTGCCCATTACAGGTAAAATCCCTGACAGTATTACCTGCTCAACCCGCGTCTGTTTTAGTGTTCTGACCAACTGCCTATATTTCCTAACTATGGCAGTTGTACCCTCACTCTCTACGTTATTTGTCCCTACGTGTACTAAAACATATCCACCCTTACCCGAGCCTACGATGTTTTTTACCCTCTCAGTTATGCTACTTTTTCTGTTGGTAGACTGTCTTTAACGCATGAATGAAACATCATGTCTAAAGCTACAAAAAGAAAGCATGTTACCAAAGAAGTGCTTAATGACTACGTCTTGCCCGAAGGTGACAAACAGATCGTTAAGGTAATCCTGCTGCTGCAGTAAAAGGCCTTAACGCCAGTTGCACTTATGTCTGTGGTTTCAGTATTGCAAATGTTTAAAGAGTGCATGATAAATAAGAGTCTTCCAAAAGTTCTCATATAAATTTAATACACAAATTTGCAAGCATGTTAGATGTCTAAGTAGTTTGAACATGTAAAGTATATTTTATGGTACAAACTAAAAAAAATTCATTTTGAGTGAACCTACCGGTAGTTCATCTTCTGTTAGTCCCTTTGAAGCACATATTCAGGTTGGCTTAATTGTGTGCAGGTTCTAGCAAGCCGGGGAAATAATCTGCATGAAGTTGAGACAGCAGAGCATGACACATTCCTTGTGAGCATGCCCACAAAGTACAGGAAGAACGTCTGGATAAAACGAGGTATTAACCCAATTGATTCGCTTAGGCTTAACCCAATTTGCACTACAGTGACATTTTAATTGATTATATTACAAACATAGTTAGTCACCACCCATTCCTTTTTAGAAGCCATACCTGCTAGTTACAGTTAATACCATCTCTTCTACTACACTTGGTGTTTCGTTGTTAAATGGTGACAGTTAAGCAGTTAAGCAAGTTAACTTAGAGTTAAGCCACTAGGAATTCTCGGTGCACCATATTTTAGGTGAGCTGTCATGATGGGAGTGATTTATCCAACCTAGAAAAACATTAATATAAAGTGTGCACTGAATTTTATTATATTTTAGAAAATCAATGTATGGGTAAAAAATATGTGTAACCCTGCTGCAGTGATGAAAAATTTCCCCCTATGCCTGACCATAGTGTTTGCATGCAGTCATACATGCAGGAATGACGAATGCATGCAGGAATGCATGCACCCTGTTAACTTGTTAGTATTCTTCTGTACCCAATTCAGACATTTTACTATTGCCAATCAACGCTTTTTATTGTGATGTTATAGGTGATTTTGTGCTGGTGCAACCAATTGAAGAGGGAGATAAAGTGAAGGCAGAAATTATTCATATATTGTATAAGGACCAGATTAGATACATACAACAAGAGGGGCTCTGGTGAGTGAAATAGTTGTTTAACATTTCATGGTTTATATAAATCCATACATATTATACGCACAACACACAAACATGTATGTTTATAATAACATATTTTGCTCAAACATATTTCATTGTATTGAAAGTGTGCAAAATTAATAAAACAAATTCAAAATGTCAAATTTTCAGTTTAAGTGAAATGTAACTAAAGCAAGTCTACTTGTCTGCCAGGATAAATAAAGAAAATTCACTTGTCCACCAGGATAAATAAAGAAAATCCACTTGTCCACCAGGATAAGGTTTGTCCACCAGAATAAGGCTTCCTTGTCCACTTGCCATCTGGGCCTTTGGCTTGGATGACAAATCGTATAAAATCTTGTCTTGTTAAAGGATAAATAATACAAGTAAGTCCACTTGTCAGACAGGATGAATAAAGCAAGCAACATTTTCAACTTGTCAAAAAAAAAGTACTGTAAGTTGTTACTAAATAATACAAATCAAGTTTTGGTGGACCACAGCAGTTCCTTCTGCATCTTCTACACTATCATTGGGCAGTACATCATAGCATGCTTAATGCGTGTGCAGAATGCAATGTGGCATAAGTCTCGCTGTTGTATATGAACACTGTGCATGTTTTCTTCCCAAAAACTTGCTTCCTTTTAGGCAGTTCATATAAATGACATCTTTCCCAGTCACTAGTCCAAAAGATGAGATTTAAGGTCTCATGAAGACATTAGACAGGAAGGACAGTAACAGGATAGTTGTGAGATATTGTATTTTTAATCGTTAATTTAACTGCAGCAATTTCAATGATAATGTAACTGAAGCAATACATTAATTTAACTGAAACAGTTAAATTGTTCATTTAAAAGAATCAATTGAAATAACATGAAGGAAGAATTGATAGTTAAGTGTAAATTGTAAAAAAAATAATTAAGTTTGAAATTGAAAGCTATTTTTCACATGATGAAACAGAAGTTATAAAGAATTTTAATAATTAACTTTGCAACTTAATTTCCCCTAGTCTCAACCATTAGCAACAATATATATGTTCTGATATCCTAACCACTGCCCCATTATAGGCCGTCCACCTTTGCCAGTGAACATCACTCGACTGAAGGGATTATACCCAGTGACATGCTGCCACCAAGTGATGAGGACTCAGACGATGCGGGGCTCGACATGGTGATGGTGAACCCCAACAGACGACAGGTCGAATATGAAGACAGCAGTACAGATGAAGACAGTGACAACACATGATGAAGCACAATCTACAAATAGATGAAAACTATAAAGTTTGTGCTGCTGCAAACATTTATGTTATGTTAGGAGGAATTCCAGAATGTTGGAAGAGTATGAAATCCCTGTGGCAGCAGTACATTTAGACGTGGCCCTTTGGCGTGGCTTGCACTGTACTGCTGTAGGTCGCGTGGTCAAAGATATTTGGGGCTGGTAAGGTCTACATTTAGACGTGGCCCTTTGGCGTGGCTTGCACTGTACTGCTGTAGGTCACGTGGTCAAAGATATTTGGGGCTGGTAAGGTCTCCATTTAAACGTGGCCCTTTGGCGTGGCTTCCACTGTACTGCTGTAGGTCGCGTGGTCAAAGATATTTGGGGCTGGTAAGGTCTACATTTAAACGTGGCCCTGTGGCGTGGCTTGCACTGTACTGCTGTAGGTCGCGTGGTCAAAGATATTTGGGGCTGGTAAGGTCTACATTTAAACGTGGCCCTTTGGCGTGGCTTGCACTGTACTGCTGTAGGTCGCGTGGTCAAAGATATTTGGGGCTGGTAAGGTCTACATTTAAACGTGGCCCTTTGGCGTGGCTTGCACTGTACTGCTGTAGGTCGCGTGGTCAAAGATATTTGGGGCTGGTAAGGTCTACATTTAAACGTGGCCCTTTGGCGTGGCTTGCACTGTACTGCTGTAGGTCGCGTGGTCAAAGATATTTGGGGCTGGTAAGGTCTACATTTAAACGTGGCCCTGTGGCGTGGCTTGCACTGTACTGCTGTAGGTCGCGTGGTCAAAGATATTTGGGGCTGGTAAGGTCTACATTTAAACGTGGCCCTTTAGCGTGGCTTGCACTGTACTGCTGTAGGTCGCGTGGTCAAAGATATTTGGGGCTGGTAAGGTCTACATTTAAACGTGGCCCTTTGGCGTGGCTTCCACTGTACTGCTGTAGGTTGCGTGGTCAAAGATATTTGGGGCTGGTAAGGTCTCCATTTAAACGTGGCCCTGTGGCGTGGCTTGCACTGTACTGCTGTAGGTCGCGTGGTCAAAGATATTTGGGGTACCCATTTACAAGTATCGCTAATGTGTACTTTGTATACATGTAGTTTCTTCCAAGGCTGCTAGATGAATCTAAAACATATCTTTCCAGCAAGTCGGTACTGCTGTTCGGTTGTGGATTCAGCATGTTCCAGACGTGCATTCACAGTTCCAGCTTCTCTGGCACTCCACACTCCACAGTTGTTCAACCCCAATTTACTTTGTGAACCAATCTGTTCATTTTTGAAAACAGTAATTAATGTTTGGTGTACTGTTCAAATTGTCATCCTCAGTGACACGCACGCGGCTTGAAAGCGGTGTGTTCCCTCATAGGGGCCCATCTCAAAACATCAGTATGTGACACTACACGAAACTGAATCGTTTAACCCGACAACTCCCTCCTCGTCACAAAACTTTGAATTATGTTAACCTGAAAATCGGATGCCGATGAAAACGTCCCCATCATGTTGCTACCATCACAAAGCACACAGGCATACACTGGTACACATACTAACATGCATACACATACTAACATGTATACACATACTAACATGCATACACATACTAACATGTTTGCAGCAGAATGCAATTTATTTATTCCTCTCAGCAGCAGAACACTGCACATGAACTGGGATGGTTAAATATACAATGTTTTTGGAAAAATACATCGCTAAACAGAGTAGTTGCTAACCCCCTCCCCAATGACACCAACGTTATTGAGTAAGAAACAGGAATTTTGTGGTGGTCCCCTAACTTTAAACAAACCCTAGATGCACATGTGCTTGCAGTTGTACACGAAATGTCATTATGGAATCTATGCAGCATACAAACTTACACATTTCAGTATAAACATTTTATATGTTTAAATAACTTATCTGATTGTCTAGCGCTATGTGGTTCTACAGCTACCGAAGTAGCAGAAAAATACTTTTGTGTTCTGGTTGGTTCCTGTGACCACAGTTGTTACATTCGTTATATTCAAGTCGGTGAACTTACTTTGTGTATTGATATGTCATGCATTACTTTTACAAGGTTCAGCCACTGTGATGATGTGATATTGTGATATGTCTGTCTTCCCTGATAAGTTGTAGGACCCTTGTGTACATGTCTATTGAATTGTAGTGAATCGTAAATAAACTTCGACATCTCAACCATTTTAGTCAAACCGTCAGTGAAGCTTGATTTTAGCATCTGATTTTAAGTAGTATGAAGCTCAAATCAGATCCATTTTATGCGTGTTATATTAAAATACATTTGAATCATAATTCGCGCGCACACACACACACACACACACACACACACACACACACACACACACACACACACACACACACACACACGTGTGTGTGTGCATATATATTTATATATATGCAAGAAGAATTTACAGATATTGGCGCTGTTCGCTTATTTGTTAGCTGTCACAAGACAAGAATTGTGATGGCTAACAAATAAGCGGATAGCGCTGACATGTAAATGCTTCTTGCATATGGAAGGATGGTAGTATATATATATATATATATATATACATATATACATAATATAGATGTACTAACATATATATATATATATATATAGCTAATATACAAAAGATAGCATTCATTATACTAGTCGGCATTCATTATACTAGTGCAGATAAAGAGAAACACCGTATGTCTGAAATAAAAGTAAGCCGTTTCTAACGATAAGCTTACAAAATAACTGTTTTTGCTATTTGTTTTGACCCGTGCATGTGGTCCATATTGGTCAGAGTACTGTGTCCTTGTAGACTGGTGCCATTAATCCGTGTTGATCCGTATTTGTGGTTCATGTTGACATATGCCTGTGATTATTATTTACCAGTGCTTCATGTGCATCCTTCTGTATCGCAAGACAATGGTTTGCGCCACTGAAGTTTACTCGCCACGTGCAAGCCTGTTCGAAGTGTACGGACCTCCGGTTTTCCAGTCGTCAGAATCCCCCTCTGCCTCACTGGTGGAGGCCAAAGGAATACAGAACAGTATATTTGACACCAAACCGCCTTCGGGAGCTTTTTTGTTTTTCTGTTAGAATTTTATATCCTTGTAGGCAGAATCGTCCTCCCCACTATCGAGTTAGGGGCCGTCCGTCAAAATCGTACGCGCGGATTTTGGCTTTCCGTAGCCAAATGGCTACGGAACTAATAACTTAAGTTTTAAAACCGATACGCACTAACCGTTTCACATGTGTATTCTGTGACATACAACCGACACTTGGGCGTCAAGAAGCAGAAGAAATGTGGTTATTGGTCACATAGAAAAGATTTCATAGCCGCCATACTGAGCACGTGATGTTGCCTTTGGGTCACATGGTCTAACGCGATTTCGTGTAGAATGAGGCCAGAGTGGGCCAGCAGCATAGACATAAATAAAACACCCGTTAGTAAGTTAGTAGTTTATAGGGGGATGATTAATGATGTAACTCTATGGCCAGCAGAAGGCAATTCTTAGCTTGACCTTATATTGACCTACGAGACGAGATCCTCGTTTTGTAATCGTGCTCCTACAACATCCGGCTATATGTCAACTTGTCAGAAACACATGCGTTCTGACAAAAATATAATAATTTCACACTTTTACATGGTTATTGTCAAGTAACTTTAGTGATATACATATAAGAATGCATACAGACATGAAACACGTGTTTATTGCTCTGTTTATGCCATTTTTGTAAGGTTTCACTTTCATGAAAATGCGTACGTTTTTGACGAGCGAGTCCTTCGCCTATACAACAGCAACAGCCAGATAGAAAAAAATGTGTGTCGATTGACATTGCCTAATATCCTTGCATCACTTGCCTAATGAACTATTGCTATTTGCCCATTGCAGTGGGCGTCGGGATGTGTCCACTCGCTGATTGGCCCCACGCGCACTGCACGACTGGGACTCCTGGTGGAGATCCCTACCACATTCGCATGTAGCCGCAAGCTAGGGGAAGGTAGTGTTACTTGAGCCACTGGGTTAGTTGAGCCACCCGTGGAAACTACAGCAGCGACAGTTACTTAGTATGATCCAGTGATTGAACATGTTATTAGAACACGATTAATGTACAATAGGTGCCATTTGTCAGAACAGTCAGAAAATGTGAGTTAAAAGTATTCTTTTCTGGTGATTGTGATTAATGTCTGCTGGTGTGTAAACTATCAACGCATGCGACTAGACTTTATTGTCTGTGCACTTGCAAATGGCTTAACTATGCACATGGAAGACAACTAGTTTACGTCACTTTCCGCATTAATGAGAAGTTAATTGAACAAGTTTTTTTTTGTGGAAATGAGGCTAGTTGAGCCAACAAAGGCCCAAAGCAGGGTTCGTTAAGCAGTGGTTAAATACCGAAGACAAATGTTGCTTTACTCCAAAATACATCATAGAATTCATATTTCCGAACAAATTGAGACAGCAGATAACTACAAGGCAATACATTAGCAGTTAATTGAAAACTGCCCTGATTGCGATGGGCCTACTTTAATTGTGTTGATTTATTAATTAAACATGTTGACTTGGCAGTGACGTGTTTTATCAATTGTGTAGATGTGTTGACTGAGTAGTTATGGAGTTTTAGTAGAAGGCCTACGTAAATTATAAAAATACAGCATAGACTCAATTTATGCTATACTGGCTTACCCTACGCCAAGTGTTAGTTGAGCCAGTTTACCAATCCTGTTTGAATAAGCTACATACAATTTTCTATGCATACTATATACATTATTGTGGTCTAGGTTATCTACTAATAACCTTAGTTTCTGTGAATAAAACAATTTTGACTTATGAATATAACTTGTCCTATATATCAAAAACAAACAAAAAATGGCTCAACTGACACTCCCCCCCCATCCAGTACCCATGGTGTACCACGAGGGCGTTGTGCTCGTCTTGTCTCCCACATACAGCGCTTGTTCACATAGACTTCAACTACTCCATGGTTCTTGTTCACATAGACTTCAACTACTCCATGGTTCTTGTTCACATAGACTTCAACTACTCCATGGTTCTTGTTCACATAGACTTCAACTACTCCATGGTTCTTTCTCACATGAACACACAATTGTTCACATAGACTTCAACTACTCCATGGTTCTTGTTCACATGAACACACAATTACGTTTGTCTGCTGACCCTGCTCACACACCAGCGGCGACTTAGCTGCGCCATTTACTACATGATACCAGAGTAGACCGATAGCACTCAGAACGTTACCGATGTAGCAGCTGCACATTAGTCCCATTCCTCTCATTCAACACATGGCAGACGTATTAACTTTTACGTCCTCCAATATATATAAATAATAGTAAAGTCTTTGTGGCGCTGTTTCAGTCCTTTGGTTTGTTCAAAGCGCTCTACAACACAGTTCTCTGTCGATATATATATATATATATATATATATATATATATATATATATATCCTCAATTAATATGTGTATGCAGTTTAAAAAAGGCGTGTCTTCAGTCTGTCTTGAAAGACGCGGCGGTATTACACTGTCTGAGGGAAACTGTTCCATAGCCGGTTTAGACAAGGCACGGTTTCCGAATGTTTTCAGCCGTGTATGCGCAACAAAGCCGCTGAGTTTGATCATGTGATAGCCACTCTACTCTACTAATTGTTACTTCTAGATATAATATAACAATATGGTTTTTATAATTATTAATGGTTACCTCTAGGTATATTACAAAGCAGTTGGGGGCGTTGGAGTAGTAGTGAAATCTACACTGTCCAGGACCTTGTATCAGTCACCAAGATTACAGACCGCATCATACATGCTCTTTTGAAAGGGAACCCTAAAACTAATGTCATATCATGTTATTTCCCGGCAAATGTCAGTGATGAAGCAGACGTTGAAGAGTTCTTCGATAGCTTTAACAAGACAGTATTACACATCCCTCCACATGCCTGTTTTGTAATTGTAGGTGATTTCAACGCTCAAGTCTCAAATGATTTTAAATACCACAGCAACACTAACAGAAATGGTCATCTTCTTGATTTCATACACGAGCTCAACCTTCTGATGACCAACACTCTCTTCTGAAATCCAAAATCAAGACTTTGGACTTTCCGAGCACCGAATAAATTAAAATCTCAAATAGATTTCATTCTGTGCCGGAAAAGTTGGAAAAACAGCATCATGGATTCTCGAGCACACTCCTCGTCCGACCCCTTTGGCTCTGATCACAGGATTGTGTGTACAAAGATAAGGCTGAGCGTGAGAGGCAAAGAAGAATCTAACCAGGTCAAGACTTAACTGGGATGCAATCACAACGAATCAATATGTAGTCTCTCGCATTGAAAACCAAATTTCAAGATGGGAGTTAAATTAAGAAAGTACAGGATTTTAAATATCTCATATCCTACACAAACTCACAACATGACATCCAGTGTAGAAAAGCCCAAGCATGGGCAGCAGTTTACGCCCTTGACAAAGTTTGGAGAGCGCCCATCTGCAGATTCACCCAAAAAAAATTTTCAGGACGACGGTCGAACCGATACTGATATATGGATGCGATTCATGGTCGCTAACACAAACAGTAGAAAATGCACTGGGTGGTACCTATACAAGAATACTGCGGAAAACCCTAAACATGTCATGGCGCAATTACAAGAACTGTACGGCTCCCTCCCACGGATCACCACCATCGTGAGACAACAGAGTTTTCGTCTGACAGGTCATGTGATGCGACATGACGATGCAGCCAACAAAGTCCTGCTCTGGAAGCCCGATGGCCCTTGGAGAAGAGGTCGACCAACAACAACTCTGCTGCAAAAACACCATAGAGAAAGATACGAACTCCAGCAGGACAAATTTACTAACTGCAACGAGCAACAGAAACCACTGGAAGGAAATCATCAGGTCACCACATCAAGTAGATGACATAAGTAAGACTACGTGAGTTGTACCATTCAGAACCAAAACAGATTTGAGGTGACGTGGGTTTGGCAAATATTTGGGCTTGTCGTATGCGTTGGGCTTGTCTGTAAAACACATGTTGCTATTCGTCAGAAAATATTCACCATCAAACACATTTTCGCAATTTTTATTCACACTTTGATGCGTCTAAACCACCGGCAAGAGAGGTCACACGAAATTCATGCTTAGTGGCCGTAATGGTGAAATGCATAGTCTCGGACAGCTTACTATGATAATATTAGTTAGTGCATTAAGTCCAGAAACTTCCAATGCACACAAACATCTTCGAGCAATCTGTCAATGTTCATCTTGATTCTGTCAACATACGTGACCAATCCTTAGACGTACAGTTTCCATCATGTCGATTATTTGTGTATTGTATATGTGCCTAGTCGTCTCTTTACTGTCCTGGATAGCCCACTAGGTGGCGCATTGATGTTATTTTTCAAACGTACGAAGTCTAGCTACCTTTGCTTTGAAATATCTACAAATCACTACACGCATGTTGTTTATGCCTTGTCCATAACAGGTGCAGGTATATCCCAATCACATCACGTCGGAACTGGCCACCCAAACACCTTGAATATGTCCCGTCGCCCGTACGGCGAAGGTGGATTGAGATCTTTATACATCACCATCCAGCCGTAGTTCCTTGACGTCGAGAGCGGGTAGCGATAGTGTTGTGGGGCGACACTAGGGGACAGACCACAGTAGAGAATTGCATTGTTGGCCATGTTAACGTTTTGCCTGATTATAAGAAAACGTGACCATCAAAAATTAAGAAAATTGTCTACAGCAACTGCCATCATCTCATTGATATACTGACCAAATTTTATCAAAATCACATACCTCCAGCTCTTTTAAAACGCCCCGACGTGCGATGCCTATAAATTTTTACATAAATAGCCATGTATTCATGCGCCCATGTGGTACAGAGCAGAACAATTCCCATAAATCCCTCCGCCTGTTAAACTCTCAAAAAATGCACCATTTCACAGCCAATAACTTCTACAAACAAACCTCTGAATATGCCTGCTCAATTGCACTTATATCACATCATATGAATTGTTTAAATTCACATATCGCAATTTAATATGCCCTACATTCGTGTCAAACAATAAACAGGAAGGTCAACTGTGGTCTTACCCTGGGGCGACATTAGGCAGACAGTCGTACTGGATTCGGAGGAAGCGGTCGGTGCCAGTAGGACAATGTCTCGGCGGTGGGACCACGGGCGGAAATCGAGGCAGTGGACGCCGCGGGGCAATTTCTTTATTTAGCTGAAAACAGCGTCGAAGCCTTATTATTTGTCGTACCACAAACAGTCCAATAACTGTGAACAACTACCACCAATCAGGTTTTCATTTAAAACGTTAAGGATTCATATTCGACGTTGAAGATTCATATTGAATTATCGGTTATAGGCAAAATGCTTAACCATTAACGGTTAATGTAATTCCGAATCATCGTTTCCTAGGCCTGTTTTGAAGTAAAGAAACTTATATATCATTGAACATGAATGAACAATGTGACCCCGCCATGTTTGAAGCTGTTGAGAGAAGAGGACGTTATGGGTTGTATCGTTTCGTACTACTGTTGAGAGAGGAGGACGTTATGGGTTGTATCGTGTCGTACTACTGTTGAGAGAGGAGGACGTTATGGGTTGTATCGTGTCGTACTACTGTTGAGAGAGGAGGACGTTATGGGTTGTATCGTGTCGTACTACTGTTGAGAGAGGAGGACGTTATGGGTTGTATCGTGTCGTACTACTGTTGAGAGAGGAGGACGTTATGGGTTGTATCGTGTCGTACTACTGTTGAGAGAGGAGGACGTTATGGGTTGTATCGTGTCGTACTACTGTTGAGAGAGGAGGACGTTATGGGTTGTATCGTGTCGTACTACTGTTGAGAGAGGAGGACGTTATGGGTTGTATCGTGTCGTACTACTGTTGAGAGAGGAGGACGTTATGGGTTGTATCGTGTCGTACTACTGTTGAGAGAGGAGGACGTTATGGGTTGTATCGTGTCGTACTACTGTTGAGAGAGGAGGACGTTATGGGTTGTATCGTGTCGTACTACTGTTGAGAGAGGAGGACGTTATGGGTTGTATCGTGTCGTACTACTGTTGAGAGAGGAGGACGTTATGGGTTGTATCGTGTCGTACTACTGTTGAGAGAGGAGGACGTTATGGGTTGTATCGTGTCGTACTACTGTTGAGAGAGGAGGACGTTATGGGTTGTATCGTGTCGTACTACTGTTGAGAGAGGAGGACGTTATGGGTTGTATCGTGTCGTACTACTGTTGAGAGAGGAGGACGTTATGGGTTGTATCGTGTCGTACTACTGTTGAGAGAGGAGGACGTTATGGGTTGTATCGTGTCGTACTACTGTTGAGAGAGGAGGACGTTATGGGTTGTATCGTGTCGTACTACTGTTGAGAGAGGAGGACGTTATGGGTTGTATCGTGTCGTACTACTGTTGAGAGAGGAGGACGTTATGGGTTGTATCGTGTCGTACTACTGTTGAGAGAGGAGGACGTTATGGGTTGTATCGTGTCGTACTACTGTTGAGAGAGGAGGACGTTATGGTTTGTATCGTGTCGTACTACTGTTGAGAGAGGAGGACGTTATGGGTTGTATCGTGTCGTACTACTGTTGAGAGAGGAGGACGTTATGGGTTGTATCGTGTCGTACTACTGTTGAGAGAGGAGGACGTTATGGGTTGTATCGTGTCGTACTACTGTTGAGAGAGGAGGACGTTATGGGTTGTATCGTGTCGTACTACTGTTGAGAGAGGAGGACGTTATGGGTTGTATCGTGTCGTACTACTGTTGAGAGAGGAGGACGTTATGGGTTGTATCGTGTCGTACTACTGTTGAGAGAGGAGGACGTTATGGGTTGTATCGTGTCGTACTACTGTTGAGAGAGGAGGACGTTATGGGTTGTATCGTGTCGTACTACTGTTGAGAGAGGAGGACGTTATGGGTTGTATCGTGTCGTACTACTGTTGAGAGAGGAGGACGTTATGGGTTGTATCGTGTCGTACTACTGTTGAGAGAGGAGGACGTTATGGGTTGTATCGTGTCGTACTACTGTTGAGAGAGGAGGACGTTATGGGTTGTATCGTGTCGTACTACTGTTGAGAGAGGAGGACGTTATGGGTTGTATCGTGTCGTACTACTGTTGAGAGAGGAGGACGTTATGGGTTGTATCGTGTCGTACTACTGTTGAGAGAGGAGGACGTTATGGGTTGCATCGTGTCGTACTACTGTTGAGAGAGGAGGACGTTATGGGTTGTATCGTGTCGTACTACTGTTGAGAGAGGAGGACGTTATGGGTTGTATCGTGTCGTACTACTGTTGAGAGAGGAGGACGTTATGGGTTGCATCGTGTCGTACTACTGTTGAGAGAGGAGGACGTTATGGGTTGTATCGTGTCGTACTACTGTTGAGAGAGGAGGACGTTATGGGTTGCATCGTGTCGTACTACTGTTGAGAGAGGAGGACGTTATGGGTTGTATCGTGTCGTACTAATGTTGAGAGAGGAGGACGTTATGGGTTGTATCGTGTCGTACTACTGTTGAGAGAGGAGGACGTTATGGGTTGCATCGTGTCGTACTACTGTTGAGAGAGGAGGACGTTATGGGTTGCATCGTGTCGTACTACTGTTCAGAGAGGAGGACGTTATGGGTTGCATCGTGTCGTACTACTGTTGAGAGAGGAGGACGTTATGGGTTGCATCGTGTCGTACTACTGTTGAGAGAGGAGGACGTTATGGGTTGCATCGTGTCGTACTACTGTTGAGAGAGGAGGACGTTATGGGTTGCATCGTGTCGTACTACTGTTGAGAGAGGAGGACGTTATGGGTTGTATCGTGTCGTACTACTGTTGAGAGAGGAGGACGTTATGGGTTGTATCGTGTCGTACTACTGTTGAGAGAGGAGGACGTTATGGGTTGTATCGTGTCGTACTACTGTTGAGAGAGGAGGACGTTATGGGTTGCATCGTGTCGTACTACTGTTGAGAGAGGAGGACGTTATGGGTTGCATCGTGTCGTACTACTGTTGAGAGAGGAGGACGTTATGGGTTGCATCGTGTCGTACTACTGTTGAGAGATGAGGACGTTATGAGTTGTATCGTGTCGTACTACTGTTGAGAGAGGAGGACGTTATGGGTTGCATCGTGTCGTACTACTGTTGAGAGAGGAGGACGTTATGGGTTGAATCGTGTCGTACTACTGTTGAGAGAGGAGGACGTTATGGGTTGTATCGTGTCGTACTACTGTTGAGAGAGGAGGACGTTATGGGTTGTATCGTGTCGTACTACTGTTGAGAGAGGAGGACGTTATGGGTTGTATCGTGTCGTACTACTGTTGAGAGAGGAGGACGTTATGGGTTGAATCGTGTCGTACTACTGTTGAGAGAGGAGGACGTTATGGGTTGCATCGTGTCGTACTACTGTTGAGAGAGGAGGACGTTATGGGTTGCATCGTGTCGTACTACTGTTGAGAGAGGAGGACGTTATGGGTTGCATCGTGTCGTACTACTGTTGAGAGAGGAGGACGTTATGGGTTGCATCGTGTCGTACTACTGTTGAGAGAGGAGGACGTTATGGGTTGCATCGTGTCGTACTACTGTTGAGAGAGGAGGACGTTATGGGTTGCATCGTGTCGTACTACTGTTGAGAGAGGAGGACGTTATGGGTTGCATCGTGTCGTACTACTGTTGAGAGAGGAGGACGTTATGGGTTGCATCGTGTCGTACTACTGTTGAGAGAGGAGGACGTTATGGGTTGCATCGTGTCGTACTACTGTTGTGAGAGGAGGACGTTATGGGTTGCATCGTGTCGTACTACTGTTGAGAGAGGAGGACGTTATGGGTTGCATCGTGTCGTACTACTGTTGAGAGAGGAGGACGTTATGGGTTGCATCGTGTCGTACTACTGTTGAGAGAGGAGGACGTTATGGGTTGCATCGTGTCGTACTACTGTTGAGAGAGGAGGACGTTATGGGTTGCATCATGTCGTACTACTGTTGAGAGAGGAGGACGTTATGGGTTGCATCATGTCGTACTACTGTTGAGAGAGGAGGACGTTATGGGTTGCATCATGTCGTACTACTGTTGAGAGAGGAGGACGTTATGGGTTGCATCGTGTCGTACTACTGTTGAGAGAGGAGGACGTTATGGGTTGCATCGTGTCGTACTACTGTTGAGAGAGGAGGACGTTATGGGTTGCATCGTGTCGTACTACTGTTGAGAGAGGAGGACGTTATGGGTTGCATCATGTCGTACTACTGTTGAGAGAGGAGGACGTTATGGGTTGCATCATGTCGTACTACTGTTGAGAGAGGAGGACGTGATGGGTTGCATCGTGTCGTACTACTGTTGAGAGAGGAGGACGTTATGGGTTGTATCGTGTCGTACTACTGTTGAGAGAGGAGGACGTTATGGGTTGTATCGTGTCGTACTACTGCCGACGTTAAGAGGAGATACTCACTTCGTTATATCCGTATTGTTTCTTCCAAACGTCTCGGTAATATCTGTTCTCCTTGCGCAAATGTTCCGTCCTGCAGTATACGCAATGCAACACTTATTAGCTCTCCATCAGTAGGCCCCCATGTGTATACGAATTGCGTGTGTACATGTTTGGGGGAATTTCCGCCAGCAACCGCTCACCTCAGTCATTCTCTACAGCTGTTGCTTACAGATCTACGTGTAAAGGCAAACAGTGGCAGTGTAGCTTTCGACAAAGATAACTGAGCCAAGTAAATGCGTGTTAATTACCTGCTGTCAAAACAATCGATAATTACGATAAGGCGAGAAGTAAACGGTACATTACAGCGATTTAGAGAAGTAAACGGTACATTACAACGTATTAGAGAAGTAAACGGTACATTACAACGTATTAGAGAAGTAAACGGTACATTACAACGTATTAGAGAAGTAAACGGTACATTACAACGTATTAGAGAAGTAAACGATACATTACAACGTATTAGAGAAGTAAACGGTACATTACAACGTATTAGAGAAGTAAACGATACATTACAACGTATTAGAGAAGTAAACGATACATTACAACGTATTAGAGAAGTAAACGGTACATTACAACGTATTAGAGAAGTAAACGATACATTACAACGTATTAGAGAAGTAAACGATACATTACAACGTATTAGAGAAGTAAACGATACATTACAACGTATTAGAGAAGTAAACGGTATATTACAACGTATTAGAGAAGTAAACGATATATTACAACGTATTAGAGAAGTAAACGGTACATTACAACGTATTAGAGAAGTAAACGATACATTACCACGTATTAGAGAAGTAAACGGTATATTACAACGTATTAGAGAAGTAAACGATACATTACAACGTATTAGAGAAGTAAACGATACATTACAACGTATTAGAGAAGTAAACGATACATTACAACGTATTAGAGAAGTAAACGGTACATTACAACGTATTAGAGAAGTAAACGGTACATTACAACGTATTAGAGAAGTAAACGGTACATTACAACGTATTAGAGAAGTAAACGGTACATTACAACGTATTATAGAAGTAAACGATACATTACAACGTATTAGAGAAGTAAACGGTACATTACAACGTATTAGAGAAGTAAACGGTACTTTGCAACGTATTAGAGAAGTAAACGGTACATTACAACGTATTAGAGAAGTAAACGGTACATCACAACGTATTAAAGTTGAGTTTAGGCAAGGGATGAAATAGGCTATGTTTTACAAGCAGTAATGCTAGACGCAATTGCGCTACAACACAGCATATCCATGTGTATGTATGTGCGCATGTATGTAGGACTTATGTATAATTATGTTTGTACGTACGTACGTACGTACGTACGTACGTACGTACGTACGTACGTGCGTACGTGCGTGCGTGCGCGCGTGCGTGCGCGCGCATGTGTGTATGTATGTGTTTGTTTGCGTGTGTGGGGGAGGTTGTAGCCTTGTAGGTGTGTGATTGTGTGGGTGTGTGGATGTGCGGGTGTGTGGATGCATGTATGTTTGTGTATAAATGCACGCACGCACGTAAGTATGGATCCGAATACGCCATTAATTAAATTGGGCTAATTGAACAATAGATCTTAGAATAAAACAAAAGCAAATATGTGTATATATATATATATATATATATATATATATATATATATATATATATATATATATATATATATATATCTTAGAATAAAAACAAAAACAAATATGTGTATATATGTATATATATATATATATATATATATATATATATATATATATATATATATATATATATATATATATATATATATATATATATATATATATATACTACAACAATTGCCATTTGACTTAATCCCAATGCGCCATCTAGTGATTATGTAGAACAGAAAGACATGACGTCACAATGCTGCCAACGATATAAGCATTTTGTTTAAAAAACACCACGCGCCGTTCACAAAGAATGACTCAGAACGAACAATACCATGCATCGTCGGGAATACCGTAGTACCGGTTAGAGTCCGGCTTGATTCTGGTATGGAGCCACGCCATGATGGCATCCCCGCGGCGGCGGGCTGTCTTCCCGGTCTGGTCTTACTTACGGCGTGCGCGTTGACGCACAGTGCGCGAGGCGTAGGAAACAGTGGCAGTTTCCACGTCTTACGTTACGTAGTCGCATTGTTGTGTGTTTCTGTCCACGACGTCGTTGCATAAATCGTTTCGCCAAATTGATAAATGTTTTTCTGTCTATTTTACCCTCCGCTGTCGCCGCTCCGAAGACATCCGTGATGTCCTTCTCCATTCGTTGTCGTTGCTTGCCTCTGCGTCTTTTCCCTACTGTGTCTCCCTCAAAAAATCGTCTTTTCCAATCCAGCGTGCCAACATTTTTCTTTGTTTTTGTGCTTGATAAAACTTGATAAAACTGCACAACCAGTTTTGTCGTTGTTGTTGCTTTTCTCTATATCGTTGAAGTCCAGGGTGAAACTGGCGCCGATATCGGTCGTCGATTTTTTTTCTTTCTTCTTCCGTCAGCTGGCTCCTCACCAGACTCCTCCTGCAATTCTCTTTCACACCAACCCCCTCCCTCAGCTCTGTTCACTTCCGCAATTCTTCTTACCCAGTTATTTTTTTCTTCAAATTTGGACTTTCTGTTGTTGTTTTATCCGTCATCGCCATCGTCATCGCCATCGTCATCTCCATCGTCTCTGTTCCGTATTTGTAGGCTGATGTTACGCATGAGCTAAGCACCTATCATTTGAGCATCCGAAATATATGTCTATCTCCCATCAACCCTCCCACTTTCCTTCACGCATTCGCCCAAGCTTATATTCTCCTGCGAATTTCCGTCTCCGTGCCGGCCTTACCACAAACCGCTCCATCCAAGTATACAAAGCTGTTTCGCTGTTTTGATTTCTTCCCTTCCAATCTTATAATCTACTTCTTTGTTTTGCTGTCCGACCTAAAGCACCTACGTCTTCTCCAGATTCTCTCTCAGTCCATGTCTGCTTTGATTTCCTTCCACTCCACCAACCGGTCTTGACGGTCTGCCTCCATGTCCACTTCTACCGCCAGGTTATCTACGTATAGCAACTTGCGGAGAAGGTCCGCACTCGTTTTCCTGCGGATCACCTCCACTACTGCGATGAACAACAGTGGACATAGAGCATTCTCCTGTCTTAGGCCGACGTTCACCGTGAATTCCCTCGTTATTGGCGATATATGTCTCTCTGTTTCCAACGTTGTTGTCCACCACACCGCGGATATATAACATATCATATGTCTATGGCCAGATTTCTTCGTTCATATTGGAATATACTCAATCTATTTGTGGCATACAGTTGCAATATTATTATTATTCCTACAACAGTTATTTCAATCCCATGACTCTGCTCACACACACACGCACGCACGCACGCACGCACGCACGCACGCACGCACGCACGCACGCACGCACGCACACACACACACACACACACACACACACACTCATTCACTCACGTACACACGCACGTATATTTCCTTCTCTCTGTCTCTCTGTCTCACTGTCTCTCTGTCTCTTAGTCTCTGTCCCTGTCTCCGTCTCTCTTCTGTTTGTCTGTCTGTCTGTCTGTCTGTATATATGTCTGTCTGTCTGTCTGTTTGTCTCTGTTTCTCTCTGTCTCTCTCTCTCTCTCTCTCTCTCTCTCGAGGGATAGATAGAGAGAGAGAGAGGGGGGGGAGGGATAGAGAGAGAGAGAGAGAGAGGGGGGGAGGGATAGAGAGAGAGAGAGAGAGAGAGAGAGAGAGAGAGAGAGAGAAGGGGCATGCAAGTGAAGTAAAGTGACAACGTCAGATGACAAACAGAAAGACGCATCTATGTAATAATTTATAAGCATAGTATATATACAAAACAACCAAACATATCATACATATAATATTGCATCGTACGGAAGACACGAACATTTATATACACTGTCACACTCGTACACTTTACATATGTGTACCATTACGCTATCGTTCCCATTACCTACAGCGCCGTTATGAGTGGCGTTTTGTATCTAAAGCGTTAACGTACGTCTTTGACATCTACTGTATATAATGCAGTTCTCGATGTGGCCCGCTTAATAGCAATTGTCTAGCGTCCAACCAAACTGTCTAATTAGGTTTCCCTTGGAGCTCCCACCCAACCCGTAGATTTCGAGATTATGTTTTGGGCTGCTTGTCAACCAGCCGACCCGGTGCGCCATGGTCCGGGGCATTGGAGGCAACGGCGGAGGCGCGGCGAGGACAGTCACTTGCGGCAGGTGGAACGGCAGCGGCTTCTTGGCGGGACGGAAACAGTCAACAGCAGTACGGGCTTCGTCGAGTTGGTGTTGGCTCAACGGAGCTAATCCTTCTACCTGCCTGGTCATCTGAAACCGAGATTATATTTCCGTGCAATACACTGCACTCGTTACAATGCATATTTCACGGTCATGCAACGCTGTATTGTATTTTGTACGATCGCGTACCTTTAATTTACTTGACGACGCTTTTTCTCGCATTGGGTGTAATGCAGTTAGTGTAACCCACTTCGACACAAAACGGTTTTATATTGTATGTGATCTCATAAATGTCGTCTGCTATATCATAAGTGTACTTTGTCATAACGCGGACTTGCATTAGACGTGATATCTTAAGTTAATTTCCCGCAACAGTGGCTTGCACAGCGTGTCCGTTTATGGTCCCATGAGTGTAGGATCCGTGCGTGTAGGGCTACAAGCGTGCAGAGCAGCGTGTGTGTAGGGCCCCGTGCGTGTTGTGTGCGACACCTTTGTACCTGTCGGTTCTCATCAACCAAGAAGCTCCACCGGTAAGGCCACCGCTTCCTGGCGATCATCTTCTCTTTCGCCACTTGCAATTTCCTGCAAATACATCCATGGTCTTACTCGGCCGATTAATACAACTCAAACCATTGTAACTAGCCGATTGGTGCTCAGAGAGTTCAGCCAACAGCTTCGTGGCCAGCTCACATATAATATATGTCACTGTGAGAGTCATGGTTAACCACTTTGCTAGATTACCAATCACAAATCTCACAGTGAGATATTTTTTTATCAAGACTCAGTCAGCGACGTAGTGTCAGATATTAAAGCTGATTTTTTCGCTATAATCATTGTTAAATGTGTCTGCGTCGCCGTGCTTAACATCGACAAGCACTCGCAACACTTGCCTTCTAGACTCACTGACGTATTGCATTCTCTATATAGTCAAGTGTTCGTTAAGCAACGTAAGCTTCACGTGAGGAAAGTAGTTCGCATGATCACCATGTTGCTTCGCTCCTGACTAATTCCAGCGCCAAGTCCATACACATTTCTGTTTTCGCGACATGGTCGGTCGGATCGCAAGAAGCTATGTTATGACAAAATAAAACGCTTCGCACCCCGCGTACAACAAAGTTGCCTTCAATGAATCGTATTTTAATAAGAATCTTTATCTAAACATACACCCATCAAACGCGCAGATTAGCATAGCATGCAGCCAGAAGACGGTAAAGATCAGACGGCAGAGAACTGCAGACTTGCTTAGCCTGTGTTAGGTGGCGTTTTGTTCCCGCTGTTTCTTAGAATAATGTTATCTATCTCATGTCGCGCTGTCGTTACCGACACACTGAAACCATACGCGTTTTATTAATTGACATTAATTAATTGAAGTACCAATGATACTTTAAATAGCGTATAAAACATAATATGCAAATACTTTGTTATATGGCTGTATTGGTATTAATAACGGTTATCAGTTTACTTACCATCTCCTATCAACACGATCAGGGTTGTTTGGATCATACGAACCATTCATTTTATCTGTGTCGGTCAACTGCGAATATGTTCGTTATACGATATGTGCGAAACCTTACGAGACACAAACGCTCTTGTGCGATACTTCGCGATTCTCACGTGTTGGCTCGGGTCTCTACGGGCAATCATTGTTCCGCGGAAACAAACGTCGTGTCGTCATAACGTGCCATTGTGTGGAGCAATGGGTTGCGCATGCATGGAATTTCGTGCATCACGCTGAGGTGTCCGGGTATCGGCATGATTGGGTTGAACGATATCTTTCTCAGTTGTCTCCCCTTTGATTTTCCGTGACAGCATTAGTTAAGGAACAGTGTAGGTTGGATATTATAAAGTACTAATTTTTCACAGAGGACGACACATGTATGGAACAAATGATTGTGTGAATGCTAGCAGTTATGTTTAAGAATAACATTGACAGATAAATTGACGCACACACACACACACACACACACACACACACACACACACACACACACACACACACACACACACACACACACACACACACACACACACACACACACACACACACACACACACACACACACACACACACACACACACACACACACACACACACACACACACACACACGCACACACACACACACACACACACACACACACACACACACACACACACATATATATATATATATATATACGCACGCACGCACGCACGCACGCACACACGCACGCACGCACACACACACACACACACACACACAAACACACACGCGCCCACCCGCACACACGCACACACGCAAGCACGTACACACACACACACACACACACACACACACACACACACACACACACACACACACACAGCTGTGTGTTTGTGTGTGTTTGTGCGCGTGATCCTCAGCAAAATATGAGTAGGCCTAATATATATATATATATATATATATATATATATATATATATATATATATATATATATATATATATATATATATATATATATATATATATATATATATATATATATATATATATATATATATATATATATATATAAGATATATATAAGAAAGACTCGTAAATACTTTTCAGTATTTACGGGCCGTGCCGACATACAAGCACCCCGACGCTGACCGCTGATAGAAATACTCTGTTGACCAGCAAACCGGACATCCTGAGCCGTTGGAAGGACTACTATGCGACGCTGCTAAACCGACTCTCCGAAATCAATGACCAAATCCTAGAGTCAATCCAACAATGTCCCATCCGAGAGGTTTGAGGTTTCTGGGCTCTGAATGGTTTGTTCAATCTTTTTCATGTTGTACTGGCAGATTTCATCTTTCATCCGTTTCTTGATGGTTTTACATGTTTCTGCGTATTCTATCCTTTGATTTCCTTTTTAATGTTTCAACTCCCTTCTCTTTTTCAACAGTTTGAGTGTTCCCTCAGGAAGATTTTCTGCTTTGCTCTGTGTCTCTTTCGTTGCTACCTTCATTGCACTTTGTGTGATGGTGTCCGTGATTTTCTCACACCATAAATCTATGTCTACTTTATCATACAAGGCTTCACACTTGTTTTGTAATTCTATCTGATAATCATCTGCTTTTTGCTGAAGATTTTGCAAATTTACTTGTGGGGTCTTCTTTCTCACTAGTATCGCCCTTTCTATACGCATGTTGATCTTGATTTTTGCCCTAACTAGGCGGTGATCACTTCCAGTGTTGAAACGAAAAAGCACTGAGTCGTCTTTCACAATGTCTTGGTTGTTAGCTAGGATAAAGTCAATTTCGTTCTTGGTCTCTCCATTTGGACCTTTCCGTGTCCATTTCCGTGTAGGTTTCTTTTTGAAGACAGTATTCATGATTTTGAAGTTTCTACTTTCAGTGAACTCTATTAGCCTGTCACCCCTTTCATTTCGTTGACCTATTCCGATATTTCCCGTGGTTCGTTCTTGATTGTGAGCTTTTGGTCCAACTTTGGCATTGAAATCGCCCATGATGATGATATGATGTGTTTTATCTTGGTTCAGGATATCGTTCATTTCTTCTTACATAGCGTCTACTTCTTCCTCGGGGTGACTAGATGTTGGTGCATAGACTTGAATAATACGCAACCTCTGTCTTTTTGAAAGCTTGATAATCATATGCGCAACTCTTGAAGAAGTGTTTTTAAAACTGATGACGTTTGCTGCTAGATCTCGATGTACAAGAAATCTTAGTCCTCCGTGGCTGTTATTGTCATTTCCTTTGGTATAGAGTAAGTTCCCACTTTTAAGCTGATCTAGGTTTCCCCTCTCCTCCTTGCGTCACTGTTCTCAAGAATTTTCCAGTTGATCTCCAAGTAGTTATCTGGTGTTGTACGTGCCTATTGTTAAGCTCTTCATGAAGCTTATCCGAACCCATGGATTTTTACCACTCTCTGCTCTCTCCTCAGAGCAACCGCTCCCGTGGCTGTTGACTTGAGAACTGCTGGGGACTGAGGCCGTTGTTTTGGTCGTGCTGCCATAACTGCTTGAGGGTTTGTGGTCTATACTCGACATGCTGGCCACATTTGCAGGTTGGCGAGTTTTAAGCAAAGTCGAACATCCAATCAGCACCCATACTATAACATCCAATCAGCACCCATACTATAACATCCAATCAGCACCCATACTATAACATCCAATCAGCACCCATACTATAACATCCAATCAGCACCCATACTATAATTCATATGGGGATACGCCTTCACCATCAACTGGGGACCCATACTATAATTCATATGGGGATACGCCTTCACCATCAACTGGGGATCTGTGTATATGTACCCCAGATGTGATGTCTCGATCTTTCCTGCGATCGGACGCCTCTACCCTAAATTCGATTAAAAGTTAGTTCCTTTGCCAATTGGATGTCGAGAAGAGAATAAGGACTAGAACAGTTGGAACGAGCTAGGGAGGTAGAGGTGGCTCAACACCTCACTCTGGCTAAAGGAGCCAACCCACCACCACCTGTCATCTATATTATAGCAAATTGTGGCAAAGAGGGGGACAAGGGGGGCACGCATAGTCACCCATGCTACCTTGTAGCGGCGCAACGGGAAAATACGGAAACAAATTAATCCAAAGGGTGGCCACTGACACCCCCCCCCCCCAATACGCCACTGACGTCGCAACATCGTGCATGGTTCATTAAAGCATTGCTGAGTCTACAACTGAACTGGCCGACCGCGAGAAGGTTCGTTTACGCAGCTTTTTTACTGAATGCACACTCTGTACGAGACGCACGTTGTTAACATGTTAGAACCAGACCTACAATTCACATTCTTCACATACTTACAACGTTGATATGTTTCGTATCTGCAATGTTCGTGATATTCGCAGAACTGTGTAAGGCAGGAACAATTAAGCTCCACCGTCATGTGAGTGATATTTAATGGACCGTAATTGTGTTACAATATATCGCCTTTAGCGATCAATCAATGCCAAGCTCCGGCCAGCCGAGCGACTTGGTGATATCCCTCTTGCCTCGTCCGTTCCAGGGGTAGCGTCCGTATATCTCCAGTTGACGCTCTGGGTCGCTGGACACCCAACCGATTTCACCGGCTGTCGTTTTGGGCACGGGATTCTTCTGCGCGATAGCCTGATTCAGCTGGCCGAGCCGGTCCTGCACAACGTGACCGTGTGTCAAGTCCATCGTCATCTGGAATAGAATGTCCGACATTCTGAGCACCACGGACGTTCGTCAGCTACAGTTATACTACGACTGACTGTAATAAATGTGTGCGTGCGTGCGTGCGTGCGTGCGTGCGTGCGTGCGTGCGTGCGTGCGTGCGTGCGTGCGTGCGTGCGTGCGTGCGTGCGTGCGTGCGTGCGTGCGTGCGTGCGTGCGTGCGTGCGTGCGTGCGTGCGTGCGTGCTTGATTGTTAACGTGCATTTGAATGTGTGCCCTATATTGTTTGAACATGCTGAAAATAGTTTTGCAGCAGTAGTAAGCACGGTCGGAGTAAAGTCGCTGTGGAGTCACTTAGCAGAAGAATATAATTAAAGTAGCATTAAAAAAATCATTGCGATAAAAAATAATGTGACATAGGGTCTATAAAAGCCTTTCATACTTCATCCATAGACCCAATATTCAGAAGGATGATTGTAGTGTACCTGACGATATTCGTCGATCAAAAATCCATAGTTTTCCGGCCACACCTTTCTCGCTGTTACGTTTTCCTTTGCAACATAATCCTTCCTGTAAATGCAAACAACGTATTGTGAGATCCGCTTAACGTTACTTTATTTCCGCCAGTAGTTTGTTGAATTTGGAGAGATCCGTAGCTTGCTGTTGGCTGCTTTACGTTCAGTCGTAGTTTCTTCATAATAATTTGATATGTCTCCACCGTCGTGGTTGAGGATTTAATGAAATTGCATTTGTAGGATGATTTCGATCTTATTTGTTTATCGTGCATAAGGGCATCGATATTATTTCATATGATCACTCGGTATACACACATTTTCACGCTTACCAAATAAGTTCTTGATTAACGTAATTCTTAAATCCGTCATCTTTGGCTTTAACTGTAGTCATATTGAATAAACGCAGGGATTGGCTTGCTTTTTTTCGTTGTATCAATCAGTGACGTTGGCCTACGCGAGCTAGTACGTAGGTTTCGTTGTCGACGTTAATAAACAGGGTGACGTACACGCACTCACGACACACGCCGCTTGGATTTCTCATGCCACAGTATAATAGTTGTTGTTGGATATATTTTTAACCGAATTCATGAAATGTTTTTATCATAATTCGTGTAATGTTTACGCATGTGTGTGTTATTAGGCGTAACATTTCTAAGGTTGAATAATACCGTAATTCCTGCTTTCCTTTACGTAGGATTGTAACATCGTATAGCTACCCTTTTAGGATCGAACGTTTAAGTAATGGTGGCGATTATGGCGGGGTAAGATCCTGTCGTGGAACAATAAAACAGTTCCCAGTATAGAGCGGTTTTCACGCTGTTCCGTTTTAGCCCTTTACCCTAGTCATTCTTCAGGATTGTGCGCTATCATCGTGGGGTTTATTTACCTCATTCATATTTGCTTAGCTGTCGCTATAATGATGCGTAAGTTGACCGATTTCTATATAATAGTCACGACAAGCAGACGAATCGACCTCGTTTGGATATTTAACGATGGAAAAACCATATTATCGTCTGGGAGCAAGACATATATTTAGTGTCTAATACATTTCAACTTCCTCATACAGTGTCATTTAATTTCCTTATTGGTGTACTGTTCTGTATTGCATTAGACATAGCTCAGACAAAGTAGAATGTGTTATATTCATTCGTTGCATTTCCCTAAGCTTTGTATTTGAGTACCTGCACAAACAAATGAACAGACGTAGTAACTTGTCTGAGTGGTGACCTACCACAAAACTATTATCTCCACTCTTCCGTTTCCACATGGGTCTTAAATTAAAATACAAAGACTTGATAGAAGGAATTTTGATGATTATGTGTTATTTAGAGACAGGGCCGTTAATAAGAATACCGAGTTTTAAAGTATAATGCTTCAGCGATTTGTGTTTAAGATATCGTTGGGATTACGTATTCTCTGCTTCATTTTAATCCGTGTTAATGCTAAAATAGAATATGCTGTACGTGATTCAAAACGGACTTTTAGATAGTGTTTCAAGACATCGGGAAAACTTGTCTAAATGTATAGAGAGACAAATAACCAAAGAACTACCCGAAGGACGGGTGTAGTCAGAACTCGTACGCGGAGGCTGAATCTGCGGCGTGTCTCACGTCGTCTCCAGACAAACGGAGTTTGGTGGAGAAGGACGACGTCCAAAAAAGACAGAAGAAGACAACCGCCGTCCGCTCTGCTTCGGGAAAGAAACGCAAGACAAAGAAACAAGCTACACCCGAAAGCAGCGACGACGAAGACGTAACGTGGCCTGGCCTTGTATGTGGCGAGCCTTTTTTCAAATAGCAAATCGCGGGGGAAATGGGTCCAGTGTCAAATGTGCAAGAAATGGGCCCACGAGCAGTGCACACCAGGCTACACGAGCAGTACACACCAGGCTACACGAGCAGTGCACACCGGGCTATACGAGCAGTGCACACCAGGCTACACGAGCAGTGCACACCAGGCTACACGAGCAGTACACACCAGGCTACACGAACAGTGCACACCGGGCTACACGAGCAGTGCACACCAGGCTACACGAGCAGTGCACACCAGGCTACACGAGCAGTACACACCAGGCTACACGAGCAGTACACACCGGGCTACACGAGCAGTGCACACCAGGCTACACGAGCAGTGCACACCAGGCTACACGAGCAGTGCACACCAGGCTACACGAGCAGTGCACACCAGGCTACAACAGGTTTATGTGTCCCAACTGTGAATCAGACGAGGACTAGGACAGTCACATCATGTCATGTAATGTCTCACAGCAACGGAGAAAACATTACCGTAATGCCTTTCAATTATGACATTTGTTTCAATATAATGTTATACTCGACGATAATAGGAACTGTGCTGGCTTGACATAAACGAGACGACTTGCAGTATGCACGACACATTTGTTTAATTGTATCAATTATACCATACTGCTAATAGTCGTATAATACGCAAATATATTTGCTTAATTGGTAGGTCCCAGATATATGTTATACGTGACATATGTGATCTCAACACGATTCCCTGATTTCTTGTGGGGCGAAACGCCTACGACTGGGCGACTTGCCCCTTTCTGTGGGCGTATTGCCCCGGCAAAGGGGCAATACGCCCACATAAGACTTTTTTAGAATGCGTTTAACTTGAAAACTGTTTGTAATCAGACTTTCAATACTGTTTATTTTAATTGAGTGTAACTGCCTCTTTCGGAGTATTAAACTGTTTTTTCGAATAAACTTTAGTATGTGTTGTTATTCAATTTCTTGCTTAAGGTGGGCGTATTCCCCCGCCCTACCCTACAGCGCAGCGGTTACATGTAACCGAGGCTTTCGATTGGCCACTTGAACGTCTTGTACAGTTCCCTGTGTGGTCGCGCCCACTCGTTGCACTTCCGATACACCTCGAGCGTATGGTCCGACTTCCAGCCGATCATGGCCGCGGCTGTGGACGGCACAATGCCTGGATTCGCCACCTCGCTGAACGGGATCAGCGACAATTGGCTCCTGTCGAGGTCGAGACTACGTTTTTTAAGGCCATACATTGCCGGCGACCGCGCCAACGGTGCCGTACTGGGCCTTCGATGTGCCGGTGGCTCTGGCGGCGGGGAACGCCACGTTGGCGACGGCGTTGGCGTCGTCTGCGGCGAAGGCGTCTCTGGCTCTGGCGGTTTCGGTGGATCCGGCATCAGGACTCTGCAAACGGCTGGGTGTGACGAGGCGGGACGCTTCACCACGTCTCGACACGTGGGCGAATCGGTCGTTCCCGGGCATACGGCCCGACGCGGCGCCAGCCGTCCGTGACACGCTCGCTCACAATGCTCCTGCTCCAGAGACTCCTGGCACGGCCCAGCTGTCGGCACGCTGTGTGCCCGTGGCGCGGGTGGCGGCAGCTTCAGGCCGGGCTGTGTGCATCTTGTCGGGTCCATGTCCAAAGACAGCCACGGGTAGTAGCTGTACGTATTTCGTATTGCAGGCGGGGTTGGCATTTCATCGGGTCTCAGCGGTTTATCGGCGAACTTCCTGTCCAACTGCAACAGGACAATCACAAGGTGTGAATTGTGCATTACACAATTCAGATATGTCAAAGATATATTATGAAATACATACTTTGTATTCTCGATATATAATTTTACTCAAACAAATTGTTTAGCAATTAGCTGATAGAAGGACGCACATGGGTGTCAAGTTCCGACTTTCACGGGAAATTCTTATTCAATCCTACTTTTCAGATAAGGAATTCAACATTTCCACCGCCCAATTTTTCGTGGTAGTTTCCTCGGAGGGTGCAAGTAATAAAATACACGTTGCGTCTGTTATATAAGTTTGACCCGGATGGATAGTGTTACTAGTCCTGTAATAAATGGTTACAGCGCAATGCACCGCAAATTGAATTGTGTTTCCCATTTCTGCTGACATTTACGCATTTCTGTTGGTCAAATGCATTTAGTCGCCAGTTCGCTTTAGTACCATTTCAACTTAATACACCGACAAATTATTTACTTTGTGATACTCTTCAACTAACGAGTCCCAGTGTTTAGGCCAACTCCTTCTCTGCGTGAGCTTCTCTTTCTTGATGACGTACGTCCTACAGATAAACCACAACAGATGCATGATGCATGTATAACAATGACGTCATATGTCCGATAAGGTCGGACCTTTTATTAAAGCTCCAGGTCACAATACAAATGTACCGAGTTCCTTGGCAACGTTAACTGACAAATCCTTAACGCATTTCACTGCTTTAGTTATCATACTTGGTTTTCCCGGTGCCTCACCATTGAACACGTGGTTGCGAAGTCATTCAAGCTGGGTATCTCTAATTGATATTCCTGACAAACAAGAAATACTTATTTAAAATGAAAGTAAAAAACGGAAGGCGACCAGTAAACACCTGATACTGACTGTGGACAACATGCATAGCCATGCACGATGTATCGTATGCTGGGAGTCACTTGGCGTTTGTTTCAACTATCCCCGCTCACCGTGCTAGTTAAAAGAAGGGAGAGTTCCTCACTAAAGTCGTTATACGTTGGATGTGCTTAAACATGCATATAGTTGCTGAATATATGTGTACGCTAACGCATGCATGTCATTTGTTACAATAAATAAAACGAGTTTCGAAATATTTCTGCTTTAAAAGTCTTTCAACTGGCACTATGCTCGGCTACAAATGAAACTGTGTGCTCTTACCAGCTTTTTCCGATGCGTACCAAATCATCACCAGTCAAACCTTGCAAATGAAACCGTGTGCACTTGTGGTGCTCAGGCAGGAAAGTCATTTTGTGTCAAGAATTGGTATGTATGCGTGTTATGTCCGTGTATTTACAGTACACATGTGTAGAAATACAACGCAAGATGTGAGTACGCTATTTTTAAAAACGATAACCTCGCGCTCTACATTGACAATCTCGCGGGCGCTGCGCGACGATGACGTCGGCAGGTTGAGGCAACGCGTAGGATATCGGATATGTACATTAGCTAATTGATGTCATGAATGACGAAATGCTAATGATGGAACACTATTTAAGTCTCTGAAACGTTAAACATGCACAGGTACAGCAACGCTCAAATTCAAAGGAACCAATTTTTCATACCCATGGGGAGTCTAAAGATCGATAGAAGGAGAACAGGCAATACCGTCCTTTATATTCTTCTCCCTGCTGCATTTATGTGCATTCGGCTCATCTTCAGGTAATGCGTGCGTTCGAGGACTGATGGCAAGCTGCTTAACATGGCCCGTCAGCGTTCGAAAACCTAAGTATGATAGGTACTGAACAGGGAGATGCTCTACGCTGATGACGCAGCGCTAATATTGCACACTGAAGAGGGCCTCCAAAGGTTCATAGACCAACTTGCCCAGGGGTGCACAGAATTTGGCCTGATCACAAGCAAGAAAAAGACCAATGTCATGGGCCAAGAAGTCAGCGAAGCTCCAGTCATCAGCATTGATGACCTCGCTCTGGAAGTGGTGCAGGAGTTCACCTACCTGGGGTCAACCATCATCAGCATTGATGACCACGCTCTGGAAGTGGTGCAGGAGTTCACCTACCTGGGGTCAACCATCATCAGCATTGATGACCTCGCTCTGGAAGTGGTGCAGGAGTTCACCTACCTGGGGTCAACCATCATCAGCATTGATGACCTCGCTCTGGAAGTGGTGCAGGAGTTCACCTACCTGGGGTCAACCATCATCAGCATTGATGACCTCGCTCTGGAAGTGGTGCAGGAGTTCACCTACCTGGGGTCAACCATCATCAGCATTGATGACTTCGCTCTGGAAGTGGTGCAGGAGTTCACCTACCTGGGGTCAACCATCATCAGCATTGATGACCACGCTCTGGAAGTGGTGCAGGAGTTCACCTACCTAGAGCCAACTATCGTCATCAACTTATAGAGATAAATAAGCGCATTTAAAAGGCAGCATGTGTCATGTGAATGCTATCCAAGAGGGTATGGGAGAACAGCAGGCTCACTGAGAACACCAAGGTTCGAGTATACCAGGCATGTGTCCTAAGCGCCCTCTTCTACTGTAGCGAAGCGTGGACAACAAAACGAAAGGCGAAACAAAAAAAAACGTCTCAACAGTTTCCATCTCCGATGCCTCAGACGCATACTTGGCATCACCTGTCAGGAGCACACACCAAACAAGGAGCGTGCAGACATCCCCAGCATGTTCGCCCTTCTAAGTCGGCGACGTCTGCGTTGGCTTGGCTATGACTGTCGTATGGAAGGTGGACGTATTCCAAAGGACGTCCTCTGATGCAATACGTGTCGGCCGTCCAGCTCTGCGGTTCAGGGATGCAGGCAACCGAGATATCAAATCTGTTCAGATCAGCATCTAGTGCTAGGAATCTGCTGCAGCAGACCGCAACAACTGGCGACAGGCTGAGCTTAGTGGAAGGCAGAAGAAAGAAGAAACGAACTATGGACGGAGAAGAAAGAGCGTCGGAGAGAAAGGCCATCGACTACCAAGCCTCATCAAACTATCAAACATGTACGGTCTGTAGCAGAGACTCCCACTCAAAAATCGGACCTTTTTTGTCACAGTAGATGCTGTGCAAATGTCACCCACGGCGCAGCTCCTTTGTCTTTTCTTGTGATCTTAGACAATGAGAATACCGAAAAGACGAAGATGACCTTCAAAGAATAATAGAGGAAACAAAATATCTTAATACGCCATGCATCCTCAACAAACTATATATGTATATATATATATATATATATATATATATATATATATATATATATATATATATATATATATATATATATATATATATATATATATATATATATATATATATATATATATATATATATATATATATATATATATATATATATATATATATGTATCCATTTTCTACATTTTATTTTCTATCCATATATATAATATAAAAGCTTTTCATGTTTAGTTACCAAAGGGGACTCATTCCCTGGATTCGTACATAATAAACAACTGTGAATGGAATGTGAATTATTGAATAGAGTATGAAACAGTGAATGGAAATATATATGTGCGTGCGTGCGTGCGTGCGTGTGTGCGTGTGTGGGTGTGTAACGTACGCGACTCTACCTGATTGAATGATACACGCACGTTCGCACTCACACACACGCGCACATACATCCACAGTTCAGTGAATCGTGAAATATTTATTATTAACTGCTCAAATGGGGCTAAAGTGTGGTTGCCTGAGATGGCCATATTATGTGAGTATCCCCAAAAAAAATGTAAGGCGGATAAAAAGTCATTATTGTCCACACCTCGTTAATTCCGTCTTCCTAACTCCTGATTTGTGGACAGTGTATCTGCTGATGAACTTCCAATCAACTACTGTCGATGATATCTCCATACGTGTGCTGTGTTTTCGTAAACGACTCTGTCGCAACTTGCCCTTGTATACAACAAGACCCGGTCTCCCCTACCTTCAATTCACGGTTGCCCAGTAGGAAAGTACGCCGGTCCTCAGTTCGAACGAACCCCTTTTGAGATAATTTTTACTGTAACATTTATAAAAAAAATCATTCCAGATCGAAATCCCTTGCTGATTATGTACGCCCGAAACCCCCTTTTCAAAACATTGAGCCTGAGGACGGGCCAGGAAAGGCCAAGCGCGTCACGTTTGTCGTTGATGGGATCATGCCTTAGACTTAGTTAGACTTCCTGAATGTTATGTAGGGCACAGTAATTTTAGATATGTGTAATTAAAAAAAATCATATCATCTGACATAACTGCATTTGAGCAGACACATTGGGAAGTTTGCTGGTAGAACATGTTAGCAGTGTAACTGTGGATTGTTAGATGATTTCAATAGGCGGAAGGATTTTTGGCAATTTTTTCGCCACAAGGCACGATTACGTAGTAATTTATGCAGACATTGGTACACATTGACGAGTATGGCACGTTCAGCCGTTTTAAAAGCATTAGAAATATGTGACAAAACTCGACCAACATGTCAACGAAATGATGACAACGGCAGGAAATAAATTTCAGAAATTTGTATGGTCCCGTGTTCTTGGAGTCAGACCACATTTGAAAATTGCATTGGTGGCCATGTTAACGTTTTGTTAGATTATAAGAAAACGTGACCACTAAAAATTCTGAAACTTTTTCACAGCATCTGCCATCATCTCATTGAAATGCTGACCAAGTTTTATCAAAATCACATACCTCCAGCTCTTTTAAAACGCCCCGACGTGCGATGCCCATCAATTTTGACAAAAATAGCCTTGTATTCATGCGCCCACGTGGCCCATAGCAGAAAAATTCCCATAAATCCCTCCGCCTTTTAAACTCTCAAAAAATTCACCATTTCACAGCCAATAGCTTCTACAAACAAACCTGTGAATATGTGAAACAATAAACAGGAAGGTCAACTGTGGTCTTACCCCTCTTATAATCGTACAAAATGTTAGCATGATCACCAATGGGAAACGTAACAGTAGGCTGAACCCTGTTAATCAGCCTCAGGAACAAGAACTCCGAAGAAACGGCGGTGGCCTTTATGCAAATATTTATTTTCTAAAACACCATATAATCGCATTTTATTGTGTACACGGAGCCATGATTATCATAACAGTGTCACTGCAGTTGGATAAGACTTCAAAGAGCTAGAACAATGTCGACGCTTTCCTGAGAGGACGTTTAGAACTACGCATAGCGCGCGCATGCGCAGAAAATGAGCGGCTAGGTGTTTGTATTCTGTTGATAGATCGTTGGTGCTTTAAATATCTGGTTCTAAAATGCCTGGAATTGAGGAAAAGAACGAAACAGAAGATGAAGAAATGGAGCAAGATACACCAGAGAGTGATAAGAGCGATGATGATGATTCTGAATCTGGCAGCGGGTCCGATGAAGACGCAAGTTCAGGTAGGAAGTGTCAACACTGACAACAGTGCAAATTAGTGTTATCCTATTATCGCCCGCCGTGTGTTTTCTGTATTGTTCACACTAATGCGGCAACATATATTAGCCCTATATATGTTTTCACTACATTATGTAACCACCATAAAACTTGGTAAAGGTTTACCGATGAATATCAAGAAACATGCTGAGAAATCATATAGATCCAACCAATCCTCAATTTGTTAAAATGATTACAGACGGAACACAAATCCAGCAAATCTAATTACTGCCCTTGGATGGCCAACCCTCGAACGAAGACGTATCATTAAACAAGCCACAACCTTCTACAAAATTCTAAATAACATTATTGAGATCACCCCTCCAGGCCTACTAACCCGCTCTCATACCCGTGAACAATACATAGCCCCCAGGTGTCGTATAAATGAAATGGTCTTTTCATTTTATCCCCGAGCCATTCGCATATGGAATATGATTCCACCAAAAATTACCTACCTAAAAAACCCAAAATCATTTCAAGAAGCTATTATGGAACTCCCTTTTACCACACCTCCTTACCTAAACTGCCTTTAAAACACAGTGCTCAGCGTAAACTTATCCATGGTGTGGGTATGGAGACTGCAAGACAGACAGCTACTTCGCTAGCATATTTACAACTGAAGAACCAGGGGAAATACCAACTATACCAAGAGTTGAGACCAATACAATGATGGAAGAGTTAACAATAACTGAAAGTAAAATATTATTGGCATTGAAAAGCCTAAATATAAACAAATCCCCTGGTCTAGATGATAGGATAGGAGCCAGGCTACTGGTGGAACTTTCGAAATCAATCTCGCACCCATTATATACAATATTTGAAACATCGATAAAAAACATTATATCCCTGATAAAAATGACCAGGGCATTTTACAACATGACCTAAATACCTTAGAGCAGTGGAGCAACAAATGGTTACTAAAATTTCATCCAAGCAAATGTAAACATGATTATTGGAAATAATAACATTGGAGAAATAAAATATTCTATGACACTTAACAACTCCATATATCCGCTTGACACAATTCAAAAACAAAACGACTTGGGTTATTATAGACACAAAGCTATCCTTTGATGACCACAATAACCAAGCAATAAACAGAGCAACAAAGATGACAAAAATAAATTGCAGAACTTCCCAGTTTCTTGACAACGATCCGTTCTTGCCATTGTATAAAACAATGGTAAGAACGCATCTTGACTATGCCATAGCAGTATGGTACCCTTACAAAAAACATATTGCAATAGAAAACATCCAAATAAGAGCAACAAAAGAATTACCAGGGATGAGAAACTTAACTTATATAGAAAGATTAAAATTATTAAAACTTCCCTCATTATCATACAGACATCTACGAGGCGATATGATTGAAGTTTTTAAAAAATGATACGAATCTTCATCTAAACTCTTAAAATGGGAGGATGCATCCTTCAGGACAGGAAATAGAGGTCATACTCTAGAATTATCTGTTGTGTTAACGTTTGCAATAATTACTTATTAGTCAAGGCCTATCTAACTGAGCTTTACAGTACTACCTGCCTTAAATGGACCCTCTGACGAGTGGACACCTTTTTTCTCAATTTTCTCAATGTTAATGTCCCTCTGGCGAGGGGCCACCTGGTGAACACAGACTGCGAACACAATATTTTGGTTATATGTCCTTGTTAGGGCAGGCGGCAGTAATTAATTTCATAATTTTGTTTAGAAAATGACAGACAAACAAACCGGTGTGCGGCTGGTCGTCGCAGTCATGCATTGCAAGAAGTCGCATAACTTCAATGACCGTGCAACAGTCTCGCCTCACTGTACTATTCATGTTTGTCCAAACAACTAACTTGCTTTGATGGTGCTCAGTAAACTTTAAGTACAATGAATGTGGAAGCGAGGTGATGTTTGTCTTGCACTTGCATGGATCAACAGTGTTTCGCCAGTGCAGGTGGCTTCCCTTCGGTTTCAGCAGTTCTATTGGGTCCGGTGCCAGTGGCTTGTCAATTGCAATTGAAATCCACAAATATGCCTTGTACAAGATGTAGTTGAGTAGGCAACGCCAATACAAAACTGGTGAATTGACGAGGAAGAATAATAATGTTCCCGTTGATCTGCAGGCCAGCATCATAAAAATCCTATGCCAAACGGTCCGCAGAAAATATGAATTGGTCACCTGCATATGAAACGGTGAATCCCAATGTCAAGTGGCACTGGATATGTGCATTCCTGAATCATTGGTTGAATGGTGAAGTGAAACAATTATCGATTGTACCTATTGTTGTTTTTAATGCATAATCAACTTTCATACTGCGTCTGTCAACTGATATTCGTGTCCGACTGCTCATCTCCAGGTTATTATTTTTTATTTGCATTAGCTGATGACATTGTCATAATTTCGTAAATAACTTAAGACTTAGTGACAAAGTATCTTAGCTGAGAAAAATCTGAGTCCTTCGAGATTGATGAAATGTCACAGCTGAGATGTTTTCTTGCCATGTTTGCGTTAAATCTGACAATATGCAGCAATTTCTTCAAGAATACAAGCCCAGTTGCATAGGCTAATGCTACGTGTGTGTGTGTGCGGACATTAAGGGAGAGCGGAGTTGGGCGGACAGTCTTGTGTGGAAATGTTTCTGATGTATCATAACTCGTGCGAGTCTGTTGGTGGTGTTAAACATTTGGTACCGTATTGACCAATTTGTGTAAGACATGTAATTTTTTTTGTTTTACTTATTTTGTGGTACCACTGTGATATCCTTATTATACAACATGTGTAGTTTTTAATTATTAATTAATAGATGCCCGGACACATTTCTACCATGTAGTACTGAACCCTCCACTCCTGCATGCCAGTCCCTACCATGATGGGATACCTGCAATGTACGGACACTTTTGCTTGGATACATGCAGGTACAGCAGTACCATCTACCAAGAATAGTATCTTAGGCTTCATGACCAGTGACACGACTGTCGTGGCCAGTGACACGACTGTCGTGACCAGTGACACGACTGTCGTGACCAGTGACATGACTGTCGTGACCAGTGACATGACTGTCATGACCAGTGACATGACTGTCGTGACCAGTGACATGACTGTCGTGACCAGTGACATGACTGTCCTGACCAGTGACATGACTGCCGTGACCAGTGACATGACTGTCGTGACCAGTGACATGACTGCCATGACCAGTGCAGGTGAAAAGTTCAGTGACTGATACTGAAAACAAGTAATAATGTGTGATTGTAAAACATGATGACTCGCATCCTGATGAGTCTGGTATGTTTCATTGCACAGAGTTGGATGATGAAGAGTATGAAAGGCGGCGATCAGAATGTCTTGATGACATGTCTGACCTCGAGAAACAGTTCTCTGAACTTAAAGAACAGTAAGTACCAACATTAGTTATGTTTTTACAAGCTACCCTTTCCCTGTTAAATTGTATTGCTGACTATTCAAGAACGTTCTGTTCTTTTTGGGGTAAGTAGTCAATTATGTTGGTGTAACAGACAGAATAAACAGAACAGAAAGACATGTCAAAAATAATTCCAATAAGTGGCATATCAGGGAAACTTGGGGGGGGTGTTACTAAAAGTAATGCAGATGCCTGCAGAAAAATGATACTGCCTAACAGCTAATGGACATTTCATGTTATTAAAACAGAAAAGGCATCACTTTGGTACAATGTGAATGTGATCAACTGAATAATATGTAGTTTTATATGCACATACAGTATATCTGGGTATTAGTATTAGACAGCTGATCACTGCTAAACATTTAAAAATTGGGTAAAATCGTGTGTTGTCAGGTTGTATCAGGAACGAGTGCAACAGATTGACACAAAGCTGGAAGAGGTGAAGGAGGGGGAAGCCATCGAGTACCTCAATCCACTGGACCAGCTCAAGGAGAACATGAGCATTTACACAGAAGTGGCAGGTAGGGAGTACACAAGCCTTCTACACGGCTTCTAGATCTTTCTGTCTAGTTCATGGAAACTATTACTTGGTAGCAATTAAGAACTTTATGACCTATACAGCATAATTACTGGTGCTGGGGTGGCTTTAAAACTCCATCCTCGACTGATTTAGCCTATCGCAAATCCGGTTTGTTTGTGTCCACATGTGTAGTGTGTGGATAGTTGGATTTAGAGATGGATAGTCGATTTATTTTTAAAATGCATTTTTTTTAAATCAACGAAAGAATTGACTTTAGTCGTTGGATCTGGTAAGGATCAAAATAGTGGATATCCAAAATGGTAAACACTGTGTGGGTCAATGCTGATCATGGGCATGACTTCCATCCTCTTGCCGATCACATAACAAAGTTACGAAATTTCACCAAGGGTAAAACTCGTAATTTTTCAGCGTTTCCATTTTCACTTCACTTAATGTTTGATCAAGCATTAAGTAATTTAATAGTTCATTTGATGATTTCACAAACAATATCGACAAAAGTTGCACAAATGAGTTGGCATGTTGCAGTTAATGCTAGGTAGGTTTTTCGCAAAATGAATTTGGAACAAGGCTAGCAAATAATTTTATTGAGGAGGGACCTTTAAGTGGGGTAGCACAGCATTATGTGCAACAAAAAGAAGGCGAGAAGGTCTAACCGAAAACAAAGGAAGGTATATGGTTATGTGATAGTGGTAAAACAGGAAGGTCCAGAAGCAAAACAAATAGTATTTCTAATACACCAAGATAGAAGATATTGTCAATTAAATGATTGAAGACATTCACACAGAGTTATTTCCATAAACTTGAACCTTTAAAATCAAAATGTTGAATGTTTAGAAGAAAATAGGACTTGTGAGAAATCGTGTGTAAAATAATTTGTTTATTTATTGAAAACAGTTTATAATAAAACAAAAAAGTTACTTTCTCATCATATAAAAAAGATTATTTATTATTTACAGCAGTATACCTGAAAAAGTGCAGTCTCTGGAGCAGAGATAATAAAAAAGGTTGCAGAGTTCATATTTAAATTATTAGCTTTGAAATGGTGACAGGTTGGCACACAGCTAAATGTTAGCTATAGGTCGGTATAATTGACACTGTTTGCAAACTACATGTTTGATAATAAGTTCTGTAATGATGTTTAGTACTAGATATACTGTTTTTTTATTATGCTGTTTTGACTGTGGGTTTGGTGAATAAAGATAAGATGAAATGGATCAGATCTTACTGTTTGTGTTACCCATGGCATGTTTAATAAATATGTTACAAAGCTGTTTGTTTTATCACAATTAACTTACCTCATTATGTTGTGTTATTCTAACATAAACTAAAAATGCCATATTGTTATGTAAACAGTCATTATCAACTAAGAAAATTGTCCATTACTAAGACTATTTCACACTCGTCACACGTAAAGAAAATGTGTCACACACGTAACACCACATTTTTTATGAGAAATAATCAATGACAGTCACGTGCATGTACATAGTATACCTGTACATATATGCTTGATTATGGTAAAACAACTTATTAACATACTTCCATAATTTCACAGGCTTTTGGCAATAACTAATGAATTTTTATTATTCTGCATCACACACGTAATGCTCCATCTAATATATTTTTAAAATCCATTATTGACAAATTTATTTTGTCTACCTTCCTTATTAAACAACATGTAGAACAATGCTTTGGTAAAATTAAAACAGTCAGCAATAAATTAACAAGGATCTGCAGAGTTTTAGAGATGAAAAATGTTGTCTGAATGTCACACATTAAATGCTGGAATCGCCCAACAGTGTTTCAGATTTCCACCTGGTGTTGATGTGACAGAATCCACTGGTGATATGAGAATGAAGAGGATGGTTGTTATCAGAGTTTATAAGTTATACATTGGTTGTTATCAGAGTTGATAAGTTATACATTGCTTGTTGTTTCTACTGCAGCAATCTTGAGGGAGTTGAAGATACAGAACAACAAGAACAAGTATGAAGCAGAGATGCAGGCAGCCAGGCAGAACTATGAGGTTTGTCATCACAGTTGAATTGCTGCATTCTGAATGAGTGAATTGTTGAGTGACATACAGGGCTGGACAGGAGGCTAATAAAAGACTTATATCAGTAAAAACACCCACAACAAAATCACTATGTGCACATTGCCGTTTACTACATTTTCATAGTCTAAATTTAGGTAATCAACCAGGGGTATAACAGAGGATGTGTGCTATTGCATGATGTACGTATTCTGGGTGTACATGGCTAAAGAAACTTAGTCTTCAAAGAACTAGCGTGAACATTGATACCAACTGCCTTGGGAGGTCATTCGTGGAACATATATCAGTCTATGTACTTTCAGAGTGAGAAGATGTTGCTCTATGATCAAGTGAAGCAGGATCTAGAAGATAAAATACGACGTCTGGAAGAAGATCGACACAATATTGATATAACATCAGGTAACATCGGTTATCATAACACAATGAGTTCTCCTACTTACCTGTTCTTAAAGTTCTAACTGGGACTGTTCTTGCATCTAGTCTTTTAGTAGACTGGTTCCTCTGGATAGAGTGACCAATATTCAGTTAACCATGTTAACTTTTATCTCTGCATGAGTAGATATATGGATTACTTTTACCATATAACAATATGCAAATCTTCTTTTGTGTATAAAATTGTGTGGATTTACTTGCTCTACACTTATTTCACACCAGTTATCTGTATTCCTTCTTGTAGATCTCTGGAATGAATCTCAGTCAATGAAAAAGAAAAAGAAGAGCGAATTCTTCAGTCCGGAACGGAGGCGGAAACCTGTGACTGTTTCTGATATCCTTTTTAATCTTCAATTTGTACTTTAAAGGTTTGGTTCTTGTATTGAACATGACATGTGGTCCTTTGAATGGGCCATGGTATTTTCAACTTCCGACCATCCTGGAGTACTATATTATTGTTATGTCACAAATTATATCACCATGAAAAATAAACTGACTAAATTGTTTTGGTGAAACTGGCTCGTGGCTGCCATGGTAACTTAGTATGTGTTTCACGGGAGAAAGGCAAGAGCTTATGACTCTACCCAGTCAAGTTTTGGTAGTGCAATGGCTATGACATCTTCGTTCCATAAAAGTCATGTACAACTGCCAGTTTCACAAAATGTTTGTTAGACATTTGACGTAGATCACATAACAATGGTTGAAACATGCATGGCGTTGCTAACAATTGCACATAACTATTCTGAGTTTTTACGTCAAAAAAGAGATACAGAGTCACAAACTACTGTATATTAATATTAATTATCGTTAATATTAATTATTTTTCATTGAGATCATAACATATTGGTTAATATAGAACTTTTTGTGTTGTGATGTTGAGAGAATACTCCTTGACTTGATCCACGACCATATATTGTCTACATGTTGAAAGATATGGAGATCATTGAAGATTGGACCGCAATAAAGAAGGTTAGTTTATCCTGTTTTGCCACAGATAAACATTGTAATGGATAAATGTGATGTGGTGGTAAATACTTGATGTGTAAAAATGGGGTAATTGTTTACTCTGTGTTTGGGGTTGAAGGAGAGGTGCTGTGCCTTATAGGAAGTGATGAAAACAGTGGTTATTGAATTTGCAATGAATACGTCCCTGGTCCAGTTTCAGAAGGAACAGTAAGGTTCTTGGCAATAATGGTTATGTTTATTGCCCTTACTTTGTTGTGCAGAAACAAGTAGCAGTTTGGAATGTCTTTGAGGTGGGGGACTCGGTAGTGTAGTGGATAGAACGTCAAGCTGTCAAACGAGAGAACCCGGGTTCAAATCCCCTTGCTGTCGTTTTGGAGCTTTAGCAATTTCCTTCGTCCCATGTTGCCACAGTTCACTCAGTGTGTATAAATGAGTACCCAACTACAGACAGATGGATATCTAAACAAATAGTCTTCGTGCAGTAATTGCAACATGGCTGAATGCTTCCCAGAGAAGTCAAAGTGAACAGGTCTGCCAAGGGGTGAAGTGTAAAGCGCTTTGAACAGTCCTAAGAACTGGATAATGCGCTATATAAGAGTGTACCTTTACCTTTGAAACAACTGCTGGTATAGTGAGTCACTGAAATACATTTTGGATGCTTGTTTTGTGTTATTTAGGCAGTGAAACAAGAGGAGAAAAAGAAGAAAGACTGTCGTGAGTCCACATTTTATTGAATGAAACAGTATCAGTCTTGTAAATAATGACTCAAGTTTTAGATGGCGTGATTGCTGATCAGGTTTTAAAAGATTATTTTGTTGTCAGGTTTCTCACTTGTTAATTCATAAGTGAATATTCACTTGATTACATAAAATATGTTAAAATCAAAAAAGGCTTCATGTTGCCGTTGTTTTAACTTATTTTATGTTACCCAGTAACATATCTGTTTATTATCTGTCATGATTTAAAGCTGGTATTACAGATATCATATGGCCATTTTGTATAACATAATGACTTATTAGATGATCCATGCAACATGTTTATTTATATCAAACTCTAGTACAAATCTGAAAGCCTGTTTTATTGTGTCTTCAGTATTTCGTAAGGAAGGGAACCCACACGATGCACGGTATGACAACGGCAAGTTGTACTACGAGGGAGAGGCATACAGCAAGGGGGACCAGATTGTCATTGACAACAAGTCAGACTCCCCTGTTAAGTAAGTAACAGTTTTCTATAAAGATTTCCCTTTGTCATTTCCTGTGACCATTGGTTGACATATTCAGTGTGTTACCTGTTGTTTCCTTGTGCTACTGCGATGACATGATCAGTCACGCTAGATTAGACCCACTTAATTAGCAGCTCTGTGCACTGAGGCATTATTGAGCTTTGGTACTTGGGCAGTTCTGCCAAATGGTCAACATTACACTATAATTTTTTTCAAATTTGGTTTGTCTATATATAAATATAGACAAATTTGGTTTGTCTATATAAAAACCATTTTGAAGATAAACCTTTGTACTAACGTGAAATATGATGAATCAAATTACAAAATATTTGATGTCAAAGATGGTGGAATAAAATGTGCAACTTTTCAGCTAAATTCAACTTTCTGAAAAACGTAGTTTTTCATCACATTTTCTTTTTTATTACGTATTTTTTTAATGTAGTAATGAGATAGAGTGACATAGCAGTCTGATTGTCAAATTTCATTTCTCTGTGTTCAGCATGATTATAGGAATCTTGGTTCCAACTTGGGTCACATCAGGCATGTATGTCCATAACACAAAATGTTCCTTTTTTATTGTATCATCTAGTATTTGCTTAATCAAACAAAAAAACATGCAGAGTAAATTTTTTTGTATGGATCAGTACGCACAAGTACTTAACTTAACAAGTACTTAACACTTTTTCTATACGTCCATAACGCTGTACATCCATAACACAATTCTCAACAGTGCAAAGTTGATAGGGCTACCTGGAGCCATTGTTTTCACTTAATGCTGATCCCGTCATAAAGGGAAATACTTCCAGCACTGGAATAGACTGGGACATCAACATTGACATATCAAGAAGCACATGAATGTGAAATACAATTACAACATCATAACAAAGGAATTTGATTAACCAAGGATATGTCTGAAATAGAGTGTGTCCCAAGGCAGTTTGTCTTCTTCGTCGAATCTGGTCCATTTGGGATAAAAAATTAAAGAAAGTTAACATGCAAAAATGGGAAGAACTGAAAAAGTGCTTTTAGGTCTGACATACTAAAATTAAATAGTTTATTCTAACTATTTGCAAGTAGTGCAAATAAAGAGAGCAACACTATGTTTTTAAAAACCAAACAGTGAGGGGAAGAACATCAATACTCCAGTACATAAACATCATTTTGTTCTTTGATAACATCAAAGTCAGTTTGCTACAGTTTTGATAAGATACTGTTTTTATTGTTAAATATCTAGTTGTATGCCCTTGTTTGTTGAATTAATGATTGACTGTGAGACTAGTTACACGTTCATGTTTTATTGAATATTCCAGTTGTTCACTGTTCTTTATTTTAAATCTCAGCCAAACAGTTCTCCTGTCTCTCTGTTTATTAGGCTGCATAAGCCTGCATGCAATGGCTTCTTGAAAAACCCAACAGTTATTTATGTTTGAAAAGAAAAAAGACAGCATTATTGGTGGAACAGCTCATATTCAAAGTATATTTTGTTCCTAGTAGAATATTAAGAACACTCTGACAATAATTATTGATTGGTGTTATGGAGTTTTGAAAGTGTTTTAGAGCCGACATGTGTATCTTTCTTCAAAAGAACATCTGGGTTAGTTTAACAAGCGTGGTTAGAGTATAGCTAAGAGACTACTTTTGTACACCACGGTTATTCAAAGATGCATGGTTGTTATTGAATATTGCAATTTCACAGTTAATTATTTTAAATGTTATAACAATGATCTTTTGGGTTAGTGTACATATAAATGTCCTGCGCGTTTTTTTACAATACCAATTTCGCTATCGCATGGGCCTTTCTCGTTATGGCTTCAAAAAAAAGTTTTTTGGTTGACATCTTTCTTATGTTCGTTGATCCCAATCTGTTGTCTGATACCACCTTGACACAAATTGTCCATGAAACTAATAACATATTTTATAATATTGACATAATGAAAGATTGCTGAAATTTTTTTTCTATATTCAATGATTTAAGCACAAAATACACTGGTGTGTAACGTTCGTTACAACAACGTTCATTACCACAAAATGGTGGAGTTTGTTTTGCCAGTTTAATGATCACAGAACATTTATTTAAAAAAAAGGAATTATCAAAAATTTACCATAAAATGTTAATTAAATAAATGTAACGGAAACACTTGTGACGTTCAGGACACTGTGGAAAAAATTGGAAATTAAATTAACTCCAGTGTATTTCAAAAGAAAAATAAACAGGAACAGTCGTGAATTCACTTTCATGTCTAGCCGGACCCGGTAACGGTCGTTACTCTCAAGGACACCAGCCGCAACATCCGTTACCATGGTTTTGCTAGTCTTGTATCCTGCCAGTCCTTTGTGACATACCCAAACCTTTTCACATAGTCATTGGCTACGCACTTACCAAATAATTAGATTATTCGAATTTCCGTGTGGTGCAATTTTTGATGTCCCGTTTTAGTGTCCACCTTTCATGTAAATTACAGTTTAATTTAATCTTCACAAAGGAAATACTGCTTTGATTTTTAATTTAATTTTATCTCAACTATATCTAACATATATGTTCTATCAAATGATAACATAATTGTAACGTCCTTTACTCCGACATTCATGTCAGGTCAATTCTAAACTGAATACAGCAGTACCTGCCTTCAACGGACCCTCCGATGAGCGGACACCTGCTATGGCGGGACACTTTCTCAATGTATGGACTGTTTTACCATGTTAATGTCCCTCTGATGAGGGGGACACCTGGTGAACGCGGCAACGGACAGGATATTTTGGTTTTCTGTCACTGCTAAGGCGGACAGTAATCATTATTTTCGTAACTTTTTTCTCGAAATATTTTATTTCCAAAATGGCGACGGACAAACAGCACGGTGTGTAGTGGGAAAAACAACGTTATATCGCGAATTCGGTTATAAGGCTGTTGGTCGTGGACCCTGATTTTCTGCCGCCGGGGGAAATGCCAAATGGGCCTGCTTAAACCTACTTAGAAATGCTTTGACAATTCTCAAGAAACAGGTGAACAATGTCAACGACATGAACGACTGTCAAATATGCCTCGCATAAGACTCAGATAAACAGTCTTAAATGCAATTTAGCATGCAGTACTAATATGACACTGGGGTGAAATGGCATGCCTCCAATCTAAACGACGCGAAACCAACATGCCAAATGCCAAAGGCGCTACCGGTGCGCGAAAATACGAATTCGTCATCCGCATATGAAACGACGAATCGATGCTAAGTCGTGCATCATAAATTTATGCTTCGGTCGAGATCAGTTGAAAATCGAGGTGAAACGATTATTAATTCTGCCTATTGTCGTTTTCTATGTTTAATCAGCTTACATACTGCATGTGTCAACTCATATACGTTTACGGCTGCTCAAATCCAGGTTATTATTTTCGATACGTAGGCCTATTAGTTCAGTACATCGTCATCATAGTTTCATAACGGTATACGTACATGTATTTTATTCAGTTAACGATTAAACAGGGTGTGACATTTAAAAATAATACACGTTGATGGTAGTTGACCCGTTTAATAAGCTCTTGCCGTATAAGACAGTGCTGCAAGCACACTGTGGCTTCGACAGCGTTCTTGGACTTGGAGCAGCGGGCGGCGATCACTGTTGGTTAATAGCACCCTGGTGGCAGACATGGGAACACCTAACGCGCCTTATTTAAGCCCTCCACTCCAGCATGCCTGTCCCTCTGATGAGGGGACACCTGCCTTGTACGGACACTTTTGCTTGGATACAGAAGTGTCCGTTGAAGGCAGGTACTACTGTAAGTGGAATACAAATGTTTTATTGTATATAAAGAAATTTGACAATAAAATAGATGTTCTGTGCATTATAGCAGTTACCCAACCTAGTGGGCGATGCAGAAATATTTGATCAGCTGTCTTCCACGTAGCATACGGTTGCATGCAACTACTGTTTATGGGTTTTTTAGTCGGATTAATGTTTCCCATTCTTGGCCTTATACCGTGAACAGTGAGTCTGCCCATGTCAAGTGATTGGCAGAATGCTGTCATGGTCTGTTACCACAGCAAGACATTTATCTGATTAGACCAAGTAATATGTTTTGTTTCCGGTTTCCCAACTAACCCTGGTATGTTCTGCCTATTTTAATGCTTTATGGAACATTTAACAAACATTTCCACTTTCCCTACCGACTACCAATTGAATTGTGTCGACCCAAATTTGTTTAATGTTCTGATTCCGGTCAAAACAAAGACTAGTGCTATGAGTGCTGCAACTGAATCTTGAGTACATTTACACGTAAGTCAATGCAATTATTATACTTTTCCCCACATATCAATGGAAACCAATGTTAGAAAGAAAAAATATTGCTACCCAATGTGAAAATTACCTATCTCCCCTAATTTCTTTCAGCGTGTAATCAGAAACAAACTGTTATTTTGCCTTAACTGAATGAGGACCATCTGAGGAGGACCAGTGTCACAAGAGACCTTGCTGTGTTGTAGGGCGACTGTGACAGCCATCAACACCGGGGAGGTGTGGGTGAGACGGATGGCAGGAAACAAGTCTAAACTCTACATATCTCAGCTACAGAAGGGCAAATACACCATCCGACATATACCCTTTTTCTGATGACATTTGTACACTGACACTGGCATCATCAGCTTGCATTTACATTACAAAGACAAACCACGAAGAAGCGTGGACGATGTAACAAATTGGTGTTAAGACATGTATGTTATGGAGGGGTATATACCCCAAATGTTCATCTTCGGGGATTCTTCAGATATATACATATATCTGACTGGACATGAGGTGTTGCAAAAGTGGAATGTCTGACACTACCTGTCTGTATGACTAGATGTGGATGGCCTGTCCTGTGTATATAGATATGGTGATACTGTGTAGCACATATGTGGAAACTGGAATCGGAATGTCATCATTGAATGCATCTTATTCTGGTCATTCAGTTGCAGCATGAACCTGGCATTGCTCTTCTGAACGAAGCTATTATATGTGGCATTCAGGCCATGATCCACCGAAAACAGCGACTATGCAAGGCTTCAGTAAACTGTTCAGTATTCTGTTGCTATCATGCAGAATTAACGTGTTCATACATGCGCTCCATCAAAAACATGGAAAGAAAAATAACATGCTAGTCAGAGTAAAGTTTCTTACTAACTGTGTGTTGAAAATCAGACTCCCTTTAATCACATTATTATGTTTTAATTAGTTAGTTGCATATCATCAAATTATGATGTATCAGCTGTCACAACAATTTTAATTGAACTGTTTCATACCAATAAATTATCCTGTAAATTGAGAGGAAAATAATCCATGAATGACATTAATGTTGAGTGCTGATGTCACGTAAACAGTATTGCCAATTGAACAACGGCATTTATGAAGTTGAATAGCTGTATGCAAGAATATTAGCTGGGCAAGTCAATTAATTGAATTAAACAAGTCAATTAATGAAAATTTAACTAACAAACTGTTACATTTAGTATTGATACATAACAAAACGGTGAACGAAGTAAATTTCCAGATGAAGTTACAACATATTGCATGCTAAGGTCCCCTGTCATACGAAGTCTGCGTATATCAAAGGTTGAAGGTTTTGGTGGGACATGGCTTTTACTCTTCTAAATGAAGATATACCCTTTGCATTACCATTATAATTGAAGCTATACCGTGTACATCAAAGAGTGAAACTGTATGGTGTGGAAATAGCATTTTAGGAGAACAATGAACTGTGTGTTTGTGCTGCAAAATTTGCATTTAGCAGTTTCATTCTAATGTTCTAGTGCATAATGTTTTTACATAAGAATGAATGTTTCACCCAAAGTTGTAAATGTAATTTATTTTATTATGAATTTGCTGGTTGTTCAAGGATTACGAATGCAAGAGCAACAATGAGCAATGTGTGTAAAGTATGTTTCTGTATAGAAATAGCAAATATATGCTATGTTTGAAAGCGACCATTTGTTGTGTTTCTCTGTTTACCATTAGCGCAGTTTCAACTGTCGTCGCCGTCGGTTCTACATAATTTTGTTACAAGCCCAAGTGTTCTTTAAAATACATGTTGACTTTAATCAGTTAAAATAACCCAAACAGTAGGTCAAACAGGCTCATATTTGAAGCACGCAATCAACCACAATGTTGAAATTGCACATCTGGGGAGTCTATATTCCGGGTAGCCGTTAAAACGATTTATCACTTTTAGCCGTGGGCGGTGGTGTATTATATGCCCATATATATTGCGTAGATCCGGAAAGGAGTGTCGCATATTTGTAACGCATGTCAGTGTTTACTACCAAAGTTTGGTCAACAATCGGCGCCTGGTGACGTTTTGCTTACGATACGGGTCGGTAGGGAGGTTTGTCGTATACCCTTTTGGGAGCCCTGTGTGTTTGGGGACCGTCCCAAATGCATCACATGTTTACTTTTAGTTTGTCGATATTTTAGATCTTCGGCTTCACGTGGCTGTAGGTGGCTGAACGGAATATGTATAGGAAATGCAATTAATAGTGCGGGTGGTATTATAAACTGGTGTCGCAAGCTAGCAATGCTATTCCCGGTGACGTGACGCTGTACGACAACATCACTGCCACTAGGTTCTTTGGCCCAACCCCTCGCACCGTCGTCGTTCAGATGACGCGTTTCGTTTGTTTCCGGGGTTTGCTCCGTATAAAACCAGTGGCAGTGCGACGACGCGTTATCACGTAAATGTACGATCGACGAGAACACGTAAAGCTAGAGCCGAGGTCACTCTGAGCCCGTTTCACTTTTAAAACAGCCGACATTCTGCATGTATCGAGATTATTATCACCGACACTGATACTGACACTGTCGCACACAGCATAGCCATAAGAAGTCATCTACATGTTGTCACTAAGTATTACAGGATGGTGCGTCTCTTCCCTTATTATCGCCCTACCGATCACCTTGTTCGCCTATTTGCGCTATGTGATGCGGGGAGTTCTAAAGCACAAGACGATCGAAGGCGCGACTGACTACGAGAAAGATCTCGTATACCTCCATCAGTTTCCACGATGGATCGCCAAACAAGTCCCCAACATGTCGCCGTTTGCCCTAAAACTCGAGACGTGGTTGAGACTACGGAAAATTAAATACAAGGTAGGTGAACGTGTAATATATGCATCCCATATAATAATATTCACTCGGGTCCATTAGCTAAAACAGGTTTCAGGAGAAATGGAGCAAATGAAAGTTTGATGCATGTTAACATGTTTCAATATTTGTTTCAAAAGGTATAATTTGCCTTTTCTATAATATGCTTGTTATTTATATGTGCTTTATGTAACTGGTGTAGTTGACAGTGGCCTGCCAGGCCTGGTGTTTAAAGCATCAAATTTCAATTGAGAGTATCCGGTTTCTCTTGCTGCCTTTTCAAAACTTGGGCAATTTCATTCACTCCATGTTGCTCTAGTTTACTCAGCTTTAGAAATGAATACCTGACTACATACAGGGTGTGAAGTGTAAAGCACTCTGAACAGTCCTACGTAATGGGTACCACACAATATAAGAATGTACCTTTATGACCTCTAGTCTATTAATGTTACATGTTTGTACGTTGATCTTGCAGGTTGTCCCGACACTTAAGTGGTCAAACAAAGGGCAGAGTCCGTTCATCTATTTCAATGGCCAACAGATTGCAGATAGTAACATGATTATGATGTACCTATGCAAATACTTTGGGCTGGACCCCCATGATGGATTGTCAAAAAAGGAATGGGGCGCGAGTCGTGCCCTGAGACATTTGGTGGAGAGCAGTTTAGTCTGGTGGGTTATTACTAGAAAATCAGCATGTTTTTTTTATTAATAACTTGAATTTTACCCTGCATATAAGGGTTTGGTGTGCAGTCAGATGGAACTTATACACAATGTGCATGTCCATTAGTAGCAGGTAAACAAAAGAAGATAGACAAACATTTTAAAATATATTGTATCTTATATTTATAATTTAATAAAAAAATAGTAATCATAAAATTTATATTATTGGCAGATTTAATAAAATAAATACCACACGATCTGATAAAAAATATAATTTTCTAATGATCTTTTCACTATGTACAGGCAGTCATATAATTTTGTTTCTTATTAGGCTTCCTAACAAACCTTACATTCAGGGAAGTGATTTAGTATTATTACAATGTACATGTACTGTTGCTTTGACATTTTAGGACGTTCTTCTATTTCCGCTACACAGACCACTATAAATTGTTTGCCAAAGTGTACTACATTCCTCTGCCAAAACTACTCGCCAACTTTATTCGTAAACGGATGGCCAAAGGGGTAAGGCAGACCTACAATCATTAGTTTATAACACTTTGGTTACATGTCCCCAATGCCACTGGCTACAGAATATATATGTATAACTAAACATTTGTTTGGATAAAATAAGCATTTTGCGAAGTTACCTTTCAAATGGTGCGCTGCTGCAGAATTTAGATAATATGTATATGCAGCATTAACAACATTAACATAAAAATTGGTCTAACATTAATCATATTTAAAACATTGTGACTGCATATACCTGTATTTATTTATAGTTTTGTACAGCAATTTTTTTAGCTTTGAACTATGGTCCCCAGCTTGAATTCTACGGTCCCGTGCTCTTCTTTGGCACCAACCAGTATATGAAAATGTTTACAAATGTGAAAATCTATGGTCACGATTTTTTTTTTGTCCAACACATTTCAACACCTATGCTTTGCAACAGTCCCTGCATGCAGAAGGAGCTGAATGTTTGTTATTGGGACAAAAGAAGTTTCCTGAATAGATGTATTTTCAATGATTTGATAATTTGTGCCTACAAGGATATGTGTACTGAATCATCAATATGTACTTGTGTCTTTTCCTGTAGGTGCAGAAGCGTTGCTACCACATCGGTATAGGCCACCTGTCCACAGAAGAGATGTATGACGTGGGGCTGGAGGACATCCGTGCCCTCTCCTGTTACCTTGGAGACAACGACTTCATGTGTGGCTCAAAGCCTACAGCTGTGAGTAGGGTGATTTCTGTCCCTAATACTAAACATTACTTTCTATTAGACAACAACATTTCTGTCGTGTAGTCAAGGCGCACTTCATTTGTTGAACATAATTTTGATGCATGATCCTGACTAACCTTTCTTAACTAAGCATCCCATTGGTTGGGACAAAGTTCAATTTAATGTATGCTTGGATAGGTCCACCAGGGATGGATAGTATCAGCTTTGGTTCATGAGATTAACACCATCATCCTATGTTGATTCCCTAAACTCAATGGAAGCAGAATGTAGGAACTTAAATTCACTGCAATTGATGAGAATGTTGCTGGGTTTGAAATATGGGATCATATGTAGACACATATGCAAGGTATCCATGGATGTCGTGTTGTAAACATAAAAGCACTGCTAGTTGTTGTCAGGGCTGGGTCCAGTTACATAATGGTAAATGATTACATGCAAAATGTTGTAATCAAGTCTGGTTTTGAATTACAGTAATTACAGTATTTTTTCATATCACAAATTCCATTACTTTTTATCAGTTCCATGCAAAATATTCTAATTCAACAACACATAATGCCATATAATTAAGAAATACTGAATACAATTTTGGAACAAGCAGTTGGTCCTGCGTAATGCATCTGTAATTGAAATGGTGTAATAGTAATTTATTTTAATATTTTAGATGTGTAACTGAAATGAAGAATCATTGATTTGATTTTGTGTTATTGGCCCCAGTCTTTGTTGAGTTGGAGTGATACATTGTGTTGTAGATCGACTGCTGTGTGTTTGGTCATCTGGCACAGGTCACATATGTGGTCTCCCTTCCGTATCCACACAGAGAACTGCTCGAGACAGAATGTCCAAACCTACTGAGATACCTCGACCGTGTCAAAACTCTTCTGTGGCCAGACTGGGACGAGATTGTGAACCCAGGGGAGTTCAAAAACTAGGGGTCATGAAACTATGTTTTACTCCTTTTCTCTCTAAAATCATGAAGGGAGATGATATTCATAGTTCACACAGAAGTGTGTTGTCATCACAGCAAGTTTATTTCTGTTTTTTCTATGGACATGGATATGCATGATTTCACAGGTTACAGCAAAAATGTAAATTAATTTCACGTATCACTGGCAATGTTACTTGTTTTGTAAATGGTCTTGGGAGAATGTTATTGGTTATAAGATGATGTTCGTATAGACGCATGTTGGTGGGAAATTCATACATCATACATCATCATGTATTAGGAAAAATGGCAAGAGTAATAGGTAAAATTTTATGAATGTATAGTTAGATTTTATTTAATTACATGTGCCTAGCAGTAATTGCTAGTTTTTTTTAACTCAATTTTTTTCTATTTTTATTCTATAAAATGCCATTTTAGTCTCAATTAGGTCAAATGTTCAGTGATCTACTCAGTATGTGCATCTCTTACGAAGCCTTAAACTATTATAATTTTTATATTGTAAAATAATTAAGTTAAGTTTCATAAATACAAAGTTAGCGCATCCTGTTATACAATGAGACCTTATCAATATGCAGAGGATTTTTGTTTGCTTGAGCACACACTCGCACTCAAGCACACACACGTCATACTCAGTTTTTGCTTTTCATGTGGTGTGGTGTAATGAGTCATAATCAAAATCTATACTTTAAGTGTCAAAATGTACACTTTAAGTGTGTAGGTACAGTATATATTAAATTTTTGTGTTATATGCATGAATCATTTGTTATTTCTGACCAGGAAACATTGTATTGATGAAGTTAAAGTATATTGTTGTTGTTGTATTGATGAAGTTAAAGTATGTTGTTGTTGTATTGATGAAGTTAAAGTATGTATGTATAGTATCTGGTTTTCGTGATTCTGTGTGTGTGTGTGTGTGTGTGTGTGTGTGTGTGTGTGTGTGTGTGTGTGTGTGTGTGTGTGTGTGTGTGTGTGTGTGTGTATTGGGGAAGATAGGGCATGTCCACACCCCAAAGGTGAGCCTTAGCTAATGAACTATTTATGCCAAATGGGTATAATGGTGACTTAATATTCGAAGTTGAGGCAGATTGACAGGAACCATGCTATGATGTTTGTCATGCTAGATCTATCAGCAGCATTTGACACTATCGATTATGCACACTTGTTTAAACTTCTGCAAGATGAATACAGTGTGCGTGGAACGGCACTAGCTTGGTTCCGGACATACATGGAAGACCGCAACTATCATGTCCAGATTGACTCAACAACATCAGAGCATATTCCTCTACAGTGTGGTGTACCACAGGGCTCGGTCCTTGGGCCAGTTATATTTACTCTATAAACCACGCCAATGCAGCGCATATTCAGAAGACAAGGAGTACACTATCACAAATATGCGGATGACATTCAACTATATGCATCCTACAATCCAGCTGTGCCGGGTGACCAAGCAGAAACAGTGAGGCAAGTCACAGTCTGTATTAGGGAAGTTAGACGATGGATGACTCTTCGTATGCTAAAGTTAAATGATGACAAAACTGAGATGATTATTTTTATATCAAAACATCATCTCAAGTTATATGAAGTTTGCTCTATGAACATTAGAGCTGACATCATTTCACCAGTAGACTGCGTAAGAAATTTGGGAGTTCATATGGATCAACATCTGATGATGACACATCATGTGACAGCTGTGGGTGCTGCTTGTAATTATCATCTATACAGACTATCATCAATACGTCACTACCTCACAACAGAAGCCATCAAAAGTGCTATAAACGCACTTGTGACCTCTCGCCTAGATTACTGTAATTCGCTCTTGGTTAACCTTTCGGCATCACAGATATTTCGACTGCAACGAGTACAGAACAATGCTGCTAGACTAATTACGACCACATAACACCCGTCTTAAGCGAAGGGGCTTGCACTGGCTGCCGGTAGCAAGTCGAATACATTTCAAGGTGCTAGTGTTGACGTACCGATGTGTCAGTGGTTTGGTGCCGATTTACTTGGCCGAACCTTTACACATCCGAACTCCAAGACGCTAACAATTTTTAGGAAGTCTTTAAAGACTTACCTTTTTATTGGTCATTTCAAATATATGTAAATGAAGATAATATTATGCGATGGACACTATGGATGGACTATTTGTGATATACATTAATTTTGCATTATGATTCTCAACAGATTTTAAGGTTTTCTAAATTATTTTATTTATTTATTTCTAACGTAATTTTATTTATTTATTCGGCATTTACACATGTGTGTTTATAGTTAAATAGTATTTTATACCATGTGAATAGTATTTTATAAGTATGTACAGCGCATTGATCCATATAGTAGGAATTAGCGCTTTTAAAATGCTGTATTATTATTGTAAGGGGCAGCTGTTTTGATAAAAGTATCCGCCAGATGGCAGCAGTTTCTTGGGCAACACAAGTACTGGTGTTATACTCAACTAGTTCACGGTAGGTGGCATCACACCCACCGTCGGGGTCTTCCGTTGACGGCTGGTTCGCAAGGTTATCCGTCTAATGTTTGTTTTTAAGCCACAATTCTATGCGAGTAGGTGAAAAGAACTACTTTGCGTCGATATTCGCTGCTGGGATGCAAAAAAAGCGTCGAACTGAAATGCGGCGTTAAATGCCACTTGAAACTTCCGTCAGTGTGCTACATTGGTATTACACGTACCGGTACATCATCTTCCCCTCTTTAATTTTATGTCGGTCTATTAAACGAGAACTGACTGGATATTTCGTCGTTTGTCAATGATTGTCACGTGTTTCTTATAATTTATCTTAATCTGTAATTATAACTGACTATTTATTATTATGTATGACATCTTTGTCATTAAAATGAGTCAGTTTTTGTTTACAGAGATTGGCTATTTTCTGTGCATCAAAGCAACCTTACCACAATCCAACAAGTGTATGTTTGTATGTGTGTCATGTTTGTTTGTATGTGTGTCATGTTTGTTTGTATGTGTGTCATGTTTGTTTGTATGTGTGTCATGTTTGTTTGTATGTGTGTCATGTTTGTTTGTATGTGTGTCATGTTTGTTTGTATGTGTGTCATGTTTGTTTGTATGTGTGTCATGTTTGTTTGTATGTGTGTCATGTTACTTCTAAACGGTTTGCATCTCTGGCGGCTACCTTTCAGGGGTTCATCTCTGGCGCCTACCTTTCAGGGGTTCATCTCTGGCGCCTACCTTTCAGGGGTTCATCTCTGGCGCCTACCTTTCAGGGGTTCATCTCTGGCGGCTACCTTTCAGGGGTTCATCTCTGGCGCCTACCTTTCAGGGGTTCATCTCTGGCGGCTACCTTTCAGGGGTTCATCTCTGGCGCCTACCTTTCAGGGGTTCATCTCTGGCGCCTACCTTTCAGGGGTTCATCTCTGGCGCCTACCTTTCAGGGGTTCATCTCTGGCGCCTACCTTTCAGGGGTTCATCTCTGGCGCCTACCTTTCAGGGGTTCATCTCTGGCGCCTACCTTTCAGGGGTTCATCTCTGGCGCCTACTTTTCAGGGGTTCATCTCTGGCGCCTACCTTTCAGGGGTTCATCTCTGGCGCCTACCTTTCAGGGGTTCATCTCTGGCGCCTACCTTTCAGGGGTTCGTCTCTGGCGCTTACCTTTCATGGGTTCGTCTCTGGCGCCTACCTTTCAGGGGTTCATCTCTGGCGCCTACCTTTCAGGGGTTCATCTCTGGCGCCTACCTTTCAGGGGTTCATCTCTGGCGCCTACCTTTCAGGGGTTCATCTCTGGCGGCTACCTTTCAGGGGTTCATCTCTGGCGCCTACCTTTCAGGGGTTCATCTCTGGCGCCTACCTTTCAGGGGTTCATCTCTGGCGCCTACCTTTCAGAGGTTCATCTCTGGCGCCTACCTTTCAGGGGTTCATCTCTGGCGCCTACCTTTCAGGGGTTCATCTCTGGCGCCTACTTTTCAGGGGTTCATCTCTGGCGCCTACCTTTCAGGGGTTCATCTCTGGCGCCTACCTTTCAGGGGTTCATCTCTGGCGCCTACCTTTCAGGGGTTCATCTCTGGCGCTTACCTTTCAGAAGTTCATCTCTGGCGCCTACCTTTCAGGGGTTCATCTCTGGCGCCTACCTTTCAGGGGTTCATCTCGAGCGCCTACCTTTCAGGGGTTCATCTACGACACCACGGCCGGGTTGTCTCAATTTATTTTTTTTCGAGATTCACCCACCCCTACGTTACCCTTTGTACGATTGATCGGATTACCCTTTGTAATTATTTCGTACAATTGTCCGCGGCACTACACGGACAACTGTTGACAACGCCATTCGTAATACAAGGGCAAGGCGTCGTTCGACGTTATTATAACTGCCAGTATTACGTCGCAATTTCAAGATATATTGACTGGCGGTACCAGTTATTGTTATCGTGACAGTCGTTTACGAACTAACCAGTTATTGTTATCGTGACAGTCGTTTACGAACTAACCAGTTGTCCCGTCCTGAGGATGGGCATTTTTGCTAGTAATAATAATGGCCCGAAGAGTCCGAGTGGGTGTTACGTCTAATGTAAGCCATTGCGTTGCGTTGGTGTTAAATAAAACAGTTTGTATTCTCACGGGAACAAGTGTTGTTTTCAGTCTGAATGCACTATAATAAAGACGTACTCGATCTGGTTTCACTTGTTACGCGCATTCTCTTTCGACAGGTAGACTTTTTGGAGGTGAGATTGATTAGTCGTATCGAATAACTCGGTAGCATCTTCTCAATGCAAGACGAGCTAACCGAATATCAGTTCTAGTCGCATTAGCCTCTATGCTGCACTGTTTCTGCACAAAAAGCTGGTTCGTGTGATAAATGAAAGGACTGTTTTCCTGCAGTATAAATTTTCTCATTGTAAAACACCATTGAACAAACTGGACAATGAAACGCACTTCTCCATCTAATTTTGTGGTAAATCTTTGCCGCTGATGCGTGTTGCGCAACTTAACTGTCAGAGGTTGTTGGTGAAGTGAGATTGTCGAAAATGTGTTCGTTAAGAAAATTAGAACTACCAACAAAACGACGTGAACCCTCGCACCAGTACAAAACGATTGCGACGACGGTGTTGACTGTTTAGCGCGTCTGTATTCAACATAAAATTGCACACGACGGAAGCCTGGCAGACTACCCGGCGTTATCTGAAACGGTTGTACCTGAAAGACGTGGTGCACATTGCACTCAACTGTCCACAATAATCAACACGACAGCAACTCTCGCGTCCAGAGACGCATAAAGCCCGCCACACACATACCGACTTTCAGTCTGCCGACAAATACTTGTCAACTACCCATCGGCCGACCTAAAATGTGGCGCGTCTTGTGTCGTCGATTCTGATTGGTTGCGGGCTGAAAACAGTCGGCAACTATCGATGAATATCTAGCCGTATCAGATGTCCACTGACTGGTTGGCGACTGACAAAAAGTGTTTCCAACTGTCGGTGGAGAACACGCACATAACGACTATATTTGAGTTGCCAACTGAACAAGTAGTCGTCAACATGTTGGTAACTGCAAGCTTAAAGGCAATATAGCCCGCCATACATATACCGACCTTTAGTCTGCCGACAAATACTTAGCAACTGCCAATCGGCCGACCAATTTTTCAGATACCAGATGTTCACAAAAAGTGTTATTGTTGGTGGATAACATACGCATAACGACTAAATTTGATTTGCTAACTGAAAAAATAGTCGCCAACATGTTGGCAACTGTAGAATCGGTGTGTGTGTGGCGGACTTTAGGCAGTCAAAGCGCTCCACTAGGATCGAACAGTAGCTAGCGTCCTGGCGTCGTTCTGTCGATCAGCTGCAGATCGCGGTCGACGATCTGGTGCTGGTTCACTTTCTGTCGTCCTCTTCTGTGACCAGCTTGTCGGTGACGCAGCCGAGCCAGGACTGGCGTCTTTTACCGATCGTGAATGAAACTGGGAGTTGCCCGCATCCTCGCGGGCCAGCAGTGCTACTACTACTACTACCTCGTGGAACATATCCTACACAATGTGCGGAAGTACGTCAGTTCATTTGTACTTCGTCCCACCTGCTGTTCTCTCGGCGTGTTTCTGACAACCAGATGGCTGGTACTCGTACAAACTTCAAAGAGCGTTTCCACGAAATGGCTACCATTACCCACCTGACCAGCGGCGACGGATCCGCAATCAATTAGGTCCTCGTATGCTCGCCAGGTGGATTCCAGCGAGGAATCGCATTTGTTAACATAGCAACTGAAAAATCAACGTTCAAGAGATCGATCTGCCAGGGGCACTGGTGGCGTCAGAAACCCCTGATGACGAGGATGGTTGGCCTTGAAGGCAATCAGACCTCTTCGTTAGACACATATTCGTTCTAGCTAATGTCCAAGATCTTTCGAAAGCATTTAGTGTTGAATGCACCAAATTTATTTTCTTGGCTTGCTTTGAGGTGCTATGTTTCGCATCCATAGGTCGATCGTTTGGGTTGTAAAAGCGGAGTTTAAATTCCAGGGTAAAATGTTCCTCAACTGATACACATACATCGTGAAGAAAATGCACATACAAGTACACGAATGTGCAACAGCTGTGTGGGGGAAAGGCGCAGAATCGCTGTTAGGAATTGGAGGTAATTTCGAAGATAAACCACAGTGTTGGAGATTCAGTAAAGTTGACTCTGGTCAAGTTCGCAGCTTCCGAAGGTTGTGTGGTTGCAAACGTAACAACGTTGTCTGCTTACAAAAGTATCAACGCTATCTGGTTACAAACGTACCAACGCTGTCTGGTTACAAACGTACCAACCTGAGTGGCGCACACCTGTAAGACTGGTAACGGAAACCCACAAGGCCCGCAAACGAACCCGTATGAATATGAAGGAAAAAAACGTTTTCGATATGAGCACAACCATCTTACTATAATCCAGTAAGTATAATATTATGTTTGTATGTATATTTGTAGGTCATAGCTAGTTGTTTGTATGTATATTTGTAGGTCATAGTTATTACAGCTAGACGCTTTGTATATCGAGCGCCACACTTCCAGTGGTTCGTTTACGGCTCAAAGGTGGGGTCGTCACTGTTTATTTTTATCGAAATTCACGCCGGTATTACCCTTTATATGAACAATCTAATTACCCATTGTAGTTATTACGTAGAATTGTCCGCAACACTGTACGAACAATTACGTACAATTATTCACAACGTCTTGCATCTTGTTTACGATGTTCGACGTTACGTAACACAAATGACGAAGCGTTGCTAGACGTTACTATAACTGCCAGGCGAAACACAATTTTAGACAGACAAATAGTGCCTTAAAGTCGTGATATATGCCTCGTCGCATGGGTTGAGAAGAACGCTCAGGAGAGGAATTAACGTTAACGCTATGGTTGAAACGTCATGGGCCGTCTAAGGGCGAATACTAATGGGTCCAAGGTAATAATAACACTCGCCAGCGGGAATCAGTCGTCGCTGGTTCGTTACGCCATTCTGGTTGTCGACCAGAAGGCAAACTGACGGCCCAGCGCGTCAGTGCAGAATGGCACTGTTCCAGCGTTTGCGTTGCTAGACGTTACTATAACTGCCTAGTCCCGCGGCGTGCCTCGCTAGCCTGGCCATGGCTGCAGATTGCTTCACAGATGTATATCGCCAGACTCGGCGAGGGATGGCCGCCATTTGACATGAGAACAATATCAGATATGGTGGTTTTTACCCCTAACGGCTCGGCCTAGCGCCGTCACGATGTCGTGCCCCGGGTGCCAGCTTAGTTCAGCTGTCAGGAAACATGCCCAGCTACACAGACACGATCGTGTCCCGTTTGAGTGGCGCCCCTTTTACAAATCGTTGCTTATTGTTTGGCGCGCTGTCCGACGCCATCTGCTGATCATTTCTGGGGGGCCTAGGTGATTGACGTCACAGACAAGGGACGATGTCGTGCTAATCCTTGCTCGGCGTTTTTTATGATGGAGTTCAATTATTACGAGTATCTTGCCAGCTGATACGGGACGTGATAGCTATCTCGTATCGCACTCTATACCTTTGACACGCAACTCACACCAACATGTCACTTCCCACAGCAGTGAAGAAGTGGTAATCGTGATAACTTCAGCAATGAAATCTTCAGTGAGTTTGAATACGAGAAATTAATAGTGTAACAGTTTTAGTTTCACTTAATGGATGAATCTATTTGATGTGTTTATGTCAGGGCGGTTATTGTATCAAACAGTAGAGCGAACAGTAAATGTATGCTTTAAAAATGTCGAGGAAGAGTCTGGAAAACAGGTTAATGTAGTTGAGTGAAGAGAAGAAAACCCGAACTAATGTGTATAGATAATGTGGAGATAACAAGGCCAGGTGTGTATACATAGTGTGGAGATAACAAAGCCAGGTGTGGATAGCAGAGGACGGGCTACGGGAGAGGGTAATGGTGGGGAGATGGAGGTCAGGTTAGGTGTTAAGGAAAGTCTACGGTGCCCGCAGTGCACACGACTGAAAGAAGAACACCTACCTTATTATAATTCAGCAAGTGTATGTTTGCACGTGTGCTACTCCTCCAAGACGCTTTGCACCCGAGCGCCAAACTTTCAAGGGTTCATCTACGATACTACGGTCGGGTCGTCTCAATTAATTTTTTTTAGAAATTCACCCTGCTATTATCCTTCTCACGAACAATCGAATTAATAATTGTAGTTATTACGTACACTTGTCCGCAACGCAATCGCGTATAATTGTTGACATCGTCGCGTTATTTTCTTCTATTGTCCCAAGTTACGTAATACAAGGGCAAGACGTCACTGGACGTTACTGTAATTGCGAGTATTATGCAGCGATTTCGAGAGATATTGACTGGCAACACCACGTACCAAGGCATAGATGGATATTTATGTGATAACGTTTTTAACAGTGTTATCAAGTTATCCCGTCTGGGTGGTGGGCAATTTTGCTAGTACATGCAATGATAGTAGGAATCCTCGGCCAGTTCGCGTTACGCAATGTCGTGTTTTCCTTCTAGCGATGCTACATTAGCAACTCATGACACGTTCACCCAGCTAAGTTCAACTCATGACACGTTCACCCAGCTAAGTTCAACTCATGACACGTTCACCCAGCTAAGTTCAACGTACTCCAACGAGCAACAGATGTTGCAATCGCCTACGATTTAGCTAATTTTCTCACGGTTGCTAAATAAAACCCGTGTCTTTGTCTCACGGTTTGTTTGTGCATGAAACTCGTGCGTTCACAGTCTCGCTACATGAGCGGCGCGCGTGGGACCAGCCTTAGGATGGCCGGTCAGTACTGTGACTCGCGGTGCAGGTTGGACGTTTCTTCACCGATAAATTGTGCGTTTCTGGCGTGGTGTCAGAAGTGCCTTTGGTGATCCCTGGAATAGGTGCTGTAGCTTACGGGTATGTTGACTATGTTCCCAATATCAGCAAAGCTAGATACTTATATGCACTCGACTGTGTAATCTGTCCAGTGCATGGTCGGTGGTTATTGTTTGCTAGAACACGCTGATTGTCCGCTTAGCCATTAATCAACCATCCACTTTTAGAGTAATATTTCAATGTAGCGAATGCCCTCTTTGATTCAAGCTTCAAAGATGCGGACACAGTGCTGGTGTTTTGAAATTGTTTTGAGTTCTTACAACGAGAATCTCGTTGAAAGTCCATTCTTTGATGTCGTCTAACCATCATTGCCTTTGCCAAGTGAAGGACGGTTAATTCGACGACGTGTCCAGTGCTGCTTTGAGAACAGATTCGATCCAGAAACATTTAATAATAATAATACATTATTCTGAATAATGCAAACATATAATATTATATTGAACAACTGTATAGAATTCAGTGCATCTATAGGATCGTTAAGATGTTGGTATTCTGCACAATTGTCATAGAGCTGCGGTGCTATGTGGTGCCTCGAGGGTTCAGCACTCAGTTACATTTCCCATTGGTGGCCATGTTAACGTTTTGCATGATTATAAGAAAACTTGACCATCAAAAATTCTGAAATTTCTTACCTGCCGTCATCATCATTTCATTGACATGCTGATGGAGTTTAGTCAAAATTAGACATTTCTAACTCTTTTAATGCCCATCAATGTTTACCAATTTCTGCATGAATTACTACGCACACGTGCATTGTGGTGAAAAAATTGCCAAAAATCCTTCCGCCTATTGAAATCATCTAAAAATCCACAGTTACACTGCCAACATGTTCTACCAGCAAACCTGCCAATGTGCCTGCTCAAATGCAGTTATGTTAGATGATATGATTTTTTTTAAATGACACATACCTAAAATTACTGTGCCCTACATTCGTAACTGAGGCATGATCCCTCGAGGCTTTGTGTTGTCCGCAAACAGTGTCATGAGCTGCCCTAGATTACGGTCTGCTTGATGCTGTGGGCGGCCATGAATAGGGGGCAGACCACAGTAGAGAATTGCATTTGGTGGCCATGTTAACGTTTTGTCTGATTATAAGAAAACGTGACCATCAAAAATTCTGAAAATTTTTCACAGCAGCTGCCATCATCTCATTGACATTCTGACCAAGTTTTGTCAAAATCAGACCTCCAGCTCTTTTAAATCGCCCCGACGTGTGATGCCCGTCAATTTTGAAAAAAATAGCCATGTATTCATGCGCCCACGTGGCCCATAGCAGAAAAATTCCCATAAATCCCTCCGCTTGTTAAACTCTAAAAAAATGCACTATTTAACAGCCAATAGCTTCTACAAACAAACATGTGAATATGCCTGCTCAATTGCACTTAAGTCATATCATATGAATTGTTTAATTTTACATATCACAATTTAATACGCCCTACATTCGTGTCAAACAATAAACAGGAAGCCTGATTGCGCGGTGTGCTAGATGATGAGGCGACGGCAAGATTGCAACAATTACGATAATACGTCTGTACTGCTTAGTAAAACGTCTGGCGTCACCAGGACGGTTGGCGTTCAGTTCGATGTGGGTCACGCTCTTGTTGTTTCGCGAGCATAACATTGTGCAGTTATCGCTGGCTCTATCGGTTCACTAGGAAGACTGGACGGTGCACATATGTAACTCTTCTGTTTTGACACTGGGTGGAAATAATTAGGCCTAAGTGATAGTTATTAACAGGGCGTGTGTATACACATTTGCTGCCGGGGTTTGCTAATGCAGTATATTTGTATAACATAAGCCTACGTGCCATGAATTCCACGTAAGACCAGACAAGGGGTGTAAAAAAGAAACATTGCTTAACGGTGTCAGAAATAGTTTTTCATATGCGAAAATGTTGTACTGTATCACTATGCTACGTCTAAACTCATTTTATGTAACAAGATGAATGAGTTCAATTAAGAGGTTGTGAAATTGATATTTATCTCACGGAGTCACGTGCACGAGACGTGGCGGTATCACATTTTTTGTGACGGAATCACATAATCTTGACGGAGTCACAAGCGCGCACATACGCGCGCGCTCGCACACACACACACACACACACACACACACACACACACACACACACACACACACACGCACGCACGAACGCACGCACACAGACACACACGCACACACACACACACGCACAAACTCACACACACACACACACACACACACACACACACACACACACACACACACACACACACACACACACACACACACACACACACACACACACACACACACACACACACACACACACACCACATTCGCGCAACGATTGCATACAAAACACACGGACAAATTCAGGAAACGGCTGGTGTTAATACGACATTTTAAACAGGACCAGATAATAGCCGCTGTGATGACTTGTTAACAGCACAACATTCAGGTCGCCCAAACTAACACAGGTTGCTGATGCTTTCTCAGTTCTTTATTTGTCCCGGTCGTCCTCCTTGTCTTGCAATGTCACCGGTTTTCTTTAGCTTAGTTTAACCCCACAACAAGTTGGCCACACGTTTTCGTCAAGCCAAAATGAAATGTGCTTCTGAAAGATACAGTAGACCGGCGGCTGTCAAAGAATGCTCGGGAAGAAAAGACGCCACCAGAACTAACCAGTGTCACGTCAAATGAATCCGTCAGGTCTTATGCACATGTTAACACGGCGCAAAAACTGTTCTCACATTACACCTTCTCACAGCCGCAGGAAACCGCGCAGTCGCTAAAATAATTTATGAACCGCTGTCTGTGGTATGAACAGAAGTACCTTCAGTATTATACGTCACACTGGGTGCGACGCATGAGACTGAAGGGTGACGAAAAACGAGCAAATACTATTACCTCTGTAATTACAGCGCCACACACACACACACGACTGAACATTCCTGTGCAGACGCTAAAAACAACTGTAATGGGTCGAGTAACGTTTGTGCAACTGCTCTTTACACCACACTACTGGAATATCCGGGTTTGGCAAATCAATTACAGTCATTTATAACACTTTTACAGTCGCACGATACTTTGGCCGAGTTCGACTTACCGTCCAACACCGACCAGTGGTCGCCATGTTTACATATTTCTTTAACTTTGTTTCACAACTGCAAAAGCACGTAATTATAATACTCATTTGAACTCACATTTTCTCAAAATATGTCCGTGCTTATCTTTCGAATTACGTTGGGGAAGACGTAATTTTATATAACGTTTTCAGCAGGCATGTTAACAAATGCGTGTCAACGCATTTGAACGTTGAACGCAAATGCTAAATTATTTCCATTTATGCAAATGCCGTTTTCTAGAATCACATTCAAACGCAAAAGTTTTGAGGTTGCACTGAAATATAAATGTTGAATGCTTTGTTTTTATATTTGTTTTATATTCTGTATTTGGATTAAAAAAACAAGGAAAATGTACAGAAACACATTATTAACAGTTACATGTAATAACATAGGCATTGTCAGTTGTAATACAAGCATATAACTGTGGCCTTATATGTACCACATGTTGAAAGAACTGGTTGTGATTGTGGATTCACAAGTCAGGAATGATTACATCATTTGCTGAGGATTCTGCAAACTAAAAAGCACTTTTTCAAAGTCTGACAAAGAGCATGTTGCGAAACTGGATTCACAAGTCAGACAATGTAGATTAGATTCTAGATTATTTTATTAATGATAAATAAGAATCAAACATGCATAGCACACAACGTAAGGCTCTTGTGTAGTGTATATCAAGTGCACAATCTAACAATAATAAGTATTCAAGCAATTAAAGGTAAAGGTACGTTCTTATATAGCTCGTCATCCAGTGTTGGGACTGTTCAGAGCGATGTACACTTCATCCCCCGGGCAGACACATTCATGTACACTTCATCCCCCGGGCAGACACATTCATGTACACTTCATCCCCCGGGCAGACACACCCATGTTACCGCCTATCCGACTTCTCTGGCAACAATTACGTGTACAATAAATAATGTTTGTTGATCGCATTCAAATGCAAACGTTTCGGGTACATATTCAAACGCAAGTGCACTGAAAATGTCACGGCTGTATTTCAATGCGCATTCATATGCTTAACATTCAAATGCATTTCCATATGTTAACGAGCCTGTTTTCAGACGACATCGCACCAAAATAAAGCAGAATGTCCAAGTGTTCCGTGAAGATGGTAAAAAAATTCTTCTCCCCCTGATCCCATGCGCGGTCGGGCCACGCCACTTAGTCCCCTCCCCTCGACGAGTCATCTCCATCCATAGCGATCTTCTGCCAGTCTCTCCCACCCTCGGATGTTCACCCCTGCCCTTTCGAGATCTCTCTTGACACTGTCCCTCCAACTTAATTCCTGTCTTCTGCTTCTCCGTCTACCGCCATCTTCTGTCTCACATGCTCTCCTGGTCAATATGTATGAATGAGTTTATTTCAGAATTGTCCATCATACGCGAAATATTAAACATTTCAACCGAATACGAACAAAAGTAAAATAGGGAAGAAACTATAGAAGCCTTTCGACTTATATATAGTGTTTCTTCCCCCACAAAAACACGTGACATATCCTTATTCATTCTCTGTCTGCTCCCCACTAATTACATCCTCAGGTATTCATTATGATCTCTTCTCTTAATTCTGTCTTCTTGTTTCACTTGACATATCCTCTAAACCCATTTGTTCACCACTACAGTGATGCACCTATTTCACTTGTAAATAAACTCACAGGCGCCAAAATGAATGTGAGTACTGGTTTGTATTGCCTTGGTGAGTACATCATGGTTTGTATTGCCTTGGTTAGTACAGCGCATCGTTCTTCGTAAATACAGGTGCTTGGTTCAGTTGACCAGACTAATTTTAGGTAGTTCCAGTCTTATCGCACGTATGTATGTATGCATACATGCATGCATACATGCATGCATGCATACATACATACATACATACATACATACATACATACATACATACATACATACATACATACATACAAACATACATACATACATACATACATACATACATACATACATACAAACACACGCACGCACGCACGCACGCACGCACGCACGCACGCACGCACGCACGCACGCACGCACGCACGCACGCACGCACGCACGCACGCACGCACGCACGCACGCACGCACACACACACACACACACACACACACACACACACACACACACACACACACACACACACACACACACACACACACACACACACACACACACATACATACATACATAAAAAAATATATATTATATTTTCATATGTAAAGGTTGCAGTATAGGATTGGCTGTGGTGTTCTCACGCTTGTGAAGCCCCACCTGTCCCACGTTGACGACAGGTGCAGGTGTCCCAACACGACTCCCGCTTGACACATACCTGGTTCAGTTGACAACGAGCGTGGAATGCGTGCACCACGCTGCGACATTAGCTCTCTGTCGGGAAACGCCTTGTGTTTTTCTGATGTGACGCTCCTTCAAAACAGGCACTGTATTCTCTGACGGCTGCCTTCAGACAACTCTGACACACGGTCGAGTCTGGGCGTCTTCACGTACTTTCCCAGGCCACCATTCTCGTTAGAAACTGGGTAATTCGGGCGTAGTTTACTCTACCTATATCGTCAAAACGTTATTTGTATTGCATGAATTATCTAAGAAAGCCTTTCCATAGTAGCAGCTCTCCTTCAAGTTCCTAATAACTTGATGATATCATTTGTACACACGTACGCACGCACGCACGCACGCACGCACGCACGCACCACCACCCCACACACACCCTCCACATTTCAGTTATCGAGATACTCCGTCAATAATCATATGTTAAATGTATTCGTTATTTGCTCAAAGTGCTTTAAATAGAATGGGTATTGGATAGTTGAATAGTGCACAAATGATACACAATACGGCTGCACTATATCCGAGTTGAAAGACTTTCTCGCATCAACCCACTGTATCAGTAACCTTCTTCTGCTCGCCTTAGCTGTCAAGTGTTAGCTGAGACGGGAATATCGCGTAACTGAGTTAGCGAGAGTGTGAGATTCCTCGCTCTAACGAGACCTTCGTTTATCAGGCTTTGTGTTATTTTTTTATGACAATCGACGATGCGTTCAGCATGCAACAGAAAGTGTTTTCAACCTGAACTGGCGCGACACGACCACGCATGCACGCAGGTGTGCTCCCTGCGATGTGCGCACACGTGTGGTTGTGCACCCTTTGTCGAGCAAGTGGAGACCGAGTGACGTCAGTAGACAACTTATGCGGGATTTCTTAACACAATCTCAGGTTGTTCACGTATGCAAATTTAGGGATGATAAATAAACGTTTGCATTCCGTCTCGAGAAACTGAGAACGGTTTATGTGCCGTTTTATGACCGCGCCGGATGAGCGTGGACACCGGATGTGGAGTCGATGAAAATTGCCTGATTTATGGAAATGATGGGCAGGTCTCGGAAGACACCTTCTCTTGTGGTCGGTACTCCGCTGGGAACAGTCTGCACGGGGACGCGACAGTTCTAGCTGTGCGACGGTGTCAGTATAGATGTATGTTAAAGACACCTTCTCTTGTGGTCGCTACTCCGCTGGGAACAGTCTGCACGGGGACGCGACAGTTCTAGCTGTGCGACGGTGTCAGTATAGATGTATGTAAAAGTAAAAATTATCTGGTTGTACGCACCACTTTCACTTGCATTCAGTGCGATCTGCCGATAAACAACATGTAGCAGCGTCCGTATATGAAGTTATTGGGAGGCTCTCAACTATGAGTTGACACAGGAGGGAGGTGTTTCTTGTGTTTGTAATTTGACCGCGTGAAGACGGACGGAAGACGAATACATATATTATCATATTATCATGTCGATTTTCCCGAGCCGCTTTAAATATCTTTCAATCAGTGGATGGCTAATTCAGCCGTGGCATTCTTATCCAATTGAACCAAACTTCATCCGTATTCATGCATTGTTAAACCAAATGATGCTGAGCTATCTGAGTTGATCCTGTGGCGGCGGACATGTACAATAAATATACTTGCAGCGGGTTGTCGACTGTTATGGGTGTGCATAAATAACGTCTCCTGACGCCGGCCGTGCTTTGTGTTACACAATGGTGATATTGCATAATACGACTGAGCGACGAGCCGACTCGTTCCTGTCACGGGCCCTCCGTCTCTGTCAACGTGTCAACCTTGGTCGTATTTTTGACGATGCTGTCTGTCAGCAGTGATTCAGGAAAATCCCCAGTGGCGAGGTCCGTGTAACAAGGTTCGTCAATGTTCCATCTGGTCTGGTTGGTCACCTGTCTTCTACTGCAATGCGTTGTCGAGCAAAGAACGACGACGTTTACTTATAAATACTGGTTTTTCCTTCTGCTTCAACATCTTATAGAAAGAATAAAGAGCATTGGATAAGGGTAAATGGCAATTTTTTCAGTATTTTTCCGTCACGCCGCTGCGTGGTAGCACGAGTGACTAGACTAGCGCCTTGTCCCCCATGTGAGATCCTATAGATACGTCAATGCAGTTGTACATCTTTTCCTCTACATCTAGTCGAACGAAGAGGGATGGTTATAATTAGAAGCTGTACTCATATTGTTCGTTCGTGTTATGACACTTTGTAAATTCAAGAAGGATTACTTCTACAAAATACTGGTATTTTCTTCCTGCTATAAAAAAAATTGCTATAAAAATAAAAAAAGTACGAGTGATGACCTCTAACTAGGTATTTTGTCATCCTGCATTGACGAACAGCAAAGAACGATTTTTTTAAGATGCAACGTATATTTATCCAAATACTGTCGCGCGAAACGAGCAGAAGCACATTTGTATGCAGCAGACTTGCGGACGACTGTGGAACCGTCCTCTCTTCCATCATCGTTGTTTACCCGCGGACTGTGGACCACTCGTTGTAGTTCGTGGAACTTTAACTATGTTGCTCGGAGGCATCAGACTCGTGCCACACCTGGCGAACAAGTGTGATCAATAGACGTAGGGGGTACATCGAGGTGTGAGAGGCGAGAACAGTTGATGACTAATCGTCCAGGTGCAGTTTACAGGCGCTACGCAGAGCGATGCAGAGACTCTACGTTGAACAGCTTTCTGTGCCGTATTATATCGGCTGTCGATTGTCACAGCAGCATAAAGAGTCGACGTTTGGCGGCATTCAACTTTGATTTCGAGGCGCACAATAGGCGTTGCTTTGTGAGCCCGGAATTAGCGGGACCAAGTACCTACAGCTGCGAGTCGGTTACGCGGACTCCGCCTGGTAGAGCTGCGGTATGCGAATATGAAAGTAGCACCTGCGAAGGCAGATGAGCCGGTCCGCGCAGGTGTTTGTGCGTGCATGGATGAGCACACGAATGCCTGCATGAATGTCTCGTGTCCGGCGCTGTGTTAATGTAACTACAGGAACAGATGCATGAATTGGTTACTGCCCTGCCATTTGTGAACACTGTACCAAACAGAAAATTGGAGTCTTATGAACAACTTTACTAAGTCGGTTGACGCCCGTTAGAAAGACAAACACATCGACATTTCACTGTGTAATACTGCCGCTACCAACAGGAGACGACCACACTCGCTGTAATGGTGTACAAGTGGATACCAACTACATAACTGTAAAACACGCCCGCTATTAGTATACGTTCCTGCCAGTCATCCGTTGTCCGTTATGAATAATAGTTGTCCGTCTTGGAACTTCACTAAGGTTACCCACGGACGTCAATTGAATTGGTTATAAACAGCAAATGTCCAATATGGCTTGGTATCCCTCTTGACAGTTTCACAGTAGACAGCGGAAACATAGTTGACACACATTCGTATTTGTTAGTTTGAACATTATTGTGTTGCTTTTATTATAGATTTATTTATTTATTTAATTAATTAACGGCATCTCAATTATCTCTTGCAGTCTTGGCGATTGGATAGTGTCTTACGTAGTAGACGCCGTCATCGAACCATGTTGCACTTGTTGGCTGTTCAGAAATGAATCGTTCCGTGTGACCATATATAGCAACAAAGGTCGTACTTCCGAAAATAAACCTGTGATTGAGAAACACCGCGGATCAGGTAATGTGAGCATCGGTTTAGCGCGCTGTTGTCTGCATCTAGACCAACATGTAATCGATTTAACAAATTCCATGCAAAATTTACATGTTGCCACTCTTTAGACATGGAGAAGACGCGATGACGATTGGCACACACTATGCACAGACTACTTAATATGTATTTTATCGGGCGTTTATTACATGAACAGTAACAGTATCTTATTTTTGGATGATAAATTCTCTTTTATAATATTTACATTTTGACACTGGAGATTACATATTTTAAAGTAAAGTATTGTTATAAACACCTTTCATGTGCATTGTTCAAGTGTATAATATATGCATGTTTGTGGTTGCTCTTGTGTTAATGTTTCCCGACCATTTTCATCGGCCACATTTGACAGGTTTTTCAGTTCAATAGCAAGATAGAAACAACGAGAAGACGCAGAGTTTGTCATTGTTTGTGGTCAACGGGTACTTAATGGTTGTGTCTGTTGTCTACCACTCGGTATCCCAGTACCAGGCTTTAGCTGCAAGGTTACTTGATGGTTGTGTCTGTTGTCTACCACTCGGTGTCCCAGTACCAGGCTTTAGCTGCAAGGTTACTTGATGGTTGCGTCTGTTGTCTACCACTCGGTGTCCCAGTACCAGGCTTTAGCTGCAAGGGTACTTGATGGTTATGTCTGTTGTCTACCACTCGGTGTCCCAGTACCAGGCTTTAGCTGCAAGGGTACTTGATGGTTATGTCTGTTGTCTACCACTCGGTGTCCCAGTACCAGGCTTTAGCTGCAAGGGTACTTGATGGTTATGTCTGTTGTCTACCACTCGGTATCCCAGTATCAGGCTTTAGCTGCAAGGTTACTTGATGGTTATGTCTGTTGTCTACCACTCGGTGTCCCAGTACCAGGCTTTAGCTGCAAGGGTACTTGATGGTTATGTCTGTTGTCTACCACTCGGTGTCCCAGTACCAGGCTTTAGCTGCAAGGTTACTTGATGGTTGCGTCTGTTGTCTACCACTCGGTGTCCCAGTACCAGGCTTTAGCTGCAAGGGTACTTGATGGTTATGTCTGTTGTCTACCACTCGGTATCCCAGTACCAGGCTTTAGCTGCAAGGGTACTTGATGGTTGTGTCTGTTGTCTACCACTCGGTATCCCAGTACCAGGCTTTAGCTGCAAGGTTACTTGATGGTTGCGTCTGTTGTCTACCACTCGGTGTCCCAGTACCAGGCTTTAGCTGCAAGGGTACTTGATGGTTATGTCTGTTGTCTACCACTCGGTATCCCAGTACCAGGCTTTAGCTGCAAGGGTACTTGATGGTTGTGTCTGTTGTCTACCACTCGGTATCCCAGTATCAGGCTTTAGCTGCAAGGGTACTTGATGGTTATGTCTCTTGTCTACCACTCGGTATCCCAGTACCAGGCTTTAGCTGCAAGGGTACTTGATGGTTGTGTCTGTTGTCTACCACTCGGTATCCCAGTACCAGGCTTTAGCTGCAAGGTTACTTGCGCTGAATGTGCTCAATCAATCTAGCTGGCTCATTGCTTCACTGGAGAATGTTTGAGAGCAAACCAAACACATCGGCATTCGTTCATTATGTGAGGCAGTATAAATAGTATAGTTTTGCTAGAACTTCCATAATTGTATATGTATGTAAAATACAGGTGTGTAAAAGTAGCGAGCATGAAACCATATTAACGCCCTGGGGTTGTACACTGCTGCACCAAAACAGGGTTGCCTAAACAAGCCGACGATAGTTTTTGGTGTTACTCATATGTAATAAACCACTTTCGGGTAATGCGTTTGTTCGAGTCAAGTCAATTTAAAATGTATAATCAAACAATAATCCGTCACAGGTCCTACGCCCCCGAAAATCTGACGGAGTCCCTTATAACCACAGACAAGATTGTTCCCCCAGGCCACAAAAATCGCTCCTAGGGGGTGGGATGGAGCGATGTCGCCCACGTTGTAAACCACTGTATAAGATAGTGCATTGTTCGTGTATGTTTACAGTTGATCTTGTTTTAGACAGTGCATTGTTCGTGTATGTTTACAGTTGATCTTGTTTTAGACAGTGCATTGTTCGTGTATGTTTACAGTTGATCTTGTTTTAGACAGTGCATTGTTCGTGTATGTTTACAGTTGGTCTTGTTTTAGACAGTGCAAACCAGGGCATTTGTTCCAATAAAAAACAGTCGTTGCCCTTTTATCCCCACCCCACCCCCCTTCCTCCGTCCTTATGTTATGATATGAATCTGCCGTTGTTGTTGTCGAATGCTCCGTATAACATTTGTACGGATTATTATTACACACACTGTCTAACACCGCCGTACTCGTGTCTTGGTGTTGTCGTTGTGGTATCCCGAGCCCAGTGCTACCAAAACCACAATTAGCAAAGAAAAGGAGCTCCTGTATAGCCGGGGCTTCGTCACCATAGAACTGTATCAATCGCGTCATGTCTACTCAACTCGAGAGTGGTGACGACGCCAGCGCGGCTAGGGCTGACCGCGAGCAGTTTGCTCGGCGTTGAGCGGTTACAACGATTGTTTCAGCGGCTATAAAAACATAGTAAGTATTCGTCACTTAGTCGCGATTCCAATGCGGGTTACGCGACTCGAGTGACAAACGGTGAAAATGTCGTCGGTTGACAGTTGAATGGATTGAGAGTCTGTCTGATTTGGTCGTTATTAATGAACACTGCTGGCGCGTCTGTCAGTCTCGTCACAGTTGTGGCGGGAGCCGATTGTCGTCTGCTGCTTCGTGTCTTTGTTTCCGGTGACGCAAAATGCGTGCGGGCGATATTTCGACGCAGTTTTAATGCGTTATGCATGTAGTGTTTGCGAAATACCGCGTGATCAGTAGACGAGAGCGCAGAAAGACTCCACGCTTTACAACACATTTCTCTCGCAGCGTCATCGGTTTACCTGGATGGAATGTTTTTTGTGGTGCCAATGACAGACAAGGTATGACTATGCAGTGTTATCTGTGTCCGCTGTCGCCGCCCGTTCTGGGTAGTTGTTTTTGTAACTGTAAAATGTCCATACATTTTCTGACAAAGACCTCTTGGCAGGCACGTGTTCTGTCTGTTTTGTCGTAAGAGTTGCATACATTGTTCTGCATGTTTTGTTTTGGGGTTACATCGTGCGCAAAGATTTGACTATCAATGAAATCGTAAGATTTGTATAATGTTTCAGAAAAATCCAGCAGCCGGTCGGAATATAAACTTCGTTAACACACAGAGCACAATTTGTTTTACTAAGACTGGAATAAAAAAACGCGCTCGTTAAAACACTTCAAACATGCGCCAGGCGTATGTAAGTCCCCATTCGGACCCTAAGGCGTGGCTATGTTTAGAAAGGCACTTATGAAGCACTTAAGCGTTGATGTACCATTGATTGATGCGATATACGATTACAGACGCGTGTCTATTGGTATAGCGTTGTGTAGTTTTTCACAAACATCTACCTTTAGTGAGACCGAGTGCATTAGCACACGCGCACAGTTCACCGGCAAAGTTGAGTAACACAACTATTGAATATCCATGCTTTTGCGGACACACGGAAATGCAACTATTTGTGCAATGTCCATTTGAACTGGTTAGATGCATTGACGCGCCCCGGTGGGTGAAGGCTATTCACGTTGCGTGAACAATGGTTGGGAGTCGGTGAGTGTCCACAGTAATGATCCACCACAGTTCGCCAGTTCACGGATCAATGCTTCGATGGTTTGTTTCACTGGTCGTTTGAAATAACAACTCTTGAGTAGTTTAAAAACAGTGTTAGCTTGAGCAGTTTGAATTATGAGTTGTCTATGGTTGCATCTGTTTTGCACAAATTATATATAATTATAAATATTAGTGACATGCGCCATTCGTTCACCCTCCATTAACATCAGTGATTGACGTCACTCATCGATTCGTTTGCTGCAGACAAATGACTGATCACCCGCCAACTTTCAAAACAACTTCCTTCCTTGATTAGCTACACACACACGCACGCGCTCGCACACGAACACGCGCTCGCACACGCACACGCACACGCACACGCACACGCACACGCACACGCACACGCACACGCACACGCACACGCACACGCACACGCACACGCACACGCACACGCACACGCACACGCACACGCACACGCACACGCACACGCACACGCACACGCACACGCACACGCACACGCACACGCACACGCACACGCACACGCACACGCACACGCACACGCACACGCACACGCACACGCACACGCACACGCACACGCACACACATAAGTTATTGTGAAAGTTGGCGGGTATATATATATATATATATATGTATAATATATATATATATATATATATATATATATATATATATATATATATATATATATATATATAATTATATATATATATGTATATGTATGTATCTATATATATATATATATATATATTTATATATATATATATATATAGAATCTACTGAGTATATATATATATTTATATGTATATGTATATGTATATGTATATGTATATGTATATGTACATGTACATGTACATGTACATGTATATGTATATGTATATGTATATGTATATGTATATGTATATGTATATGTATATGTATATGTATATGTATATGTATATATATATGTATATATATATATATATATATATATATATATATATATATATATATATATATATATATAGTAACTCAGTAGATTATATATATATATATATATATATATATATATATATATATATATATATATGTATGTATATATATATATATATATATATATATATATATATATACACACACTTGAGTTCATCTACCAAAACGTTCTTCCGTCTGTCCAATCGTCAGACACAAAACAGTAATCACCGCGCGTGGCCGAGGGGTGAGCGCGCAGGACGCGAGTAATGACTGTTGCTCTCGCCCGCGCCTCGCCGATTGGCCGCCAGATGGCCGCCCCGCTTTGCTCGAGCGGCTGCAAACAAACCGCTCAGCGGCGTTGATAACTTCATTGAGTAGTTTGACGCTGCGATATTAACTCACGTCGGCGTAGCTCGACACACTCTCTAGCGCGGCCACTGGCACGGCGGACCGCACGGCTCGAGCACGTTGAGTGACACTGGCGCGGATCTGTGTGTTGGCGAGTGAGCGAGCAACGCACACGTTGAACGACTGCACGCACCGTCCTATCGGCAAAGCTGGCGTCGCCACTATGCACAGACACGCGGACGGTCGGACGTTATCTGTGTACCTGGCCGTCGCTATAGGGATCGCCGTTTTGCACCAGTTCGTGCACTCGGCACACGCTGCCACCCCGGAGTTACTGCAGGTAGGCTGAGTCTGCTTGAGTCCGTTTAGTTGTTGTTTTTTGTTGACGATGTCATCGTAGTTGCTGTCTGATGTCTCTCTGTCTTTTTGTCAGTCAGTCAGTCAGTCTGATTAACTCCCCATCCCATATATATATATATATATATATATATATATATATATATATATATATATATATATATATATATATATATATATATATATCATTCTCTCTCCGTTCTCTCTCTCCCTCCATCCCACTCTCTCCCACTCTCCCTTTCTCTCCCCCTCTCCCTTTATCAAACCATTGTCCAGTCGATCGCTTTCTCCATGTAATTATTTCTTTCCTTCTCCCCTTCTTCCCTCCCCGCTCCACCTCTACCCCAGCTGCGCCACTTCACTTCCCCCGATCAATTATCCCTTTTCTTCCTCTACTTCCCTCCCTAGTTAATTAGCCGACTAGCTGACATGTACACGTGTATACAAGTGTACATGTACACGTGTACACAAGTGTAGATATCGACACGATACACTAAACATACGACAGACGAAGACGCGTGCGTCACTAAACTGTTTCGGGATCTTCTCCTCTTGGTGCGAATCAAAGACAATGTTCAGCCGTGTTTGTCGACGGCTCGTGCGGGTGGAATGCGTGTGTTTACTTACGCGTTAGTCGTCCGCTCCTCGAGGCGAGCCGCACGACTGGTGCTTGCGTCTTATGTAAAGGTTCCTCGGTGGAAAGCAGGCGACGGTGTTTACTCGTGGTGGGACGTCCGGACGAGGGCTAAGGGCAGGTGACGGGGGTTTGGCAGGGTGTCGAGGAACGTTCGGAGAAGGGAGACGGGAAGTCGAAAGGCGGAGTCTCCTGGGGGTGTCTAGGGTGTAGGGCGGCGCCGCGAATAGTCTGAGGTAGCCCGTTAAAGAGCCGCATATGACAATAAGCAGAGGTGTGGTTGACAGAAGTATAAAAGCTGGAATGTACCTCGTTCTAATGTATGCAGACTGACGTAAGACACCCAACGGGTAGACGGGTCTTGATGTACGCAACGGGTAGATTGTTCATAAACTACACAGTAGCTTGATTCTGAGGTACACATTAAACATAGTCGGGTCTCGAGGTACGCAGTATGTAGTCGTGTCGTGTGTTGAGGTACGCAATAGGTAGTATGGTCTTGAGTTACGCAATAGGTAGTATGGTCTTGAGTTACGCGGTAGATATTTGGGTTTTGATGTACGCAGTAGGTAGCCTGTTCTTGAAGAATGCAAGTCGTAGTGTTGTGTTTAAGTATACGCAATGGCTAGTTTGGGTACGCAGTAGGTATCCTAGTCCGAATATTCGCAGAAAGAACCTTGGTTATGGTAGATACACTAACCGAATTATGAGGTACGCAGTACGTAGTCTGATTTCTGGATATAATTTAATTTAATTGCGTAGCCCACTCGTGGTATGTGCAACGTGGTCTTGATTAACGCAGCAGGTAGTCTGGCCCTGATGTTCTCAGTTAAAATTGTGGTTTTCAAATTCGCAATCCATAGCTTAATATTGATATAGGAAGTAGGTAGCATGGCCTTGGGTTACACATTTGGTATGCGTTATATAAATTGCTCTTGAGGCATGCAATATGTAGCCAGGTCGTATAGCATCCTGGTGGTAGCCTTGTCTTATGACATGCAAATATTAGCCTTGTCTTATGACGTGCAGATGGTAGCCTTGTCTTATGGCTTGCAGATGGTAGCCTTGTTTTATGATGTGCAGATGGTAGCCTTGTCTTATGGCATGCAGATGGTAGTCTGGTCTTATGACTTGCAGTCGGTAGTCTGGTCTAACAGCCACACACCGCGAGACGATGCTTCCGAGATTTCGACTTAGGTAATTTACGACTAATCGGCTCTTCACAGTATGCCCATCCATCATTTTACACGTAATTATAGATAGCATTTTTGGCATTAATGCCTGCACTGTTTTCTCAATTATTTCAATACAAATGTATTCTAGAGACACTTGTAGGTGCAGGCCAGATAATAGTGCTATATGAACTGTTTTACGAATGTTTTAAACTATGAATTTTTCGCACCATTTGACAAACATTGAAGAAGATATATCACCACTACAAATGTAACAGAAACGTGTTGCCGCCACAAGTGGAACGTCAGAATTTCTACAGGTACGAACCATGTCAAGATATCCAAATCGGAACATATTTTATGACATGACAACGCTTACAACACGTCGATCCACTGTGGTTCATTGCACACATAAAATAGTCATATATCGTGCCAACGTGGTAATCACCTGACTTAGGCTGACTATCTCGCACAGTAGGTGAAATTTAATCTGCTTGATAACTTCTACACGCCAAATCAAGACGGGGGTCTTAGTTTCACCTTCGAAGAATGCACGTGTTGTCATGAAAGTCGAGACGTTACTTATATTATTATTATTAAACAGGTGTAGATAGGCATATAAATACATTAATGTGTACATAATCGTTTGAATTTAGTTGGTTCATTGTTCATTCGTATTATGTTAGTGGCACACCTGTGTCTTTGATGTGATATCGTCTTACGCAATTAGTTACCACTTCTTTATATGGAACTAGAACTATTGAGGCCGATGTTAAACTGTGGTAATCCTGGCGCATTCTTGGCTACAGTAACAACGGAACGCACCTGTTATCTTCTTGATTAGTGTCTTGTCGTGCAATGATAGCTAGATATTGAAACACGCCATGTAGATTTTTTTAATAATAAAAAATTATTATCACGCTCCATAAAAGCAAAGCGTTCAATTTGTACCATGTCCCTCTAACATTCGTTACTCAGAGCGTGTTACACTTCGCCCCTGGCAGACCTGTTCACACAAACACCATTTCAACTTATATTGAAGAATCCAGCCACGCTGCAATTGCTACGCGAAAGCTGCTCGTTGTTATAATTCCACCGCTGGAATCCCATCACTTTCTATCGGCAGCTACTCATTTATACAGCTGAAACAACCGAGGCAGCGCGGAGTGAACGAACATTTATACAGCTGAGTGAAACAACCGAGGCAGCGCGGAGTGAACGAACACGCTCGTGGCAGCAAGAGGATTCGAACCCGGATTCTCTCGATTGATAGTCCGGTGTTCTAACCACTACGCCACCGCGCCCAATTGTCGAATATATCTTTCGAGTATATATACGCACACACGCACACACAGTTAAGTGATTCCTTGCCGCGTCGCCGTCCATTGCTAGCGTTGGCGTGCACGGCGCCACCGACCACAATCGTTGTGCAACCATGCAAGCCGCACCTGTGTAGTCTGCCGTCTTACCCGGGGGAGCGTGACACGTATACGCCATTCGAGATACTGTAACGTTGCTAAGTGGCTGCGATCAAACTTGGATCGGATTCGATATCGTTTTGCCAGAGGCACTCTTACAAATAATGCATCGTCACCCCATTAATGTTGGCACCAGATACGTGACGTTTCTTACTGGGGTTAATGGGTTTGATATATGCCTGGGTAATTGTAGCTAGGGTACAACTGACACCCAAAACCGTACCCAAAGTACGGTTGAATATGTCCGTCTCAACCATACCCGGAGTAAGACTGAACATATCTAACAGTGCCCCGTCGCAACCATACCCGAGATAAAGGTATATTATTCTATAGCGCGGTATCCAGTCCTTAGGACTGCTCGAAGCGTTTTACACTTCACCCCCTGGCAGATCATCATTCCATCGCCATCTTGACTTCTCTGGGAAACATTCAGCCACGCTGCAATTACTGCGCGAAGAATATTCGTTCACATAGGCCTATCTACCCCTATATGTACCCAGGTACTAATTTACAGTTGAGTGAACTGTGGCAACGTGGGGTGAACGAAATTGACCAACGGCAGCAAGTGGATTCGAACCCGGATTCTCTCGACTACCGCCCCCGAGGTACAACTGAGCATGGGTAGTTGCAGACATAACCCCACGGGTAACACGAGCTGGCAAGTATGTCGTTGAATAAACGCTGTTTGCACGCGGCGATACTTGCGTCAGATCCCAGACATCGGCCCGAGCATAACTCCGAATGCAAGAGATCTGCGGCGAACTTTCATCGCGTTCGACTACAAAAAAGCGAGAAAGTGCGTCGGCAGGTGGCTGATTGATCTACGCCGCATGACGGCGCTGGTGCTGAAAGGCTGACGAAGAAATAGTCGTTCGACGACCTAACCTTGGTGCGTTTGGCGGGATCCGCCCGAGCACATGTTGACGCGACTCGATCATGAGGTAAATCGCGTAGGCAATAAGCATACGCTGCTGCAGCTACAGCTTCAGCTACCGCTACATCCCTCAGCAAACAAATCAATATATTTTTTAGAGAATATTCTAGATGATTTTTGGACACAACTGAATTTAGAAAATATTCCTAACCATTTTTTTTAATATTGAACATGATTTGTTTACACTATTGTACATAATGTTTTTAGAATATTCTACAGGATGATTTTTTTTAATATTCTACCATGCTCTGTGCAATTCTATAAAATTTTATACAGATCTGTAGAAAAATTAAGTAGACGTAAACTATTTCTATAGAATCTGTGGTATTCTATTGTTTTCTATACAAACTTCTACTATACTCTGTAGAATTCTATAGAATTATCTAGATTTCTATAGATTTTTATTGAATTTTATAGAATATTTTTTATTCTGCATATATCTGCTAAGTGCAGCTACAGAAAGCAGCATCAGCAACGAAAACGCCAACATCAGCAGCTGCAACGTCAACACTGACGAACTGTTCAATGCAGCTTTCATCCAACCTTAAATATTTATTCGTAGCTTGGGGCGTGAACCTGCTGACCTGAGTGCCTAGAGTGGTCACCTTTGTTCGGCGCTGGCTTGGCCTCGTCCGCTGCAAAGACCGAGCAGTTGACCGTGGGTTCTTGTACCGTGAGCTCTTGTACCGTGAGCTCCTGCACCACGTCCAACGTATAACTACTATGTTTGCGGTCGCCGTGTGAACCACTCTGACGACAAACACTCTGGAGACTGCTTTGTTAGGTTCTTTCTTGTGTCGAGGACGAATACAACGTCTTGTTGAGAGCAGCAACTCATTGTTGTGACCGCACTTCCATGTGGTGGTTTATTACTGAGATGTTCTCTCATCACATCGCCCGCGAGGGCGACTCAAACACTGACACGGATCAGTATATAGCGGTAGATGCCGAGTCACTATTGCATTGCCTGTTGTGTCGTACATATACGCAAGGGCCTTGTGATTTGAGCCCGTACAAACGTTACGTAAGAGACACTGTGCTGCAAATGTGAGCTGGGAATAAAGACGCTGTCCTTAGTTTGTGCGATAAAACATGCGCTGAGGCCGACTGTTTTCACACAGTCCCCGGGCATTTCCCCTCTACGTACAGCCGTTCCACTGAACGTTAATACTGCTAAGAATCGCTTTGCTGCATGAGTATCAACGGCAAGGGTTAAGTCAGATGAATGCATGAACAGTATATTCATTCTACTGGGATGGGGTAATCACTGCCATACGATATCATCAGCATCACCATGTCGGCCACTGGTGGCGAACTCTGCTGACTCCAACAATATCTGTTCCTCATTGCCACGTGCACCTCTCCAGGCTCTAGTCCCACGTTTTCCGTTGGAAAGTCGGTCTATTGAAAGACTGGTCTGGCGAATGATAAAGCGAGATGGTGTGACGTAACAGCATCGCGTGCCTTCGAGCCACCGACGAGAGGAAGAGTGATTACCTTGGCCGCGGCCAGGGTATCCGTGGAAGTAGCAGACCTCTTCGGATGATTGGTCTGAGGTAAGCAAAACGCTGGTCCATTAACCGACATGTGCAGACTCGTTACCTACGGGCGAACTGGCGCTTTCGGCTCAGTGAACCCAGTTATGTGACTCCGAAGACAAAATACTGTGTACTAGTAAGGCATGGAATATATCTGCACAAAAAACTTCAGTGTTAAGCAATTGATATCTTGCGGTTTCCTTATCAGACAGCAATAACCGATCAAGGAGATGAAGGCAGCATTCAATGCGCGGTTGGTGCGTACGTTATCGTAGCATTTAATCGGTTCTCGTTTACACTTCTGTGTGCCGGCGTGCGGTTAGAACCGGTCAGCCGCGAACATCTGTCATCGGTCATGCACGGACAACTCCAACTTGAGAGCTACTTGGTATTCTGGTAGCACGACGGAATTGTAATTATTTCATGCGGAGTGAAATGTTTGGTGTACAAATAAAATAAGAAATTGCAGTCCTTCAAAACTGCATTGGTACGGAGTTGAAAAATTAAAAGCACTTAAACAGTAATATTACGCAACATGACAATATGAAGTTTAAAAAAATACAAAAAAAACTTGTGTTGGAACTGTATTTAAAATATTACATTATTTATGACATATTATATTTTCAATGTATTGACAATATACATGCAGCTAACCCATATGTAAACGACTTCATTATTTGGAAGCCTCCGTCTCTAAACACTTTGTTATTGTTCACGCGAAATGATTTCGCATTACCAGTCGTACTCTTGTCCCTTTCTGTGCATCGGACTCTCGAGCGAGAGAACCTGGCTATAGACAGCAGCCAGGATGAATTCTTCCCAGAGAAGTCGAGTTGGTGTTGACATGAACTTGTCCGCCAGGGGTTAAGTGTAAAGCGTTCTGAACAGTCCGTAGGACTGAATTCCGCGCTATATAAGAACTACTTTACCTTTTATTTTGTGTAGCCATTCATAATAGAGCACGCCTTCGAATCAGGGATACAGACGTTGAAAACCATTGTGAACGTTTGGCGACGAGGACATAAAAACGGACGGTTAACGCTTCGTTTGATAGCTGCCTTGACTACGAGTGAGCAGACTCTGTGAACACGTCTCGTTAGTGTCACTATATACTCCCGCATGTCTGTCAACGCACTCAGCTGCGTGACCAGTTGACTACGTACGTATAGGTTCGTTCAGGCGGATAATTTTTGTTATCGTTTGTTCCTTTGGCAGTTTATTGGCCGTCACACCGCCGCCCACTCATTTTCATCGCGCCCATCCAACCACCATCACCGCGCCCACCTACAGGCACGCACGCACGCCCGCACGCACGCACGCACACGCCCGCTCACACTCATACACATACGTATTTCGAATGGAAAGTCATTCAACTACAGACCCATTGCATCTGGCCTTTGCACCAAAATACACATATCAATAATTATCATAGGCATATATATTTAACAATTTACAAGATATTTTCGTCAAATTACTTTTGCACAAGAAATGTGACCCATGCCCTTACGTCATATCTACGAACATGTCTACACGCAGGTAAACAGTGCAACCAATACAATAAATATAACCACATCAAATGTTATGAAAGGTTTCTGATAATTATCTGTGAAATCGTTACATAAGTCATCATGCCGTCTCGGTTGAGACCCAGAACGCTACTAAGATCAGCCACTTTTTCTACCTGTACGACACTGACCTTTAGTGGACTATTTGCGACACAGTGGACACATGTCCACTGTGTAATTATCAGGTCATAGTAACTTGGCATGTTGACGACCTGGGAAAAGTCGAACTGCACTATATATGACCGATAAGTGTTTTATTTTCATTTGCACGTACATCTGTTCAACATTTGCACGTACATATGTTCAACATTTGCACGTACATCTGTTCAACATTGGCGCAGAAGATCCTAATTGAGTTTGTGTGAAACGGAAGTTCGTTAAACTTTACGATTTAACTTTTTTATATAATATAGCTCTGGGGAAACGGACACGATTCACTGACAGTAATCAGTGATGCGTGACCATCACACTTGTTCATCAGAGAGAAAACATGACAACCGTTGCAGAAGGCTGATATCATTTCGCAAAAGCATGTTGATTGAAACTGATAAAAGTATTGATCTTTCGTCTTTCGAGACCTGCCACTTGTGCCATCTGCCAGGGTATTTGGTGTTGACGATTACCAGACAGGAGAGTTTTGCTTAGTTCCTCTCCTTCTGTCTCCAGCGTGGTAGATGGTCGTATCACTGCTGTCGCCAGCTCCTCGTCCCAGCCATCTCGACGAGGTGTCTCCACAAGTCTGGCCATTCTGTAATGTCCGCTCATTCTGTGTTGGCAACACATGCCTTGTGTGCGCCTCTCTCCACGCTACCCGCAATAGCACAGCGTGCAGCATTGAATCACAGCCGATGGGACCGGTGACCGGTGACCATTGATTGGTGACCGGTGACCGGTGTTCCGATCATCTTGCCACCTCGAAGCCTGGGCAGTTTCGTACATCCCATGTTGCCCAAATTCACTCCGCTGTGTAAACGAGTACCTGCACGACTAAGGACAATGGTGTAAATGTGGGAACGAACAGCTTTCGCGCATTGATTACAACGTGTACGTCTGGCTCACAGAGCATTGATTACAACGTGTACGTCTGGCTCACAGAGCATTGATTACAACGTGTACGTCTGGCTCACAGAGCATTGTTTACAACGTGCATGTCTGGCTCACAGAGAATTGATTACAACGTGTATGTCTGGCTCACAGAGCATTGATTACAACGTGTATGTCTGGCTCACAGAGCATTGATTACAACGTGTACGTCTGGCTCACAGAGCATTGATTACAACGTGTACGTCTGGCTCACAGAGCATTGTTTACAACGTGCATGTCTGGCTCACAGAGCATTGATTACAACGTGTATGTCTGGCTCACAGAGCATTGATTACAACGTGTATGTCTGGCTCACAGAGCATTGATTACAACGTGTACGTCTGGCTCACAGAGCATTGATTACAACGTGTATGTCTGGCTCACAGAGCATTGATTACAACGTGTATGTCTGGCTCACAGAGCATTGATTACAACGTGTATGTCTGGCTCACAGAGCATTGATTACAACGTGTATGTCTGGCTCACAGAGCATTGATTACAACGTGTACGTCTGGCTCACAGAGCATTGATTACAACGTGTATGTCTGGCTCACAGAGCATTGATTACAAAGTGTACGTCTGGCTCACAGAGCATTGATTACAACGTGTATGTCTGGCTCACAGAGCATTGATTACAACGTGTATGTCTGGCTCACAGAGCATTGATTACAACGTGTATGTCTGGCTCACAGAGCATTGATTACAACGTGTACGTCTGGCTCACAGAGCATTGATTACAACGTGTATGTCTGGCTCACAGAGCATTGATTACAAAGTGTACGTCTGGCTCACAGAGCATTGATTACAACGTGTATGTCTGGCTCACAGAGCATTGATTACAACGTGTATGTCTGGCTCACAGAGCATTGATTACAACGTGTATGTCTGGCTCACAGAGCATTGATTACAACGTGTATGTCTGGCTCACAGAGCATTGATTACAACGTGTATGTCTGGCTCACAGAGCATTGATTACAACGTGTATGTCTGGCTCACAGAGCATTGATTACAACGTGTACGTCTGGCTCACAGAGCATTGATTACAACGTGTATGTCTGGCTCACAGAGCATTGATTACAACGTGTATGTCTGGCTCACAGAGCATTGATTACAACGTGTATGTCTGGCTCACAGAGAATTGTAGTTGGAATTAAGAGGTACGTCATAGGGTGAAGTGTAAGACGCCTAGGGTTGTCACAGGGGACGGGATAAGTACATTAGAAAAAACGTTTGTTTACTTGTATCCCTCTAGCTATCCCTCTAGCTACTTGTATCCCTCTAGCTATCTCTCTAGCTACTTGTATCCCTCTAGCTATCTCTCTAGCTACTTGTATCCCTCTAGCTATCCCTCTAGCTACTTGTATCCCTCTAGCTATCCCTCTAGCTACTTGTATCCCTCTAGCTACTTGTATCCCTCTAGCTATCCCTCTAGCTACTTGTACCCCTCTAGCTATCCCTCTAGCTACTTGTATCCCTCTAGCTATCCCTCTAGCTACTTGTATCCCTCTAGCTACTTGTATCCCTCTAGCTATCCCTCTAGCTACTTGTATCCCTCTAGCTATCCCTCTAGCTACTTGTATCCCTCTAGCTACTTGTATCCCTCTAGCTATCCCTCTAGCTACTTGTATCCCTCTAGCTATCCCTCTAGCTACTTGTATCCCTCTAGCTATCCTTCTAGCTACTTGTATCCCTCTAGCTATCCTTCTAGCTACTTGTATCCCTCTAGCTATCCCTCTAGCTACTTGTATCCCTCTTGCTATCCCTCTAGCTACTTGTATCCCTCTAGCTATCCCTCTAGCTACTTGTATCCCTCTAGCTATCCCTCTAGCTACTTGTATCCCTCTAGCTATCCCTCTAGCTACTTATATCCCTCTAGCTATCCCTCTAGCTACTTGTATCCCTCTAGCTATCCCTTTATCTACTTGTATCCCTCTAGCTATCCCTCTAGCTACTTGTATCCCCTCTAGCTATCCCTCTAGCTACTTGTATCCCTCTAGCTATCCCTCTAGCTACTTGTATCCCTCTAGCTATCCCTCTAGCTACTTGTATCCCTCTAGCTATCCCCCTAGCTACTTGTATCCCTCTAGCTATCCCTCTAGCTACTTGTATCCCTCTAGCTAAGTGTTAGTCGTTCTCTCCTTCCAAAACCATCCTCTTCTGCTCCCCGTGTTCGTTGTGGAAATCTCTCATCACCCGTTCACTTGGTGGTTCCTGCTCGTCGGGGTCTGGTCCCACCTGTTTTCCTTTTTCTGGTTTAACCTAACAGTGCTGGTAATTTTTTTGGTTTAACCTAACAGTGCTGGTCAGTTTCCACACGTGTAACTGCGGCCTGTTTAACCACATTCAAACGTGGCGCATTCGTGGTGTTGGAGGAAAGAAACGAGGTCATCTAAGGTGTGGAAAGATATTTAGTGTTGCGACATAATATGGACGTATGGTCAGCACCCCAGTTTTGGCAGGTCGCAACTTTAAGATATTTACGGGTGTGCCCGTAGAAACCCGCCCATTATAGACGACCAGTGCTGGACACGGTTCCTTTGCAAGTTGCGTAATTGTGCTCGCGCGTTGTGGTTGGGACAACGTCACGCCTTAAGCGCAAGGATACCTCTTTGTAGAATTTTTTATAGTTTTTTTCAATTGAAATCAGTGCTAAAGAATAGTGTGTGCGGAATTACTAATTTATTAAAATAGAAGTAAAACATGTTTATGCCAAAATCTACTACCAACAGCACACATTGTTGTATGCCCGATCAACATGCAGCAGTTTTCGTCAAATCCTATACAATTTCTTTAGTTGTTTGACATGTATACGCGTCCAGCTGACACTGTATGAACTTAACGTGTGCACAGCTTAAGTGCCGTAGTCATATATCCTCAATTTCCTGTTCATAAAAAGTATTCAGAATGCAAAAACGTCCCATAAACAGATGGGTCTACTGCCTCAAAATCGCTGCCCTACCGGTGTCGCCACAAAAACGTTCTCCGCTCTGAGAAAGAATCGGTTTGGATCTAACTAAAATCGTGAAGTCGTTAAATTTTGATTCAGTATTGAGTTTGCGAAATACTCGCGTGTCCGGTGGCTGCGGTTTGCTGGGTCTATATCCATCTTCCGTTCAACTCATCTTCTCTCGTAACAGCGGAAATCCGGCCTTCTGGAAGTGCGTCATGAAAATGGCGGCTCGCTAAACATTCTGAAGAACTGTAGTTCTGCGCGAAGCACGGAAATTGTATGACTGCCTGTATAACCTTGGATAATTTACGAAGCGGATAGACCCTATATAGTACAATGAACAGTAAAAATTGCAAATATAAAGAGAATGAGTGACGAAAGATTGACTGCTGCATGTTGACAAAGAGAGAATAGAAAAAAGAAGAAGGTGGTAGAAAGTAGTAGTAGAGCCTAAGAAGAGGAAGGCCGAAATTAAGTGTGACAAGGTTAAGTGAGACTTTAAACAGCCGAGAGTGGTAGAGAACGGCAGAAGATCGCGATGGATGGAGAGGACTCGTCAAGAGGGCGGAGCGGACTAAGTGATGTGGACTCTACCCCGCAAAGAACTAAGGGGGAAGAAGAAGACAAAAAAGTTCGATTTTTCATGATCTGTCCACATAAATGAGAAGCCCTTGAGAAATGGAAGGCTTCACAACGTGAATCTAAACTCTTGAAAACCGCATCGTTGCCGGTTAAACCGGAAGCCGACTTGGCGACGAGACGTGTTAATGCAGCCATCAAACCCACCCGCTGCGAACGGACGGGCGCTGACAGCTGCGCGCTCGTGCGATTGTCACTCCGCATACATTTTAATGGTCAATCACATTTCCGACCCGTTCCCGGCGCTTCACCCACTGTCTGGATTCCTCGTTTTACTGCGCGCCTCGCTCGCTGCCCGTCTACAGCTGCCGCTGCCTCCCCGCGGCTGTCCGTATCACGGCGCCCTCTCGCCGCACGTGCCAGCGCGTCGATCGCCGGTCGGGTGGCCGTCTGTCGATAGAGCCCGGCCCAGCGCGCCCTGCACTTGGCGATGACTGCCCGTGATGCATCCTGACGTCATCGGTTATGTAGTCGACTGAACGAGAGGAAAACTGGCGAGACGTCGATGTCGAAGCTGCGCTGTTACGGCCGCCCGCGTGCGTTGTTTATCTAGATTTTATTGATACTTCGCTACAACCACGTTGGAGATATTAACGATAGTATCTGAACAGACCGCCGGGTTTTTACGACGGTCTACGGCATATCAGATGACGGCTGTTTACTTAGGCGCGCGTGGAGATTCACTGCTGAACGGTTGACATAATTTTATGGTGGCTATAATTATGTTAGTTTTCGTTGTCCTCTGCATTATAGTCAGTAGTGTCTCCTCACTGTTCCCACTCTGTCTGGTGTCACCATTTTGGAAGCAAAAATATGACATCACATCGTCGTTCTTCCATCCTTTCACGTCGTCACCATCGCCATCGTCATCTTCATCATAATCATCATCATCATCATCATCATCATCATCATCATCATCATCATCATCATCATCATCATCATCATCATCATCATCATCATCATCATCATTTGTGCCGGATTAACCATGGTACAAGTGGTACTTTTGGATGTTACTCTGTGTTTTCTCAGGAGAACTTGTACGGCACTATTCTATACGCTGTATCTTCACGTCTATATGTTTGTATGACGTCGTCGACAACAATCTGTGAATGCCTATGTTCAAACATAGTTGAATGAACGTTAAAATAAGGGGTTGCTTACATTGTCAATACCACACCTCTCGATATTCGTCTTTTCACGCATTCGATTAAGGCCCCCACAAAAGTTGGTACCAGCCACCCCCCACATTGTTAATCAGGCACTGATCATCATCATCATCATAACTGTATTTCCACTGCTGTGCTAAGACCTCTCCTCGGCTAGTTAACTGACAAGGACATTGTAATTCTTTAGGGTTTATCAAGGAGATCACGTCGGCGTTTGGGGGCCGGAAGCACTAGGTGTGTCCGGCAGTTAGTTGGTGTCCGTAACCCGACACGACGGCACTTGTGATAGCAACAAGTGCTTTCATTCACGCCTCTTCCCGGATTTCCCCCTAACTAGTACGCCTGTCGACCACCCTGACCCGGGAACACCAACATGGGGAAACCGGAACACCAGAGACTGGGTATCCCGTATATCATCCTTATTTTTATACTGGAAACACTCTCTGCACTTCTGGAACTTATTGGTCTATCGTAAGTAAGTCACCCCGTTGTTGAGCACCTGAACACCGGATCCTCTTGCTATTGTGTTATCGTCCTCTTGTTGTTGTGTTGTCATCCTCTTGCCGTTGTGTTGTCGTCCTCTTGCCGTTGTGTTGTCGTCCTCTTGCCTTTGCATTGCTGTCCTCTTGTCGTTGTGGTGTCGTCTTCTTGCCGTTGTGTTGTCGTCCTCTTATCGTTGTGTTGTCGTCCTCTTACCGTTGTGTTGTCGTCCTCTTGTCGTTGTATTGTCGTCCTCTTGCCGTTGTGTTGTCGTTCTCTTGTCGTAATACTGTCACCATCTTGCCATTGTGGTGTCGTCCTCTTTCCATTGTGTTGTCGTCCTCTTGCCGTTGTGTTGCCGTCCTCTTGCCCGTTGTGTTGTCGTCCTCTTGCCGTTGTGGTGTCGTCCTCTTGCCGTTGTGTTGTCGTTCACTTGCCGTTGTGTTGTCATCCTCTTGCCGTTGTGGTGTCATCCTCTTGCCTTTGTGTTGTCATCCTCTTGTCGTTGTATTGCTGTCCTCTTGCCGTTGTGTTATCGTCCTCTTGTCGTTGTGTTGTCGTCCTCTTGCCGTTGTATTTAATTCCAATTGTCATTCGAACCCTGGATTTTTTTCGTTCACTCAGTTCACCCAGCTGTATAAATAACTACCTTAGCTACTGACAGTCGCGCAAGGTGGATGACTGTTTCCAATAGAATTTGAGGCGGTGTTGGAATGAACAGGTCTACCATTTAATGTGTATATTTCTATGCCTTTTATGATTAGAATTCGTCAACCTTTGAAAAGCTGTGAACTGTGAAAGGCCAGGGGGGGTGTTGACGCTTAGTCACCCATTAGTTTACCATGCTACCGTGCAGTGGCGCTGGTTATATACGAACAAAATCAAAGCATTAAGCCAAAGAGGGACATGACCCAATGCCCACCCCCCCCCCCATACACCACTGACACTAAGCAAAGTCGCTGCATTTGTTTGTCATTCGTGACAGATGGCTGTGACGCAAACACGAGTTTGCTAATTGACGCCGGTTTGTTTAACGCTTCCTCTCTCGTTCTTTGTCGTAAACAGATAAGGTTTTTTTACAAGATCCACCTCCGTTTCCGCCCCCGCCATCGACGCAATCTATGCTGCCCGGCGGCCGTTTAAACTTCGGGGCGAAAACGTCCAATGACGGAGCCAGACGATGTGTTTGTGGACCGTCTAATTAGGGAGCCAGACGATGTGTTTGTGGACCATCTAATTAGGGAGCCAGACGATGTGTTTGTGGACCGTCCAATAACGGAGCCAGGCGATGTGTTTATGGACCGTTCAATAACGGAGCCAGGCGATATGTTTGTGGACCGTCCAATGACGCAGCCAGGCGATGTGTTTGTGGACCGTCCAATGACGGGGCCAGCTCGGCTAGGACTGAGTTCGACTTAACGACTATCACCGACCAATGGACGCTCTAGTCGCGACTAACGTGAGTCGAACGCATTCTGTCTGACCCGGTTTGGTCAGAATTATGCCACACCGACCAACCAACATTACCACCACCAATAGACGGTGGAAGCTCGGGTCGACCAGTGATCAATATGGCATCATAGTCGTAGGAAAGAAAAAGAACTTCTGCCTGTATATTGCAATCATCTTCTTTGTATCGTTTTTGTTTCTTAATATACAATTATTTGTGTCTGTTTGCGCTAGTATAATGATCAATATTAGTGTTATTGATGTTACATTTATGGAGGATAGAAGTTGTATGCCGGTGGGTATGTTGCAAGTCACGTTTGCCGCCACTGTGAACTAACCAGCGTTGGATAATTCTCGTTTGGCTTAGATTAGTCGGATGGATATGTACGCATGCGTCACACGTCACATATACGTCACACGTCACGTATACGCGGGTTCTGTTCACCGACAACTGGTCGGTAATGGCTCAGGTGTTTGAACAGGTGCATCAAGTATGGCCGGTCGACAATAACGACTTGTCATGTTTACGTTTGGAGACACGACGGACTTTCCGCACCTGCTGAAAACATTGTTGTCAGATCGTAAATCGCCCGTAACCATTCGGTGACGGAATCGCGCGGGTGGACGTGTCTGTTACATTGGTTCTGTTACATTGTTTTCTCTCTGGATAGGTGGAAAGTGTTTACAGTTCACCGCGATGTTGGGCAAGTTACAACTTGCACCAACACCATCTCATTCACAACACCTGTGATCACATTAAAACACACTTATACACTGCTTAGCGGTCTACGTAACAGCTAAATCATATATTCATAACAACAACTACCAAAGGAAGAGCAACATAGGAAAAGTCATGTGCACACAAACTTTTTACAAGTAGACCAACGAAAGTTGAGCAAATTACCGTTTTTTCTTTTAAAATGGCGCCGTCTTTTTTACCGTGACGATGGGCGTGGCGATAAGGCCCAGATATTTAGATAATCCCCGACTGAAGCCGCCGCATTACGCGCAGCAGCTGTGGCTGGGATGCTACCTCGAGGCGTCGAGCGCTCGGCGCAGTCGGCGCTTCGTCGATTCTCACCGCTAAACGTGCGTGGTTTCTTGGTCGCTATAGAAACTCGAAGTTCGTTCAGTGGAACGGTTTCGAGTTTGGCACACGTTCAGCCGAATAATGCTTTAACCTTCCGCAATATACGAGGCGTTTCTGTGTGATTATCTCTGTGCATTAAGGTCTGATATCATCCAGTGCCTAATTGTGCTATGTGATCTCAGACGCGTGCAAACAGATTAATTATTATAAATGGCGCGTTTTAGCGAAGTAAGCAAAACGAGGCAGTTTTTGTGTGTGTTGTAATAAAAAGTATGTGTCAGATAATACCATTTGACAATTAAGCCCATCGTGGTGTTTTGCTAGCAGGCGGTGATGCGCGCCATAACATACGTAGTCCGCGCGAGTTAGTTGGGCATTGATGCGGCTGCTTAATGGCGCTAACGAATGCACTATTTAGACCTACTGTTATATCATGTATTTGATGTATTATATATATTATTTCGGCAAGCACGATATTAAAAAAAAACTTGCACAGGTCGCTTGTATTTTGTTTGTACCAGTCACGCAGGAAACACTTGTAATTATATATCCCAGAATGAAGAGCGCTAGTGATATGTCCCCTACAGGGGACATATCACTATTTTACTTCCTGGGGCTGGTGACATAAGCACATTGACTGTAGGATTCCTGGCGCATAAAGACATGGTGTAGTTGTTTTAGACATGGTTTAGTTGTTTTAGACATGGTGTAGTTGTTTTAGACGCCATTTGATAGGGAGCATCTTGTTTTCTGAAAAGAGAAAAAAATACAGAATTTGACGAATTTTTCCAGCATGTTTATGAAAACGTAAATATACAAAGTAGATTTTCAGGATATTCAAAACACAGATTTGCGAACGAGATTAAACACGTTAACAATGTCGCCAACATAAAATAAATAGTGTTCCGACCATGTAACTAATGTGTGCTACTGGGTGTCTCCGTAAGTCTCAAGGCCCGTTCACACGAGCAATTAGTTGTCCGATTGGTCGGGCGACACTGTGTCATCCAATCAATAGAACGCATCGTTTCTTGTTGTTTTCAAGAAACGATGCGTCCGGTTGGTTGGGAGACACTGTGTCACCCGATCAATCGGACAACTAATCGCTCGTGTAAACGGGCCTTCACCCGAGAAATCACTGTTACTGTCATCTTACGAGACGCGTTTTATCTGTTTCAGAAACAGTTTCCGAGCAGTCGAGAATGTAAGATAGTTTGCCAGAACTCGAGACAGAGGCCAGTGTGTGGGTCGGACGGGCAGACGCACGAGTCGAAATGTGAAATCCGAAAACTGCGCAAGTGCGAGGGCAAGAACGTCAGACTGAAGCATCGCGGGAGGTGCAAAAGTAAGTGTCAAGATCCACCAGGACCACCACCAGGTGTCGCGTCGGTCGCCAAGGCCGTGTAGCTTAGTCTGTGTTCCAGATATCGTAACATAATGAGTAGGTAGGTTTCTTGTACGATTTGACACTAGACACTTCACGAAATTGTGACCAAACGCGTTTTGTAAACGGGTGGTCAGTTTGGTAGTTAGATTGGTTTTTGAAGCAACGCTTGATCAGACTGTAAGAGGGCAACTTTAATGAAAAGGGGAACGCTGTTTATCAGTAATCGCATGGTTGCGTAACGATCCGGGTTAACGTCGTTTGTTGCAAACGTCCGCCGTTTCTTGCCAACAGCCTCCCCCGCTTCCCGCCAGGTGTCCGAGGTGAACATCGCCTGCACACGAGAACTGTGTCTGACTTTTCTTTGGTGGAACAATTAAAATAACAACTTGCAAATCATGCTCAGACGTAACAGATGCCTTCGCTTTTCAGTTAAAATAAACATACGTACGGATTACATTAACCATATGCGTTCCATACGGTATATAAGGTGTGGTTTTGTTTTAGATATTTGTAATAATAGTAACTGGCCCGACAAGTTTGGACAATCATCAGATCTTTCGCGAAATTCTAGCTAATTGAAATCTTCGCGAAATTTCGTCTGACGGCCCGCGATCTTTTCTGTGTTCTTGTTGCGCGATTGGTATAAGTCCGTTGTTTTGTTAATACATAAGTGTGCGGGTAAATGTAGATAAATTATAAAGAATAAAGTGGTAAAGGCCTAAAGTATAAACAACACTTGCAAATACCGATAGATGTATTATCTGCAATGATGCGAGGTAATCACTTAAACAAATACCGATAGATGTATTATCTGCAATGATGCGAGGTAATAACTTAAACAAATACCGATAGATGTATTATCTGCAATGATGCGAGGTAATCACTTAAACAAATACCGATAGATGTATTATCTGCAATGATGCGAGGTAATCACTTAAACAAATACCGATAGATGTATTATCTGCAATGATGCGAGGTAATAACTTAAACAAATACCGATAGATGTATTATCTGCAATGATGCGAGGTAATCACTTAAACAAATACCGATAGATGTATTATCTGCAATGATGCGAGGTAATCACTTAAACAAATACCGATAGATGTATTATCTGCAATGATGCGAGGTAATCACTTAAACAAATACCGATAGATGTATTATCTGCAATGATGCGAGGTAATAACTTAAACAAATACCGATAGATGTATTATCTGCAATGATGCGAGGTAATAACTTAAACAAATACCGATAGATGTATTATCTGCAATGATGCGAGGTAATAACTTAAACAAATACCGATAGATGTATTATCTGCAATGATGCGAGGATGGTAATAACTTAAACAACAGGGCCTAAGATGTAGTGTTGGATTAATGTTTATTACTATTTTGTGGTGTTTACAGTTATTGGCTGAATTATGTAACACCGGCGTCCACTTTCGGTACGTTGGGTGTGTTCTTGAATAGGCGGGCGCCATATTGGCTGCGGTCGTTGCGCGATATCGGCCTGCGGTTTAGTGGCCGTCGGTCGGCCGACCTAATAACAACCTATAGTACTACAGCCGCGGCGATTTACACCGTAGTCAAAACACAGACACAACTCGCTAGAAATGACCACTTTACTGAATTCTGCCGTCATCTCGTCAGTTATTAACGTTGAAGAAGAAATTGCACGTACGTAGGAGTCGTGATATAGCTTGGCCCGCGTGAGTTATTCGAAGACTGTGTCGGCTAATAGTTTGTCCTTAGTAAACTTTGTATGTTCTCGAGGAAACGGATCCGGACAAAGCCGCGAAGAACAAATATTCACACTCAAACATCCTTCGTTAAACCCAGTCAGAGCCGCAGGTGGTAAAGGGTGTAGTCGGAGAAACACGTACATTTAAACCCAGTCAGAGCCGCAGGTGGTAAAGGGTGTAGTCGGAGAAACACGTACATTTTAAATCCCTGGAAGCCTAATAGTTAAATAGTTAAATCCCTGGAAGCCTAATAGTTAAATAGTTAAATCACTGGAAGCCTAATAGTTAAATAGTTAAATCCCTGGAAGCCTAATAGTTAAATAGTTAAATCACTGGAAGCCTAATAGTTAAATAGTTAAATCACTGGAAGCCTAATAGTTAAATAGTTAAATCCCTGGAAGCCTAATAGTTAAATAGTTAAATCACTGGAAGCCTAATAGTTAAATAGTTAAATCCCTGGAAGCCTAATAGTTAAATAGTTAAATCACTGGAAGCCTAATAGTTAAATAGTTAAATCACTGGAAGCCTAATAGTTAAATAGTTAAATCCCTGGAAGCCTAATAGTTAAATAGTTAAATCACTGGAAGCCTAATAGTTAAATAGTTAAATCACTGGAAGCCTAATAGTTAAATAGTTAAATCACTGGAAGCCTAATAGTTAAATAGTTAAATCACTGGAAGCCTAATAGTTAAATAGTTAAATCCCTGGAAGCCTAATAGTTAAATAGTTAAATCACTGGAAGCCTAATAGTTAAATAGTTAAATCCCTGGAAGCCTAATAGTTAAATAGTTAAATCACTGGAAGCCTAATAGTTAAATAGTTAAATCACTGGAAGCCTAATAGTTAAATAGTTAAATCCCTGGAAGCCTAATAGTTAAATAGTTAAATCACTGGAAGCCTAATAGTTAAATAGTTAAATCCCTGGAAGCCTAATAGTTAAATAGTTAAATCACTGGAAGCCTAATAGTTAAATAGTTAAATCACTGGAAGCCTAATAGTTAAATAGTTAAATCCCTGGAAGCCTAATAGTTAAATAGTTAAATCCCTGGAAGCCTAATAGTTAAAGCTGATGTTTTAACATTACATAACTTACGATGCACATTTTGTAAAGCAACTGCAATTTATCTTATTATGATTTGTATCAACAAATGCAATATCGTGTCAAAACGTCAGTTTCGTCCAACAGGATATTTCAGGGATTGTGTACGTGTGCTTTGACATATTGTGTAATTATTTTTCATGATGTCATGTCTGTGGATTTTGCCCTCAGAAAAGATGCAACGAAGTTTTGTGCGTGCGTGCGTGCGTGCGTGCGTGCGTGCGTGCGTGTGCACATGCGTGCCTGCAGGTACACATACTAGACGATACACTCGTTTTCCTACGTTGACTGAAGCTAAGTAACTGTTTGGTTTATTCTGCTCAAAGAATTAGACTAACTATTCGCGTTCGGTTTAATCGCAGTTTAACACCGACTCGATGTCGGGCGTTCTAGTTATAGCGGCAATTCCTGTTGCGGATCCTTTTGTTTATGTTGCGACACGATCCCCACAATTGTTTTACGAGCTCTGCCCGGTGTTTCAAGTGGTTGAGTCTTATCGCGTAATCGCCACACAGTGTTCCGTAGCGGGCACCTCAATTGTTTCGCCGGATATCTAACCTTGCTATTTACATGGAGATATGAAGGCAAATTTAGTCACAGTGGAGTGGTTAGTGGTGGACTATTGCAGTGACTGTCCCAGTTGGACAAGTTTGACGGGTGACGTTACTTACGGTTTTTGTTTAGATTCAATAAGATCGCAAATTCGCCCAAATGCAACAGTTTTCACGCGTCATGTGGAAAAAAGTAATTTGCTTTAGAAAGTCAAATTTGGTCACGCACATTGCTGATATAGCTCTAAATTCCTGGCTATAATGTCTACGTAACATGCAGTATTCGCAATCACCAACGTGACAGAAATACATATATTACTTATAGCAAACGCTGTGGGCGAATGTTGAGAGATTTATTGTATTATACCACACGAACCGTTTTGACATGGCGTAATGATTTATTAGTCCATAACCAACTTCGTAATATCGCAGGGAGTGAACTAACTATCCCGTGGTCTGCCGGTGGTCGTCATAACGACTTGCAGAGCCTACTCGCTAGTGCTTACTCAAACAGCCACCGTCGCCGCAAACGTTACACCGCTGTGTCAACAGGGTTACCTCGGCCCCCACACGGCCAACACCTGGTTCCACACGCCCGTCGACCGAAGTCTTTGATGGCGTTCTTTATACATCCCGTCCGTCGTGTTTGCGGCCCGCATTCTTGACAGGTGGATCGGCTCTCGTGTCGGGTCGGGTCGTGCGCGCCCCGGTATGCAATCACGTACGCGCGCAGTGTGTGAACGGCCGCCGGGTGCGTCGCGCACCTGTCAAAACAGTTGTTTTATTTACGGGCCAAACAAAGCGACAGCCGTCACCAGCGTTTGTAGAAGTCACCAGGTCGGTTCGGTCGCCATTTGTTACGGGGTAGTCTATAAACACTATATAAACAACCGTATGCAGTGTTTGTAGACAACCAACTGACAAGTTATCGCACAATCACTTAATCGAACGAATACATTCATTAAGAGCATTACGTGTATCCATTCACATTTATAAGGATACAAACGTGCATGGATTTGCACGCAGACACGCCCGCAAATATGTCCTCCCGCACACCCGCCCGCCCGCCCGCCCGCAAGCACCCACGCACACTTATATATACGTATGCATGTATCATAAGAAACGGATCATAAGAAATGCATTCAGTAGTTGCCAATCGGATGCATCATTGTACATCGAGAGAAAGCGAACATTACACGACTGTCTAGCCGTGGTCAATCGTGTGTGCGCCGTATGGAACATGTCCACCTCCGTGTCTGTCCTCAGGCCAAATGGAATATCTCTGATTAGGAACACGAAGGCGGCATTCCCTCGGTTTCTTGACCAAAGTTCGCCAATTAAACACCGTGATCTCAATTGGTGTCCAACGAACTTACTAATCAGTCTCGTACAAGGGCCGGCTGTTCGCCAGGGGATGACTTAGAATAATTGTTATTGACGATAATGGTGGGAAGGACATCATTCCGTTGTGCCTTCGGTCATTTAGGAATATGTGGACTCCGATATCTAACAAGAAACGCGTTAACAAGCGCGTGGTATGTAATTGTTAATCAGGGTAGTCGTGTCCAATTTGTTGCAATGGCCTGTGTGAACTTTCTGCCCTGGTCAGTGCCGGGTGAAACGCACGCACAGACGGCGTAGTAGGAGGGGTGACATTGTCAGAGAGGATTCAGTTGGCAGTCATGTTTCGCAATGCTGTCAGCCGGCGATTTTAATGACTCGACACCGACACCGACAAGCACGAAGATCATGTGTGATATCATGACTGTGAACTATATGGCTACACGTTGTGCACTACGTTGTGTATTGCGTTATTATTCTGGATCAATCCAACGAATCTACGTATTGGCCAATGTAATGACTTTTAAGATGAACTATTGTGGGAATTCTTGTTGTACAGTTTCCATTGAAACGATACTTGCCTCAGTGTAAACCAAATACAAGTCGCAAGCACACCTGATCGATTTCGAACAACATTGGTGATTTTCATTGTAAGAATTTATGTCGGCGTTAAATGTATGAATAAATATATTTATATGTAAATGTGTGAAGTTGAATCTGCATTGTGTATTAACAAATGAAAGCAACCTACATGTTAACGCCATATTCGGGGAGAGAAACATATTTATAGTATAGATGTGTTAAAGTGCATTGGTAAATATTATGTTTCTAGCGTGTTGCTTACATTCGGACACGAGTGCCATGTTGAGACGCTCTTCGCGTGTTTCCGGCATTCCTCGGGTTCTGGGTTATCTCGGACGTTGGGTGCAATTTTGACGCCCTCTTCGTGTGTTTCCGGCACTCCCCGTGTCCTGCGTTGTCTCGGACACTGGGTGCAATGTTGACGGTCTCTTGGCGTGTTTCCGGCTTTCCACGAACCCAGTGTTGTCTATAAAACGTCACGCCAGTGCTTATGTAACGGCGTTGACATCGCTGCAGGCCACTGATGCGCGGCTGTTTACATTGGCTCTTGTAAACCACAGAAGAACGCGAATGGAACGACCGTTCAGTCTGTCTGCGGCTTCCCCGAGCAGCGATGTCCGTCGTCCGTGAAGAGTGGCCCGGGTGCCTATAACTGGAGGCACTGCGCTCTTGTCATACCAAGCATTCACAGATTGCCTCGCCAGCGGGTTAACGGAATTTCAAGAATGCATCGATGAAAACAACATTCCTCCAATAGAGTGACCTTCTAAGAACGATTAACACAATTAGACCTAGACGTCGCGCGAAACCATTCACGTCGCGTCTTTAGATTTGAGTTCTTTTATCACATGGTCTGGAAGATGCTGACGAAATACAATAATTTCAGCACAGCGGCAAGGAAGTTGAGTTAGTATTTGGTGCAACAGGACTGAGCTATTGAAAGCGCCAAGCATCGAATAACGTGCAACGATTAGGACTGAGTTCCAAGATTGTGACATTAACGTTATCTTGTATTCACCGAATACACGTGTTTTCTGTCATCGCTCGAGGTAGGATAGCGCGTCGTGGCTAATGGCCGAATGACGTCGGCCGCCAATCAGATGGTGTCGGTTACGCTGCTGCGGGCCTGTTGTCACTTCCGCCTAAAATGCCTAGCTCGGTGAGAGGTTCGCAGGCATTCCGCCAGCTCCGGCGACTGGCACGTTTGAACTGAAGCCGGCGGCGGAAACATAACCTGTGCGTCGGCAGAACGTTCTTTTGAAACCAACTGCCTCTGGTCGACGTCAGACACGCTCGACGAACGCAGTTGTTGTTTCAAAGATTCACATACGTCGGGGGTTTTGCCGTTCCACCGTCAGACAACCGTCTGCTGTTGGATTCAGCCAACAGTTGACTTTCCCATTGGTGGCCATGTTAACGTTTTACATGATTATAAGAAAACGTCACATTCAAAAATTCTAAAACTTTTTACCTGCCGCTGTCATCATCCCGTTGACATGGTGGTCGAGTTTTGTCAAAATTAGACATTTCTACCTCTTGCAAAATGCCTGTATGTGCGATACCCGTCAATATTTACCAATATTGCCACGAATTACGGCGCACACATATCTAGTGGCCAAACAAATCCAAAATATCCTCCCGCCTATTAAAATCATCTAAAAACCCACCATTTCACTCTCAACAGCTTCTACCAGCAAACCTGACAATGTATTTATGTCAGATCGTATGATTTTTTTAATCTTCCTATATCCAAACTTACTATGCCCTACATTCGTCTGTAACACACCAGGAAGTCTCTGTCGGTGTCTGATTATGACGGACGCCCGCATTTAGGCAAAGTGGCTAATTATTCGCACAAACGGCAGAGAACATTAACCTAACAGCCGACGAGACTACAACATTTTAATAGCGAGCGCCACGCCAGCGTAGCATGTCACACAAACGTAGCATGTCACACAAACGTAGCATGTCACACAAACACAGGTGTACATGTCAAACAAAAATGGAAGACGAATACCTAAGGAACTGTTTTCGTTTGACTTCCCAGGGGACCCAAGTCTTGCTATTCCGACTCTCGCTCGGCTTCGTGAATCCGCCGAGAAGAGAGTCAGGCAGCAGAGACGTGGTCTCGTCGTCACCCACTGTCACCACTATATTCTGCGTAGGCGTTCCCGTGAAGCGCCAGCAGCCAATCGGCGTCATTATCGAGATGCTACAAAACTAGTTTTGCCTGATTTAACCTTTCAGTCGGAGAGTTGTGTAAATATAATCAAAGTTTAAAGTTAATTCAAGTTGCATCGTATCAACTGATAAAAGCTAATTCTTATTTTGTGAATTAGTCAAATGCCCGGATGAGATCGTAATTAGCTAATTAAGTATGCGCCCAGAATCTGGGAGCATATATAATTTCCGTCACAATGAGAACCCCAATCCGGAAAAGCAACCACTCGCCATGTGATTTGTCAGGTATATGTAATACAATTAGAATTGTATTCCTGACCGGTCTGATACTTTTACTGCCGTCAGTTCACAACGAGTAGAATGATGACAGCGATCTTTTTTGTAACACGTGCCGCCATCTGGCGAACGCAAAATCGCCGTTTCAGGGGAGTGCCCATTATTTGTAAATGAAACTGTGTGCTGTCGTCTTAGGTCTCAAGTGGTTGACTACAAAGAGCCCATTTGCAAAGTTTTGGCGTTTTGCGCGAATGAACTGCCTCTAAACACACCACGCGCCAATTTCTTTCGCTTTGATCACTCGCTGATTTCATTTAGCTGAAGACATCGTTACAGTAGTTAACAATATATGAATATGAATACTCGGAAGTATATTTCTAAGTTTATAATAAATGTTATTATTAAATCCGCTCGCCAGTAGGTGGCACCTGTATCATACTATCTCCACAAATGCGGCCGTGGGTTCGCATCCCACTTCTGACACCATTTTGTGCTTGGTATTTAACAAGCATGTGCTTCTAGTTTCACCTGGAAGTGATGGCAATCCATGAAATTGTAAAACACTCAACATGGTGCTGCAGTAACCAACCAGTCATTACGTTCTCAGGTTCTGATAGCATAATCTATGCAGCAGAACAGTTTGCAGACCTAACACATGTAGCGGATGTAGCGACCATTAGTTTTACTAGCAAAAATACCCGTCCGCATGACGTAGTTCATACGTGACAGTCATGATACCAAATGCCCAGGCCAATATGCTATGAATACGCTCGAGATTGTTTAAGGGAACGTCAAGCGTATTACCAGACATAACCGCGTCGCACACGTGATGCAATATTCGCTGCGTGTTCACAATGTTGAAGGTCGCGTGGATTTAGACCCATGGATAGTCTACTTGTGTTGGTTGTAGTATAGTAGAATATCTGTTTATTGTGTATTGGCCCGAGGTCGTGGGTGAGTGCTGTCTACTATGATTAATATAAACCGCCCAGATGGCGCTACGTGCTCTCAAACGGTTTACGTACCGACATATTCGCCGCGCGCGAGTGGTTTCTGCGATTGTTGGAAAGTTAACGTTTTACGTAGCGAACATTTCATTTACCATAAAAACCACCAAGAACCCTTGATATACGGGATATTTCGAGAAATAAAATAAAGGCGTTACGTTTCATTCGTGGCGAAAGTTTGGCGCCCGAGGTGCAAGCCGTCTAGGAGGAAAACGTAACTACAATTAACAGACATACACACGCAAGCTCGATTATAGTTAGAGATACTAGTCTGGGTGAAAACATCGTTATTTTGCCCAATAATCACAAATCACGCACCTCTGACTATTGTGTATTTGCTTTAATCAATAGTTATAAAAACGGCTTTTAATTTATATAATTGTTTTTCTTGGGGTTAGCAAGTTTTTCAACATAACCCTTTGAATACTGTAACAACAGCGATATCACAGAATTCAACATATAAAGGTAAATAGTCATGGATCAATCGACTGGAATCTCGCAAGATTGTGTAATTTTATTTTTGCGTAAGTGTTGACTATTATTAAATATTGACGGTTAACTATCGCCACTAATATTTGGTTAATTTTGTGTGGCAACGAACGCATTTATTGCATTATATATATAGCTCAGCGTTTCTTTATTTATTTGGCTTTATACTGTGAATTCTATTAACATACCAGTCGCTTAATCCAACTGTTCATTGTTTACAAGGTGAACGCTGTTGTAGCTTTCTTTCGCCAGTCTTCCATGTTAAACTGAAAAAGACTGAATGAAATGAATAATTAGATAAGGCCTACATGTGAAACAACTCACTCGCTGAGAAGGCACAGTCACTACACCGTAGATTTGATCATACACGTGGCGTTCGAACATTACGAATTTAAATAAAGACCGTCAAATTAGTTGACACGATTCTGTAGGGAATTATATCGGAATGTTCCTCAAATTACTCAAAAAAACATTTCTGGAAATAGACGACAAGTTGGACAACCTGTTGCATTCTGGGTAGATTATTTCGGCTACTCCTAAAGTTAGATGTGACTTAGCTGCGACCCCTCGAAGCCGCTCGCTTCCGGTTAATGACTTGCCCATGTTCATGTTCTATTGTCTTGCTCGTCAGCGAGCGGTCCGGCGTCGAAGTGCTTCGACGAGCGACGACAGGCTTTGGAGCAGGCCACACAGTCGACGCCAGACGTTTACATCCCCGAGTGCAAGGCGGATGGCACGTTCAACGAGGTGCAGTGCCACATCGCCACCGGCTACTGCTGGTGTGTCGCCGACGACGGGAAACCAATCCCAGGGTCGTCCGTGCGCGGCACGCAGATCAAGTGTCGCAGTCGCAACGGTAGGTGTCGCCTCGGTCTCGCAAGCGCCTCTTGGTGTGTGGAACGTTATGTCGTTAATTGTTGTTGTATTGATTCTGGCTTACCGTAAATGCGCCATTATGCATAAAAAGCCGGGACTATAGTATCGCGATCTAATGTGTCCGACATGATTCGCTGGACACAAATAACGCATATTTACTGTTTGCAATGCGTCTTTAATGCGTATAAGTTGTGTTCGCCATTCACAGTGATAAGACATTCGCTGTGCCGGGCTTTGTGATGCGAAACAACATATTTGCTGTTAAACAGGTCAAAAGCAAAGAAGAGGCGCCGGTGCGAGGAAAACGAAAAAGAAGAAGCGTGGTACGTTGTACGTACGTGGTGCGTGGTGCGTTGTACGTACGTGGTACGTGGTGCGTGGTACGTTGACGCGACGGTCATGTCCACAGCGTAACAGAACAAAACAGAACAACGCACGACTGAAATTATACATACACATTTCAATAATGTCTGGGTGATTTATATTAAAAGTTCTCAGATAACGCGCCTGCGCTTAATGTGGAACAAGGTGTGTGCGATTTGTAATTATTTCCTTTCAGGATGACAACCTTTTCGTATAGAAAAGAAACACGTGTATATTCTATATGCGTCTATGACTAATAACCAACCATTGGTCGTAGCTATGTGCGCTGCTGCACAATTCTGTTCAGTTTTCTCACGCATTTTACTGTTAAACCCATTCCGTTAAACCACGTCCTGTTCGTGCAACCGTTCGCTAACATTCCGTTAAACCACGTCCTGTTCGTTCAACCGTTCACTAACATTCCGTTAAACCACGTCCTGTTCGTGCAACCGTTCACTAACAATGACAATTATACTCGCTTGAGCTTCGCAGATCTGCACCTATAGTGTGACTGACATTTCTATTGTGCTTCCAGTGAGGAAACAATGCAGCCAAACGGACAAGACGACCTTCAATAGCAACCTCATTAGTTTGTTCTCGCAGGAATACGCCAGGATTCCGAAGCCAGTGCCGTCCCAGCATCCCGGTGCACCAAGAGGTGAGCCGAACATACCGCGTGCAGGATCATGCACCGCTGTTGGTTTCGATGTGTGGGTGGAGCCAGGCAGTTTTCATAGTGCAATGTCTACATCCAGTATGGTATAGGTATTCCTGACAGTTGCTATTATCAGATGAAACAATTAAACCAAAGAGAACAACAAACACGACTCTGCTCCTTGCTATAGCCCGAAGGCAGCGGCTAACGATGCTGTTAACACCAAAAAGAGCTGTCAGAAAAACCCAATTGTTCTGCTAACCAGGTTATTTTGTTCTACATTTGAAGAAAATGTCAAATAGTATTAAAAATGTAAGTAGTACAGGTAATCAGGATATTGAAACCGGTATTTAATTACGAAACTTGTTGATTACTGGGAATCTAAATTAATCTTATGTGACACAGGATATATAAGTTCCACTACAAACTGGACTTAACACGTCTGCTATTGTGGCAGATTTAATCTAGAATTATAATAACAAAATGAACCAGAACTTCGATAAGGTTTATGGACAAGGTAGAAATTCTCATCCAAAAAATACAGATCTAGGATCTTTAAAAAAACATGCAACAAGCTGTGTGGGATTTCTCGATATTCCTACCCGGATACATCTGGCTTTGTAAAGTGTGCGACACATTCATAATATGGCATTTCGGGTAGAGTCGGGTAGCTGGTTATGGGGTACGCGCGAGCTGGTTGTATTGGCCGCACGAAAACATCGCCCACACCCCGTAACCCCCCAGTTACACACTTGGACAAGTTACTGATGTTGTGTCCGTGGTTATGAATCGCAGACTTTCCTGTGACGTCGGACTCCGATGCCCTGCTCGACACGCCGGAGAAACGAGCCATTGAGTGGAAGTTCTCGCAGCTCGACGCCGACAACAACAACGTGCTGACGCGGGCCGAGATCCGCTCACTCCGTCGCATGCTCAAGAAGATCGTCAAGCCGAAGACGTGCGCCAAGAAGTTCCATAAGTACTGCGACTCGGACAACGACCGTAAGATCGCTCGCAGCGAATGGTCGGTATGTCTCGGCGTAGATATCAACAGTAAGTAACAAGAGACGAGTCGTGCCACGTCACGGCCCTGTCACTGTCTGGGTGTCCATCAGCCCACGAGGCTCTGTCACTGGCTGTCTGTACACCAGCGACCCGCAGTTGTTAAAGTCCTGCTTTCTTTCTGGCTCCGCGTGGTTTTAGTGATAAGATTATAACTTAAACCGCGCGCGTTTACACGCATGCATCGCAGAAACTTTACTGACGCACGGCTTACTCATGGCGATATTAAAATCGCAACACCAGAAGTTAGTATATTATATTGTATTACCTACAATTTAGACCTACGTTTGAAATAACATCTTACCTTCCCTGGAGTTTGTTCCCAGAAAATATTATTGTTGTTGTCCATTGGGGAACTGATGCGCATTTAGTATGCAATCAACAACTTATCCCAGAAGTGGCCCTTCCTGTTAATACTGAATGCAGGCTAAATTAATAATATTTGGAAACTATTGCACTTTCCCATATGTTCTTTCATGCAATGCGATAAAAGGCAGGCGAATATTAAAGTGATATCGTCCAGTATGTTGCGCAAAGGAAGCCACTTTGTACACATGCTCACCGCTGTGTGGCTCAACCTCCACGTCCACTAGTTAGCGTTGGATCATCACTTCCGGTCCAACACCATCCAATGTAGCGCCATGTTGCAGACATGTGTGTACGTGTGTATGTGTGCGAGAGACGCCGACGCCCGACGCCCGCTGTTTCACACCCTGACTCTCTGCATGTTGTAATTTACAGTCTCTTTTCGACTGTTTGTATTGCTGAATTCAGATGACCAGATGGCCACTCCGTCCAGTGCTGTGTCAGAGGGTCGACGAGGTATACCAGCTCCTAGTTCTGATGACACTTCTGCGCAATCGTTCTTAGCTCTCATTGGTCGCAGTAGGTTGCTCACCGCTTTATTATCGTTTCCATTTAGTTTCGTATTTAGCATGCGAATAATTTGAATCTCGTTTGACGACACCTCGAGGGCGTCATTGTGGGAATTGTGTGTTTGTCTCGAAGGAAAACTGACTAGATTAGCTCTCCTTTTCTGAACTGATTTTGGCTCGTGTACATTGACAGCAATGATATCATTGCGTTGACATCTTTACACTGCTTTGTAATACATTGCAACCCATTGAAATGTATAACATATATCTCAAGGTGTCGACAAACTGCTTAAATATTGTTGAAATAATAACATGTAAATACCATTACAGTTGTTGATACGACACATTTAAGTCGAAAGTGACGACTGTTTTCTTTCGTCTACGGGAATGCACCGGCTGAAACCGTAACGCAAACATTGCAATTTCGTCTATAGCCATTCCCGTCTTCGTGGTTTCAATTCCTGAAATTGTTTCTCTCCTGAAGGTCATGATTTACGTATAGCGTTGTTGTAAATGGAAACCGCTGCATTAACGACTGGCTTTGCCATAGAGAGTGCGTGACGTTATCGTGTGTTCGTATCGTGTTGGCGGGATGTCGAACCAACACGTGTTGCGTAGACCGGTCAGTCACAAGTTATATTTGATAATCTGTTAAGGTGTTCCTACTTAGGGCATTGGTACTAATGTCATTACTCACAAAGCTTCTTAGATATTCAGTCAAGTCTCCAAGTCCTGAGTCGGATGTCCCAGACGCCACTTGGCAGTTCCCCATAGTGTTGCATAATTAAGCCAGTTCTAGTTCAGTTAATTCGATATTATATCCACAAGTTAGGTATGCTTTCTTCCGTTTAGACCTACAAAGTTGTCTTGTGCCGACATCCGAAAACTTTTTTTCTCGGTGACGAGTTTAAACATTGAAATTCAGGTTTTATTACACATTATTACACATTCCCAGCGCCACGAATTCTTACTATGTTATCTTATTTAAAAAACAATAACATTCGTCTACGGTTAGAGTGTCATTAAGGAGTCAAGCTTAAGGCACCAACAAGAATTCAAGCCGAAAGTGAATTACTATTTAGAGTAAATATACACGCCACCTGGTGAGTATGAACGCTTACGTAAAGCAACAAATACTTCGATATACGCCGCCATCGAAAGTGTTGCCGAACAGTGTCCTTGGTTCGTCCTATTTTTCCGCAAATACCGAAAGACGTCCAACGGAAACGTTTGTTTAAACTGTCCAAGAGCTGTTGCCTGGAAACTGTCCAAGAGCTGTTGCCTGGAAACTGTCCACAGAGTGGCTAGCGGCGGACAAGCTTCCTGTGTCCATAGACTCGGAACAATTTAAGGATATATCGTAAGCCGAGTACGTTAACGGCAGCTATGGCCTCTCTCCCCTGGGTCAAGTGGCAGGAAATGGGCCACCTTTTTACGCGGGTTGTTTACAGCAGTTTTTCTTTTGTGGAGGTGTATGTTTCACTAAAAGATACGATTTACTGGACAACAATGATCAACAATGCATTACCGCTGTCCAGCGCGTGATTGAATGGATTGTCACGTAACATTTAACGTCCATTGATGACCTGAACTACTGTATTTTGTGTCAACAGCGCTGGTGTGATAACATTTCCCGACAAACTTATAATAACAGCCACTTTCCCGACGAATTACATTTTGGTTTAAACTGTCCTTAGAATTGCTAAGAGAGACGCATGTAATGGCACGATTTTAAAATTAATTAATTGGCATTTCACAGTTGTGCGAATGGCGAAGCGGAAACAAGTAGGGGACGTTTAACACTTAGCTAGGGAGAACTTGCTCCATAACACTGCTTGGTTTTGTTTGTTCTTACTGACACTGACGCGTGTGTAGTTCCGCCCCTCCTGTCGACGCCGCCAGGAGGCAGCGTCGACAGGCGCTGATTGGCCGGTCTAACGGGTTTGCTTTGGTTTGCGTCTGCGCAGTCTCGGTTGATGTGACGTAACACGCTACCTCGTTGCCTTCCGCTAGACACGCGCGACATCGGAGTGCGCATGCGCTCAGTGGTGACTAGCATAGAGCAGGATTTAACAAGCTGGTTACTTCTGTAGTCATACCCAATCGCATCACGTAATGTTTACTTATGACATTGAACAGTTTCATTGGTGCTCTCAATGTTGACAAAGTTGTATTAGTAAATATCGCACACTAGAAGCCTACGTGTCAGTCTTATTTTCATCTGATGTAGGCCTACACATATCGAAATCAAAGACTACACACTACACTACATTCTACACTGACAATAACATTAATACGATACAAAAATGTCGTATATTTAAACGCTACTCTGATTTGGTTGTTCACCCTTCTGTCTGAGTGAGCTTGTGCTGCGTCATTTTAGCGAATGTACGTAGCTAACCACGTGGCGTTGCTTCCTGTCCTGTCAGATAACCTTCGTGGTCGACCCCTACGCCCCGAACACGCGGGCATTCGGCCCGTCAGTGATACGGAGCGGCCCCAGCGTCAGAGCGAGCAAGGAGGTAACGCATTCTCGTAATACCGAACGTTTCTGTCTGCCTGGTTGGTACACATATACGTGTTTGTGTTGTAGATCACCAGCCTGTGTATGTGTCCCGTAACTACTCAGATAACCGTTGGATCCACCAGGACTGGTAATAAAACATCACCTCTGATTAACAAAGATGATGTAGACAATTCCATTGCAAACGATAACTGTGCACGATATCTAAATAGAAATGTGTGTACACAGACCAGCGACCGAGAGACCGCCGCTAAGTCTCATGTCACTCATGTTATACCACCAGAAACAGCCTTTCCTACGGGAGTCGGCGGAACCATCACGTCCCGAGCCAATAATGTCACATCTTGTTATCGTGTTCTCGATACACGATGTAGCGCGGTCCTGGCGTACGGTGTCGGAACCAGAACCTCTGAAGAAAAAGGAACCAGCCGGAAGTTCGCGACGGACGAACAGTCAATTGGTTAAATAAGTAACGTGAATTCAATTTAAACAGGATTAACACATCAACTTATCACAATACTGATCACTCTATCCTCGTGTTTGTCACTGTCCCCTAGACCACGTAGATACACTGACATAACTGTTGTGTGATACAGCCGGCGACAAGCTGGACTGTGGCGAGCAGCGCCGTGTGGCCGAAGACATGGATCGCGCCGATCCTGAGGGAGGCATCTTCATCCCCGAGTGCCTCGCCAACGGTCTCTACCGCAACGAGCAGTGCCACAAGTCGACGGGATACTGTTGGTGCGTCGACCAGAACTCGGGCAAGCCGATCCCCGGCACATCGACACAACACGTGACGCCCAAGTGTGATGAGAGGAAGCAGAGAGAGTTCAAAGGTAAGGCTCGGTGGGTTCTTGGCTACAGCGCCAGCTCGGCATTTCGTACTTTGGTTATGATTCAGTACGACTATGATACGATGTGGTTGCCTGAATAACAACCAAACAGGACAACGAATATTGGCGGAGTCTCAACGTTGAAACACTTTTGGTTTGCTTGCCAAGCGTTCCTACGTGTTATTTGCGTGTCGATGGCATATAACAAAGATGAATACTGCATTTTAGAATTGCATATTCTGTGGCATTGCTTAAAGTTGCTTCTTCAAATGGTTCAGCCCATCGCGAATCCGGTTCACTTATGTCCAGATATGTAGTGTGTGACTAGTTTAAGTAATGTGCGCAGTCTGTTTAATAAAAATGCCTATTTTTTTCAAATCATCGAAAGAATTGACTTTAGTCGTTAGCTCTGGTAAGGATCAAAATAGCGTATATCCAAAATGTTAAGCACTGTGTGGGTCAATGTTGATCATGGACGTGACTTCCATCCTCTCGCCGATCACATGACAAAGTTACGAAATTTCACCAAGGAAGAAAATCGTGATTTTTCAGCATTTCGATTTTCACTTCAGTTAATGCTTGAACAAGCATTAACTAATTTAACAGTTTGTCTGACGATTTCACAAAAGCTACGTACAAAAGTTGCACAAACGAGCTAGCACGATGCAGTGGATACTAGGTAGGTTTGGTTTTTCGCAAAATTAATTTGAAATGAGACTAGCAAAAAATCGAATTGATTAAGCACCTTTAATATGATGTTGACATATAGGCCTATGAATCGAGCTACTAAAACACTTGGGAGAAAGCTTGCTCCAACTAAGTTGGTCGTTTTAAAGCGGCAGTACATCCGCTAAATCGCTGACTTAGTACACATTTTAGTTCTTGTTGGCCATGTGCTTGGCAATTCAGCAAGTTGCCTCCCCATCGTAGAATGAATAATGGAGCCGTAACATAGGTATTCAGGACCACGTGGGTGAGCCCTTGTGTTATAACGGGAAAACTATAACCTCATACTGTTGCCCTGACCTGACCACGTGGGTGAACCCTTGTGTTATAACGGGAAAACTATAACCTCATACTGTTGCCCTGACCTGACCACGTGGGTGAACCCTTGTGTTATAACGGGAAAACTATAACCTCATACTGTTGCCCTGACCTGACCACGTGGGTGAACCCTTGTGTTATAACGGGAAAACTATAACCTCATACTGTTGCCCTGACCTGACCTGACCACGTGGGTGAACCCTTGTGTTATAACTGAAAAACTATAGCCTCATACTGTTGCCCTGACCTGACCTGACCACGTGGGTGAACCCTTGTGTTATAACTGAAAAACTATAGCCTCATACTGTTGCCCTGACCTGACCTGACCACGTGGGTGAACCCTTGTGTTATAACTGAACAACTATAACCTCATACTGTTGCCCTGACCTGACCTGACCACGTGGGTGAACCCTTGTGTTATAACTGAAAAACTATAACCTCATACTGTTGCCCTGACCTGACCTTACCACGTGGGTGAACCCTTGTGTTATAACTGAAAAACTATAGCCTCATACTGTTGCCCTGACCTGACCTGACCACGTGGGTGAACCCTTGTGTTATAACTGAACAACTATAACCTCATACTGTTGCCCTGACCTGACCACGTGGGTGAACCCTTGTGTTATAACTGAAAAACTATAACCTCATACTGTTGCCCTGACCTGACCTGACCACGTGGGTGAACCCTTGTGTTATAACTGAAAAACTATAACCTCATACTGTTGCCCTGACCTGACCTGACCTGACCACGTGGGTGAACCCTTGTGTTATAACTGAAAAACTATAACCTCATACTGTTGCCCTGACCTGACCTGACCACGTGGGTGAACCCTTGTGTTATAACTGAAAAACTATAACCTCATACTGTTGCCCTGACCTGACCTGACCACGTGGGTGAACCCTTGTGTTATAACTGAACAACTATAACCTCATACTGTTGCCCTGACCTGACCACGTGTGTGAACCCTTGTGTTATAACTGAAAAACTATAACCTCATACTGTTGCCCTGACCTGACCTGACCACGTGGGTGAACCCTTGTGTTATAACTGAACAACTATAACCTCATACTGTTGCCCTGACCTGACCACGTGGGTGAACCCTTGTGTTATAACTGCAAAACTATAGCCTCATACTGTTGCCCTGACCTGACCTGACCACGTGGGTGAACCCTTGTGTTATAACTGAACAACTATAACCTCATACTGTTGCCCTGACCTGACCACGTGGGTGAACCCTTGTGTTATAACTGAACAACTATAACCTCATACTGTTGCCCTGACCTGACCACGTGGGTGAACCCTTGTGTTATAACTGAAAAACTATAGCCTCATACTGTTGCCCTGACCTGACCTGACCACGTGGGTGAACCCTTGTGTTATAACTGAACAACTATAACCTCATACTGTTGCCCTGACCTGACCACGTGGGTGAACCCTTGTGTTATAACTGAAAAACTATAGCCTCATACTGTTGCCCTGACCTGACCTGACCACGTGGGTGAACCCTTGTGTTATAACTGAACAACTATAACCTCATACTGTTGCCCTGACCTGACCACGTGGGTGAACCCTTGTGTTATAACTGAAAAACTATAACCTCATACTGTTGCCCTGACCTGACCTGACCACGTGGGTGAACCCTTGTGTTATAACTGAAAAACTATAACCTCATACTGTTGCCCTGACCTGACCTGACCTGACCACGTGGGTGAACCCTTGTGTTATAACTGAAAAACTATAACCTCATACTGTTGCCCTGACCTGACCTGACCACGTGGGTGAACCCTTGTGTTATAACTGAAAAACTATAGCCTCATACTGTTGCCCTGACCTGACCTGACCACGTGGGTGAACCTTGTGTTATAACTGAAAAACTATAGCCTCATACTGTTGCCCTGACCTGACCTGACCACGTGGGTGAACCCTTGTGTTATAACTGAAAAACTATAACCTCATACTGTTGCCCTGACCTGACCTGACCACGTGGGTGAACCCTTGTGTTATAACTGAAAAACTATAGCCTCATACTGTTGCCCTGACCTGACCTGACCACGTGGGTGAACCCTTGTGTTATAACTGAAAAACTATAGCCTCATACTGTTGCCCTGACCTGACCTGACCTGACCACGTGGGTGAACCCTTGTGTTATAACTGAAAAACTATAACCTCATACTGTTGCCCTGACCTGACCTGACCACGTGGGTGAACCTTGTGTTATAACTGAAAAACTATAGCCTCATACTGTTGCCCTGACCTGACCTGACCACGTGGGTGAACCCTTGTGTTATAACTGAAAAACTATAGCCTCATACTGTTGCCCTGACCTGACCTGACCACGTGGGTGAACCCTTGTGTTATAACTGAAAAACTATAACCTCATACTGTTGCCCTGACCTGACCTGACCACGTGGGTGAACCCTTGTGTTATAACTGAAAAACTATAGCCTCATACTGTTGCCCTGACCTGACCTGACCACGTGGGTGAACCCTTGTGTTATAACTGAAAAACTATAGCCTCATACTGTTGCCCTGACCTGACCTGACCACGTGGGTGAACCCTTGTGTTATAACTGAAAAACTATAGCCTCATACTGTTGCCCTGACCTGACCTGACCACGTGGGTGAACCCTTGTGTTATAACTGAACAACTATAACCTCATACTGTTGCCCTGACCTGACCTGACCACGTGGGTGAACCCTTGTGTTATAACTGAAAAACTATAACCTCATACTGTTGCCCTGACCTGACCTGACCTGACCACGTGGTTGAACCCTTGTGTTATAACTGAAAAACTATAGCCTCATACTGTTGCCCTGACCTGACCTGACCACGTGGGTGAACCCTTGTGTTATAACTGAACAACTATAACCTCATACTGTTGCCCTGACCTGACCTGACCACGTGGGTGAACCTTGTGTTATAACTGAAAAACTATAACCTCATACTGTTGCCCTGACCTGACCTGACCACGTGGGTGAACCCTTGTGTTATAACTGAACAACTATAACCTCATACTGTTGCCCTGACCGCGTTGTGCTGAAGGAATGGTCACTGTCCGACAGGGTGTCCGTATCCGCAGCCGAAACAGTTCTTGACGCAGATTCTGGACGGACTAACAACCGAGATGGTGGAGTTCGCCAACAACGCTTCGGCGGCCGATAAAGTGTGAGTAACAGATAAAGAACGGCGAGTTTGGATTCGCTTTATGTTTCCATCTCGCTATCCACCAATCTCAGCAGAAGGAGAGTTTGCATGGTAGTCCACCAGGTGGCGGTGTCACGTGACATCGCGCGTTCCGCGGGTCCTTGCGCATACGTAAGCCAACTTGCAAGTACAGCTTAGTGCAATAAGTGTGATGATCGGTAGCTCACCGCACTGGCTACATCGATTGGTTAATCTAACTTCTGAGTTAACGTGCGAACGTTTGGACATGGATCTCCATTTTTGTTTTTCCCCATATAGAAAACACTCATGATGGTGTTTTGCCATCAAATTGATGACATTTATATACGAGGTGAGACGAATGACATCATTAGAATAATTCCCTTCGTTTCCATGGAGGGTTCCTCCCATCGAATATTAGCCCTAGTGGACGTCGTTCGAGTTAGCCAAGTCACACCATGTGTCAGCTATAGTCATGTCACATCCTGACAGTTAGCCAAGTCACATCATGTGTCAGCTATAGTCATGTCACATCGTGTCAGTTAGCCAAGTCACATCATGGGTCAGCTATAGTCATGTAACATCGTGTCAGTTAGCCAAGTCATATCATGTGTCAGCTATAGTCATGTCACATCGTGTCAGTTAGCCAAGTCACATCATGGGTCAATTATATGTGCACGTGAAGTCGACATAAAACTGTTGTTAACTTAATCGCGTGTCTTCCTCTAGCAATATGATGGAGCCGAATCCCGACCACTCTATGGAAGAACGGGCCGTGCGGTGGAAATTCCACTTTCTGGATAAAAACAGGAATATGGTAAGTTGGAGGTCTAGAAATTATTACATATTGTTGACATGTTAGTGGTCCTGATTGTAAAACGTCGTCACATTTTACATAATGTAAAATCTATCACGGTTGACACCTGACTTTAATTACCAGTTTTTGTCCCTGTAAAATATATATATGTGGTTCATGTAACTCGACATACTCCATGTCAATGTTCGTGTCCAATAACGTGTGTGTGTGTGTGTGTGTGTGTGCGTGCGTGTGTGCGTGTGTGCGTGCGTGCGTGCGTGTGTGCGTGCGTGCGTGCGTGCGCACGTGAGTGTGATATGTTCCGTTTAGTAATAAGATATAATATTGATGTAGTATAATTACGTACACACGTTCGCCAACACAAACTGTGCTTGTTATCCTGCGCAGAAACTCGAACGCAGCGAATTGAAATCGTTCAAGAGATCGTTACCGAAGAAGGGGATCCTTCGTCGTTGCGGCCGAAACTTCATCCGCTTCTGCGACGAAAGCGAAGACAAGAATCTGTCCATGTCGGAGTGGATAGACTGCATGGGACTGAATGGCGAGTATCAACCGAAAACTATAAAATGAAAACGTGACAAAGTTGCATGCAGTATCTATTTCGGAAAAAGAACCCAGCTAGGCTGTGTAGCTTTCTGAGCCCACGAAGTGTATGGGCCAAATGAGCCGCTGTCGTTTGAAAACCGTAATCGTGCTATATGCGTCGATTACGTTGGGTTTCATTTCCATAATCGCACAGCACCAACAGTAATGTGCCATCTTGTCATTGCGGAAGGCTGACGTTGCGACAGGGGTGTCCAAACTTTCAGTCACTTCTTATTGTTCAACCAACCTCTCACAACGGACGCCACTTCATCCGACATTGCGCTTCACGTCTTTGTGTCGTGTCTTTATTGTTATCGTGCCACCTAGCACGCCGTCGTTTTAGCCTGTCCTTCCATGCACAGTGGTTCTAAACCTTTATCGTCATTTTGGTAACTGTTGTAAGTGCACATTTCAGATACGCTCTTGTCTGGTTTTGGGTTGGCACTTCTATTTGCTACAACTATTTGAAGCATTATCGCTGCAGCCACTACCAAAGAATGCACATTTCAGGTAGACAACGACTTCCTCGGCGTTAGTCAAACTTATATGTTGTTTTCCTGTAAAACAATACTAAGCTGTTGCCATCTGCTTGCAGATCAACAACGTCAACTGCCGCACAATCCCAAGCGAAGAGGACCGAACCCATTCAGTAAATATCTCAAGAGCTAGTCCCGTTCAAGTCTCGCGTGATTGTATATTGGACGCGCCATAGCAACGTTTCGTTGCTGCCCAGCAATGATACTATTGTGCAATGTTCTTGGCAGAGAAGACGTCATCGAGATGTGAATAGATTTTACATTTGCCATGCGGGAAGGTCGCTCTGTTCTGTTCTGTTCTGTTCTGTTCACAAACTGTGTTGACGCCATTTCGTCGACCATAGAGCACAATACGAAATCTGTCGGACAAGCTCTGCATTTCTATCGACCAATACAATCGCACCGAAGTTGAACATCCATCATTTAATTAGTTGGCTATCGTGATTCGTCAGCATTTGTATTCTGCTAGTATTCTACAAAATCCAAACAAAAACCGTAGAGAAAACGACGGGCGACAAATAACGACACGGAAATACCCCTTCTAAAGAAGCCATATTGGACGACGCGTGCGAAGTCAAGTCCCGCCCGTAGCGCTTGGCTGCTCGCGTATGTAGTCGTTGCCAACGTTGTACATAATGACTGTATGTAAATAAGCAATTATACACATAACGTATGCACATATATTATTCTCAATGCTTTGGACAAAATAGATCTGGCCCCATACGGGCTTCGATGTGATTTATGCGTAGTTATCGTTGACATTGTTGGGGGTTGACCGTTAGGTATCATGGGGTGTTGGATTTTCATTTTAGCCATACTAGTTTTCAAATATAATGAGCAAGCTAGTTTTGTCTTTATTGTTGGAGCGATATTTTTTATTTATATTTCCACAACTGCCAACGTTTTCTTTTTTACTGTGAAATTCCCCATTTGATCCAAAGTTCCCTTTCTCGCCCGAACTTGTAAGTATCCCGCTTTCTCAAAATGTCATTTTACTATCAAAACTTTCACATATTTCACCACAAATCCTGCTGATGCGAAGCCCATTTTCTCGATGGTAATCACTGCATCGAACCTCAGTGAAAGATTCCTGCGCATATTTACCGCATTTATTGATAGATTTTATGATGAAATTTGGCGATCGAAATTGTAGCATAACGCTGTAGATACAAATAATTACTAATATCCGCCCTACCTTTCATGTGAAAACTTTGGCAGGAATGTATCTGACGTAAATTTGCGGGACGCAAAATGAACGTCTTAACAGAACATGGAGCAAATATATTTCGTTTCGTAATTTTTAAACTCGTGTCCCGGATTTTTCATACGTTCAGCCCCAGCGAGTTCTAATGGTCGCTCCATAACTATAGGCCCTATATATATGGCGTGGTGAATATGAGAATTGTAGTTAATTAACAGGCCTGCTCGCTTCTTATGACGTATTCTAGTCAGTAGTAGTACTGACACGAGTCTGGTGTTTCAGAGTTTGCGAAGAAAACGTGATTGTTTTTTATGCAGTAAAACTTGTCCGATTATAAACTAGTTGAGATTAAATTATGCTGCATTATGTTAGTAACAAATATGCCTATGTAGGCGTGCTTAATTGCCCAGTAAATCAAATGTCATAACAGATAAATATACTTCACCTCTACGCTCTTCTATGACTACGTAGAGTTGCGTGTACTAACACAGAAGCGTCAAAGTTGGCAACGTCGGTGGATGTGATTACGGTGCTGCCGCCTTGTGGATATAAAAACTATCGAGGACGATATCTGACAAAGGTCATTCGTTGAATTATATAATTTGTTTGTACATAAATAATGAGATTTTACTACCCTGTTTTTAGCAGCAGTTGTTCATTTTGACTCAATAATAGTTGTACAACATATGACGAGAATTAAATGGTATTTATGTCGACATTACGTTCGTAAGCAGATTTTTATCATTATAATCATGTAATAAAGACAATCTACTGTGAATTTTCGCACTTCTAATTACTGGCACCCCAACACAGGTGGTTAGAAAAATCGTTGCTCTTTTCACGGCCATTTTTAATGGTAAGATGTGTAATATAGATTTGATAAATTATGGAAATAAAAAGCAGTCTACTACACTCAACAAATACATGTTCACTATTTTGGCATCTGACTATAACTAACATTTTGTTAAAATAACTAATAGCATTTATGAAATACTGAAACAATAATATAAACTATGACCAGCGAGGAAGCCACCACCACCACTGACAGCTACCAGCCGTGGTAAACCAGTGATATTAAATTAGGAATTTCAATTGAAAAATTAGATCTGGAGGTTGAAATGATACATAAAAAAAGGAAATTTTACACTTAAGAAAGTACCACAGAACGAGTTCAACCTGAGACACCGACACCATCCCTGCACGGAGGTGGTAGTTTAATACTCTGTCATTTCTTTCAACGATTCAACAATATATATATTATAATACAAACTTTGCAGATATTAAAGCAATTGTTTGAGTCCAGCCATCAGGTGGTATCAGCGGCAGCGGAAGTATTTAATCATCCCCATTAAGTGCATCAGTTCTTGCTTGCGACTCAGCTTCAAGTCTGGCAGCCATGATCTCCAATTGTCTCGCATTGCCGTGTTGTCTGTGTGGAGAGAGAAAAGTCAGTTCTTATGTAGTGCACCAATTAGACTTCTCTGGGAAGCATTCAGTCACACAGAAATGATTGCATGAAGACTATCCATAATATATTAACAGTTGGAATACGATGTAAACAAACCTTATTTTGTTAAAGTTTGCACTGATATATGTAATACAAAAGTAATAGACTATTATCTATTAGGGGCTGGTCAACATTTCTCAGACCCCCCTCCCCTCCCCAAATTAGTTCTTTAAAATGCTGATAATTTTCCAGATTGAGAAACATGAATTACAGTACTGCGCAGTGAACAAGTATTCAGTTTTAAAATGCAATACAATACACGACAAACATTAATTTTAATTAGTATGCGGGCACTGACCCCCCCTCTCCCTTAGTATGTTCTGTACAAATAAAAAATGTCTGCAATTGTGAACGACCCCTTACTTTGGGATCTATTGTTATTACTTTGAATAAAAATAATATATTACTATCAACAGAGAAAATCATTCATTACCAATTACAATTACCCATAATTGACCAGAAATAGACATACTACAATATTAAAACACAGATTGAGAAGACATGGCTAACCATGAAATCATTGTTTTTGAGCAGACATAGCACATTATGAGAATACACCAACCTGGCTCTAGCTCTGGCTTCCTGGAGGTATCCTATGTTCACTTCATCGACTTTTTTCCTCACTTCTTTCACTTTATTCCTTGAGAACCTGCAAGTAGACAGCCACGCCCATGATCACACTACTTCCATCTATTGCATCAAACAACCACACACATTAACAAGATGACACACTACAGCAACCAACAAGCAAGAGGTTGTTGACGACACATCTTAGTTGTTGTGTTGCTAACTGTCCAGTTAATTTCATCACGTCAGAGCCACACATTAAAATATGAAAATGTTCCCCGTCCCTGGTATTAAATGTCTTCATTTTGTGGAAATTGTGTGATTACGTCAGAATACTACATTAAAAACACTACATGGTGAGTAGCTAATTACATCAACTCACTTCTCCAAATGGTGTAGCCCAGGTGAATTAGGATGGTGCAGATTCTGACTAAAACATGGACGACAAAATAACTTTGTCAGATGCATAAACATGTCCATGAATTTACAGATCTAAGTAAATGTTAAGTTGTTTATTACTTTTTTATGCGTAACCTTGAACTGAACAATAATACAAGATCTTGAGTAGAGATAAATATTCTGAAGGTTTCACTCAGCAAAATGAAATTGAAAGGCTCACATATATATCCATAGGAAAATGCAATATAACTCCATATTTTATAAGTATTAAGTTCTAAAAATTGTAGCATAGTTAATTCATTGTGAATAAATACCCGTTGATTATGGGTCACAGCTAAACAATTGTTTATGTCAAGGAGCATCCTCCATCATATTTCTGATGGCATTCCGATTAGCTTTACAAACAACTGTAGAGCATGCGCTCGAGTATAAGCTAGGGCCTTTAATTTGTTATTAGTTTGTCTACAGATCTGCCGACTCAATATTTTCGTCTTTGAAAAAAAATTCTTTATGTTTTCATTGTGTCGTATTTTAACACTAAACATTTATTTATTGTCTCAAAGACGAGCCCGTGATTAATTAGATTGTATGTACTTCACTATAATGATGGCATTTATGTTTTTAACTCTCCCATTTTCAGCTATACTAGTTTTTAGTGGGAGCCTAACTGGAAATAGCTCTTATTATTTGTGTAAGCGTGTTGGCCAATGGCACTTATTTACTGCACATTCACTAGTGTCGTTACCAACAAAACTCACCAGAAGCAGGCACATTGCAAAGAAAATAACTGACACTGCATTAAGAAATACATATGTGTTAGCTTAGTGGATAACTTGCTTAATTCTAGCCTAAAGCAACTTCGAATGGCTTCTGATGGCCGCAGCAAAACCTGTAATTTATTTTAAATAAAGTACCTTAGGCATTACATATTTGGATTACTTTTTTTTTTGTGTTTTGACTTTGAGAACTTATGTGACCACCCCTTATAAATGCAGGAAAAGCCAAAAACCCTCATGCCCAGGTCAAATGTGTTACTGTGCCATGTTTGGCTCATCAGATATTGGTTGCTTGCTGTACTTTTTAGGACCACCTGCTTCGAACTTCCAAAACAAGAACCAGGGCTGGGTCCAATTATGTAATTGTAATTGATTACAGCAAAATTGTGTAATTGTAATTGTAATTGATTATGGTTTCGAAATTTTGCTGTAATTGTAATTGTTATATTTTGTATAATTGAAAATTTATTTCAATTACAATCAATTACAGTATGTTTCATATCACAAACTACCTGAACGAATTGTCAATAAAAATAGAATTTCAGTCTCACATGAGTTGAAAATCAAGATGGTGCTAGTGGTGGGTAGCCTTAGTGATTAGCCTTTTCAATAAGTTGGTAACAGCCAGGAAGCAATAAACAATGCACAGACATTGTCAGACAAAGGCTAAGCTGGTATTCAAACAACATGGAAAGACCTGTAGCCTGATATTGCTTCAGAAAATATCAGCTCTGTGAAACATTGCAGAGTTAGCAAGCCAATTACACCCCTTGTGTTGTGGTGGATTGGAGACAGGTCAGGTGGCAAAGACCATTTATATGGCCTCTCTCCCCATTCCCAACTCACACAAAGCAAAGGGCAGACCAATTAAGAAAGTTAGCTCAGAGCAGGAGCTACAACCTCAAAGTTAACACATCATACCCTATTATTAGTATTTTCAGAAGAAAAATGTAAGAAATGCACACATATAAATGTCTGCAAAACTAGAAAGGATGCTTAGAGAAGAACTACAAATAAATATTGTATTATGGCACGTGGGATTTTGCCCAATTTTCACATTTTTGTATTTTGTCCTGTGGGATTTTGTTCACTTTTCATATTTTGTGATTTTGTCTGTAAGGAATATGTCCTGTAGGATTATGTCCGGATACTGCATTGTATTTTGATATAACGAAAATATGTTTTAAACTGCTATCTTTTTATTTAGTATAATTCAAAGTCAAAGTTCAACAAAATGTACAAACATTACCGTTATATTTGTTTATCAGTTGTGTGCAAAATATTTAAATTCAGCAAAACGTGCAAAAATACATAATTAACAAATGCTGAATATATTTGGTTCCGCATAATGTAATTGTAATTGAAACAGTGTAATTGTAATTGATTTGGAAAATTATGACTGTAATTGTAATTGAAATAAAAATTTTAATGTAATTGTAATTGTAATTGATATAATTTTGTGTAATTGGACCCAGCCCTGACAAGAACCCAGCTTACATCAGACTTGACGAACAGTTAAAATTCCCATATGTCGTTCTTAGTTGCATAATTAGGCTAGCAACATAAGATGCAAATATTTTCTTAGGTATCCAGCGCTTCTAGATGAAGAACCAGACCACAGGTCATAAGGAGGTGGGGAGTAACTACCCTAGTGCCACTTGAAGTGGCTAATACAAACCTGAGTGCAACATAGAAGCCACACATGCCAATAACCATGATGAGTACACAGCCGATGAGACCGAATTTGTTAGACACGCGCTTCACTCCTTTCACTCCATAGTAGGCGTCCTCTGGGTAGAAGGCGTTGTAGTCTTTACTTTTGTCTCGCATGTGCCACAGAGTCTCATCATAGAAGGGCTGTGCATCATCTTCACTAAACATACACATCTCATTGAAGGTAATCACTTTGACTTACTTCAACAACCAACTACCTCGTCTCATTAACAAGATTCATAAGGTTGGCAATGTAAATCCATATATTTTTATCGATGCATGATCAAAAAGGTCTCTTTTTATAAAAAACAATTACATCACATAAGTAACGGATGCCAACTTATGCTGTATAAAATAACATAACAATTCTTAGACAATTTTGCATTCTTTGGTTGTCTTAAATTCCCCATAAACCATTGCACTTGAGATTGGCCCCAGTCATGGATGACAATAATACCCCTACAGTTTCAACATGTCCATAATAACACACAGGTTTAATATTTAAATTTACAGGAATGATTGAAATTCATGCTTTTTATTACAAATAACAAAAAGTAGCTGTATGTCAGTTTTGGAAGAAAAGCAAGCATCTGCTGTTAGTTATTGAAACCAGAACCCTTCTGACTGGAAGCCTCGCACACCTAAGGGCAACCATGGAAGAACAATATGTGGTATTTACAATTCACACGTGGTCTTACTCGTAGCCTGGCTTTGCAGGGTTTGTGTCAGGTGCATGGGAACTTCCAGCTGTATGTGACCCGTGCATAGACCGTGCCATCTTCTGTTGCTCGAATAGCCTGCGAGCTATGGTCATGTCATACTCTTTCTTTGTCAGTACGTTACTTAGCACCATGTATGCCTCATTCAGTTTAACAAACTTGTCATGGTTGCTCGGATCATCTGGATTTATGTCAGGATGAATCTAAAATCAGCAAGAGTCCTTTATGAGTAATGTGAATAACACAAAAACGAAAACTGCTTTTAAAGCTAGTTTACTGATGTTTCTTGCTACAACCAGTCACTCCTTTATATAACATTAAAGATTATTAGGACTGTGCAAGTCTATCACTTCCAAATCAGGGTCAGATATTTAATTCCTGCTAACATGCCTGCTGCCCCAATTTCCTCTTTCACATCAACATGTTGCACTGACACTGAAAACAAAGATATTGGTTGCCTCAGTTGACAACCTAGTCAGTGGAATACATACTTCTCTGGGAAGTATTCATCCACACAAACAAAGTGCACACACTGCCATACAGCAGACTTTTCAATCACATGATTCCATCCCCACCACACTTACCTCTTTTGATATTTTTAGAAAAGCATCTTTTATTTCGGTTTGTGTGGCATTCTTTTTGACCCCCAACCGCCCGTAGTGAGTCTTCTTTTCTGCCACTGCACTCGTCTGGTGGAAATACCGGCTGTAACAGACAAAAATATATCAAACTCCTTCCTCAACTTTGTGAATCAAGTTTGTTGATGTCCAAATATTTAGTGCGTGAAACTTTAACAAGATTTAACATCCAAGCCAAAGGCCCAGATGGCAAGTGGACAAGGAAGCCATTGGCTTATCGAGAGTCCAACAATGTTCATCTACTTATAACCCGCCCTCCTGAGATATGTGTCAACCTTGTTTTTAAACATATTCACGCTGCTAGCAGTTACATAATCTGTAGACAATTTGTTCCATTCATTTATTGTCCTCTGTGAGAATGAGTGCTTCCTGATGTCCAATCTACATTGATCCTTTACTAATTTTACCTCATGTCCTCTAGTTCTGCTATCCTTCTTGAGTGAGAAAAACATATTTCTATCAATATTTTCATACCCATTCAATATCTTAAAAACTTCAATCTGATCTCCTCTTAACATCCTAGTCTCTAGAGTTGTTAAACCACATTCTTTCAGGCGTTCTTCATAACTAAGTTCTCTAAGTTCTGGAATCATTTTAGTTGCTCTCCTTTGTATGCGTTCAAGCGTATCTATATCCTTCTTACGATATGGTCTCCATGCTTGTATACAGTATTCTAAATGAGGTCTAACTATTGCTTTATAAAGAGGTATAATTAACTTTTTTCCCTTGTATGTTATGTTTCTTCTAATCAATCCAAGAATTTGATTACACTTTGAAGCTGCAATACCACACTGCTCTTGTTGAACAGTTTAAGTAATATGTGCAACTGGTTTAATAAAAGAGTGTGCATGTTTACTTAAATCATCAAAAGAATTTACTTTGATCAGAAATTGCAAAAGTATGAATAACCTTGTCACAATATAATGATCCATTTATAGACACAACAATAAACAATTCTGCACTGAAGAAAAGCAACTGGGGATCTTGTTAACTTTGTCCATGCCACAATGGACTACAAAGAAGACATTATTGTTTTCGTACATATATACATCCACTAAATTAACTCAGAAAGTAAGTATTCAAGTAACTTGTCACCTGGCCAGGGTGCGCAGCCAACCTGTCCTCACACTGTGGAGACATGAGGCAATGCGGAAGGTCCTCACCTCCAGCAACAAAAACATCACCTGCAAACAAATGTTTCACACAAATTTTTCAATAATTTTTTTTCAAAACCTAAGACTTATATAATACCATGCCACTGAGTTAGGATGAAACAAAATCTGTGGAAATAATAACAATTTACAGGCCAGGGTTGGAACAAATCCTTTTTTTATTTAAATCAGATTTTTTTTTTTAAATCTGTTGTATACCTGAGTCTTAAAAGAGGGTCCTTGATCTTAGACTGGTAGAACATTATATATGTATATATATATATATATATATATATATACATACATACATACATATATATATATAATTATTAATATATAATTATTAATATATAATTATAATATAGGTTCACTTAAAAATATTATATCAGAACTCTCAGCAATCTATTACCAGTGCTAACATTTACATGCTGAAAAATACAATTACTTTAAATCCTTAGTAACTCTGTCCTGTCCTTTATAAACTCAGAAATATGACCATTTAAACAACTTTAGAAGTGCTTTAGCAAAATAACCACTTAAAACCAAATCAACACTCTAAAACAGACTACAGGCTTATACAGTAGACAACTTGGAGCTGATGTTGGGCTCATTGAATTGAGATAGTGTCAACAGCTGCTTGCAGTTCCTTTAACTGCCTTAAGCCATGAATATTATTAGAAAGCATGTTGCGGCTGGCAATGACCTTTGTGGTCATCATTTGTTGAGAAGGTGAATTAGCACTTGTCAACCGCACAGTGTACTCTAGCCAGACTGCAAATTAGTCCCACACTATAGTATATACTAGTGCAGATGGTCTCACTTGACATACTGAATTGGTAAAAACTAGTACAAATGTTTGCTTAAGGTGGAATTTATCTCAGGGCTTCTGATTTGAAAAGATGCTGCCTCTTGAAGACAAGTCTTTGTGGCTTCACTGCTTTCAGTATGCAGAAATGTGTAAAACGTAATATTACAATGAAACCACATCACAAGAAATTCAACTAATTCCAATCCATCTGTGAAGGTTTCATGGCCAGAAAAAATCAATGATTTGTTATATAGGTATATATATATATATATATATATATATATATATATATATATATATATATATATATATATATATATATATATATATATAATAATAATTTATATTATATATTTTTTATTTATATTAAATTTATCAGTAAGAACCCTACATATCGAATAACCAAGCCAAATGTACTACCTATTTAATATTATTATACAGTTATATACCTACACCTGTTGTAATGTGTTACTATTGTTTTATTGTGCACATGCACACAATTTAACAACAAAGTATATAGTGTTAAATATAATAAAGTTATATATATATATATATATATATATATAATAATTTATATTATATATCTTTTATTTATATTAAAAAAATTCATTATCAATAAGAACCCTAAATGTCGAATAACCAAGTCATATGTACTACCTATTTAATATTAATATCCAGTTATATACCTACACCTATTGTAGTGTGTTAGTATTGTTTTATTGTGTACGTGCACAAGGCGTCCACAACACATCCCCGACACCGTAAACAGTGTATGTTTAATGTACTCTAATATCGCCCACCTGCTACCTTCACGTAGCTCTAGAGAACACTAACGAGGTATCATAGCTGCAAAGTTATTGACTATACATACACAAATTCCAAGCTCTGCCTAACCCAGAACATTTCGCATACAACAGAACTACTGTACTGATCGAATGGCATACTGCCTTACACGATCGGTCAGGCAGGGCAGATGCCAGGGCAGGGGAGGGCAGAGCAGTGACACTAACAGTAACGGTGCAGAACAAAGTGTTGCTTATCAAAAACAAAACCAAAAACAATGTCTATATGCTGTAAAATTTTAATATTGCAACTGCCTCTTAAGTGTTAGCTACGTTTACCTTTCAGGTATTCAAATAAGCCACCATTTAGAATGGCAGCAACTACCGCACGTCAAAGTTTACAGAAGTCGGGGACAACCATCCGTTGTGACCTTTTGTATCGTCCGCCACCTGTCGGGTTGTAACAAACTTTTCAGCTAATTTAGTTCACAATCATCCAAAAGGAGTCGATAGGAGCACGACAACTTCGCAAATCCTTGATGTTGAAACCCATTTTTTTAATTTAATTATAACTATGAAGATTATATAAAATTACGAATAGTACATTGCGTATTGTGTGGTTGATTTGCTACATCATGGTTTACTTTAGGTCCAAATAATTCGATCAGAAATAATGTATTATTGATAGACAAATAAGGCCTAGTAAAAAAGAAACTAGTTTCTCGTCCCCGCCCGCTTCTTTTTTATTTACTGTTGAGGAAAAAACGATTATTTAAAGAGTTTTTCGGTTCTGTGAAGATCTCCGTCCAAAACTTGCCGTACAAAGAACTGCTAGACTGTTTCAGTTCACTATGCACCATACAGGGTTTGGGGTTGTATGTGAATTGCTTTAGATACTCTTTACGCCTCAATCAGTATAAATGCCATTCAGTTGTACACCTGTGATACAAACCAATGAAACAATGGCCAAACCTACACATGACATTCATAAATACATTCAACACTGCGTTTGCTTCTTGTCAATTTAAATAGTCTTCCAGTGTAACACGTACATGCCATATTCCATTGACGTAAATGTTGATATTAATCTGCCATTCCCGCTAAAAAGTATTAATTGTATTTGCTAAATTGGCCAATGGAATGGCAGGCTTTATAGTAATATAAATCACTGGAATGTTCCACATTGCATCAAGAAAACTACAGCTTGTATGTTAATCAATCACAGTGAGCATCAAAGACATTGCGGCCATCTTCGAAACTAATAGCAAAAAAATCCATACAAAATAAATAATCCTTAAAAAAGCCCGGACAAGAAACTATTTTCTTTTTATACTTGGCCTAATTGTCACTCACTTTAGTTGTGGTTTTGAGATCAAAAGATTTGGGAGTAACGTCTATGTAACGTTTAAGTTACATTATCTCGAGGGCAGTTTTTTAATTCTCAATCTAAGACTTTCTTAGGAATTTTTTATAAACTGTTTAAAGAATTTATCAAAAAGTAAACTCTGTGTGTGAATTCATGGCTTTATTAGAACATAAGTATAAACATAAGTACAATTGTCCATTACATTGGTTTTTGTATTATTACCGTCTGTATTTGGACTCTAGATCCACAAACATGCACATAATCAGGTGCATACATAGCTGTAATCATACGCTTCCATATCAATATGGCAAAAACATAAAATATCTTAAAACAATACAACCCACCCACAGAAATCAAATGGGTCAAAACTAATCTGGTTGGCATCCACCACGGCATGCAGACGCAAATCAGACAGTTGATACCAGGCACCATCTACACCCACTGCAAACAACATTGTTGACTTGACTATTGCACATGCCAGCAAAGTGCCACTAGTGAAAAGTATGAGAGAGACCAGCAGATCACGTTCTCCTTCACCTTCTCAGCCTAGAGGTTGTGGGTCTTACAGGCTGAGCTTGATTTACACAAGGGTGCACACGCTGGTATGAACAACATAACTAAGCTACAATTGATGGTCCAGTCATGCGAACACTCTGTATGCATTCACGTATGCATCTACTGTTGAAGAAGACAGAGACGACAAAGCCAGAAGCTACTTGTCCATCAAACATGTTTACTTCATCATAACACCAATGACCATTAAGCAGCATGTCCTCCAAAGTCTGCTTCTTCTGACCACATTCCTACAGGCCAAACAGTGCGACAGTTGAGGCAGCCAATAATAACTGACCCCTTTCTGTAGATATGACAGACTTGTAAACACTTATTACTGAAGCAGTATCATTGCCTACATCTCTTTCCTGGCTTATGATTAAATGGCTGTCATTATTGCAAACGGTTTGTATTTGTTTATTAATACAATTATCATGGTTGATTCCTAACACAAATAGTCATCATAGTTTTTCAATGATTTTGAATGACATTCATCATCACCATTGTACAGAATTTTGTAGGTAGTCGCCTGTTGGCATTCTGGTGTGGTAGTAGGGCCTACATGTTCATATACTGCATTATAATTAATAGTGCCATTATGTAGCAAACGGGTAATTGAATCGTGTAAATAATCTAAATAAACTCCAAAGTACTAGCACATTAAAATTAGGTCCTTGTTATACATATATGATATACGGAAAGGTGCTTAATCAATTTAATTTTTTGGCTAGTCTCATTTCAAATAAATTTTGGGAAAAACCAAACTGACCTAGTATCCAATGCAAGATGCTAGCTCGTTTGTGCAACTTTTGTATGTAGTTTCTGTGAAATCATCAGACAAAGCATTAACTGAAGTGAAAATCGAAAAGCTGAAAAATCACGATTTTCTTCCTTGATAAAATGTTGTCACTTTTTTATGTGATCGGTGAGAGGATGGAGGTCATGCCCATGATCAGAATTGACCCACACAGTGTTTACCAATTTGGATATCCACTATTTTGCTCCTTACCAGGTATAACGACTAAAGTAAATTCTTTCGATGATTTGAAAAAAATAGGCATTTTTTTATTAAACAGACTGTGCACATTACTTAAGCTAGTCACACACTACACGTCTGAACATAAGTGAACCGGACTCGTGATGGGCTGAACCATATGAGGAAGCAGCTTGAAGGTTCACATCCACCTTTTACTAGGAATGTGGGTCAAGTAGTGGTCATGTTTTCTTCAGACTGACTGCAAATGATCATAGTTTGCTTTAAAAAAATGGACACCCAGATCCCCTCTTAGATTTATGCCCCTGATAATGAACAAATGACAAAGTTCCGTAGAAGAAACAACATTAAGAAAATGCAGTAAGGTGGCTGATTACCCTGAAATATATATAATGAAACTTTAAATTCTAAAGATTGTCTTTTACAGGTAGATCTATTAGACCCCAAAATCTCAAAAATGTTGGGGGTCCCGTGCAAATTTTTTTAATATCTGACATAGTAACAGCTACATCACCTGCAAAATTAACAAAATACTGTACTCTAATCATACTCATTAATAACACGAGATTTATCTACTATATTTTTTCAAATAAAAAATTTGCAGGAATATTGCAGTTTGATATATTCGCATTATATAAAGCATGATATGTTAAACTTACATAAAAAAAATTGTAAAATTAATGATTTTAGGTAATTTAGTAAGTCACAGAAAAAAAAACATTTTAGCTCAATTTCGACAGTAGTCAGTGTTTTACCAACAAGAAGTAATGTCACTTCCGTAAAACTTGGCAGAAATTTTCATTTATTATTTATTTCTATAAAAATGCCAAACAATTGAGGGTCCCATGCATTTTTTTAACTATCTAACATTGTAACAGCTACAACAGCAGCCAAAGTAGCAAGATTGTTATAAAACCCCATATTTTTTACCACAATGAGTAATGACATTTTAGTAAAAAGCCCAAAAATGTTGGGGGTCCCGTGCAATTTTTTTTAATATCTGACATAGTAACAGCTACATCACCAGCAAAATTAACAAAATACTGTACTCTGATCATAATCATTAATAACACAAGATTTATCTACTATATTTTTTCAAATAAAACACTTGCAGGAATATTGCAATTTGATATGTTTGTATTATATAAAGCATGATATGTCAAACTTACATAAAAAAAATGGTAAAATTACAATTTGCATAATTCCAAACCCTTACATTTGTTGGTCAAAATGTTAACACACAAAAAAATCACAAAGTGCAGGACAGAAATTTAAGTTTTGCTATCTCAAAATCACACTCCGAAAAAAGTTATTCCGCTTATCCACGAGAGGCGTTACATGTACAATGGTTACTTTATAATAGTTTCGGTTCTTTTTAACATTCCTTTACCAACAAATGTATCATTTGTGTTTACTGTTGGCATTATGGACGTAGTTTTAATCGATAATATAACTTTTGTCTTGATTTAATCGTCCTAACAATGATGCACAGACCTATGCACACATAACTTGATTGCAGGGTAGTCAGCCACCTTATGTGATTTTGCATGTGTAAGCAAACCACTTGTTTGCATGTATAATTTGATGCACATACACATCAGGCTTGGGTTCAAATGCAAATGCATATAAAAATTCCGCATTTGCATTTTTGGAAACCGAAACATTTGCATTTGCATCAAAACATTTTCATTTGCTTTTTGAATCCAAGACATTTACATTTAAACATTTGCACTTGATTGAAAAGCATTTGCATTTGATTAAAAAACCACTTGCATTTGCTTAAAAAACATTTGCATTTGGTTAGTAAACATTTGCATCAATATATGATATGTTTACAACGTTCATAAACACATTGTTGAACCTGCAAATTGGTTTTCCAATCTTCTTTTGTCTTTGACTCCACCACAAAGTTTTATACACTATTATGTAACAAGTGAATCCAGTTTAACACCATCACATACAATTTGTGTTCACTACTGACTCTGTGGACAGACTCTGTTGAGCATTGCACAAAAGGCAGGAAGCCATGGATGTTTTGTTTCACCTGTGAAATGCTATGCAATTAAAAATTTTTTTTAAACAAAGCTGTCCATTGGAGCTGTGGATCACATGTGCAAATCACTGTTGTTGATAATAACTGTTTAAGCTAACTGCCACATATCAGTCACCATTCCTGACATCCAAGCATTCAGTTGTTTTTTATCATTTAAAACACTTGCTTTTGCATTTGAATAATTTAAAACACTTGTATCTGCATATTATAAAAACACTTCTATCATTTAAAACACTTGCATTTGCATGATATGAATACACTTGCATTTGCATCCTTTACAACACTTGCATTTGAATAATATAAAAACACCTGCATTTGCATCACTTCAAACACTTGCATTTGCATCATTCCAAACCCTTGCATTTGTATTTAAATGCAATCATGTCTCGGTGCATTTGCGTAATTTCAAACATTTGCATTTAAATGATCTGACTCACATTTGAACCCAAGCCAGATACACACAGCGTGAAGCATCAGTATAAGAACAGCTGGGATTCACCTTAGTGGTTGCAAACTGCTACACATGTGTGATTTTTTTCATGAATCTTAGTTATTAGACACTGAATGACTTTCATGTGACACAAGTGTGTGGCTTAACAACTTCGTTTATGAACCTTAACATAACAGGATTGTGTGACATTACACATAAAGAACAATTTTATGGCTTAACGGGGGAGGGGGCAACTGTATAGATGTTGTCATGAATTTTACAGTGAATGGATGTTGTGAATGCTTTTCCACGTGGCACAATTGTGTGGTTTCCCACATATATGAACGCCTATGGCTTCATACGTGTGTGAATTTTTTCATGAGGCTTAAGGTGACTGTATCTTGAGAATGACTTTCCACATGTGGCACAAGTGTATGGCTTCACACCTGTGTGAATCCTTTCATGAGTTTTAAGATTACTGGACACTGTGAATGACTTTCCACATGTGGTACAAGTGTACAGTCTCACACCTGTGTGAATTTTCTCATGAGACTTCAGTTCCCTGGACTTTGTGAACGATGTTCCACATGTGGCACAAGTGTACGGCTTCACACGTGTGTGAATCTTTTCATGAGTCTTAAGATTACTGGATGTTATAAATGATTTTCCACATGTGGCACAAGTATATGGCTTCACACCTGTGTGAATCTTTTCATGAGTCTTAACATCAGGGAATCTTGTGAACGATTTTCCACAAGTGACACAAATGTATGGCTTCACACCTGAATGAATCAATTCATGAGTCTTAAGGTCAGTGGGTCTTCTGAATGACTTTCCACATGTGGCACAAGTGTGTGGCTTCACACCTGAGTGAATCATTTCATGAATCTTAAGGTGACTGGATGTTATGCATGACTTTCCACATGTGGAACAAATGTGTACATTTACACCTGTGTGAATCTTTTCATGACTCTTAAGGTTACTGGATGCTGTGAATTTTTTTCCACATGTGGCACAAGCATATGGCTTCACACCTGTGTGAATCTTTTCATGAGTCTTACAGTAAAACGATGTTGAAAATGACTTTCCACATGTAGCACAAGTGTATGGCTTCACACCTGTGTGAATCCTCTTATGTGTATAATAGGAACTGGAGGATGAGAATGACTTTCCACATGTAGAACAAGTGTATGGCTTTACAATTGTGTGATTCTTATTATGAATCTTAAATTCATTAGCCGTTGTGAAGGATTCTCCACACAAATAACATGTATACGGCTTCATACCTTTATGAATCTTTTCATGAGCATAAAGGCTACTGGACGTTGTGAACGATTTGCCACATACATAACAAGCACGTAGTGTCACACATCTATGAATGTTTTCATGTCTCTTAAGGTCTCTGGACATTGTGAATGACTTTCCACATATTTTACAAGTATATGGCTTCAAACATGTGTTCATCTTTTCATGAATCTCAAGGTTTTGGGATTCTGTGAATGTCTTTCCACATGTAGAACAAGTGTATAGTTTCACACATGTGTGAATCCATTGATTTGGTTTAAGTATGGAGTGTGCAGGTGACTTTTCCTGTGAACTACAACCGTGTTTATTCTCACCTGAGTTAATTTTCTCTTGACCACCAACCGTAGTGCATTGTGTGAACTGTTTTGTGCACACAAAGCCAATATGTGGTTCCACGTTCGTGTGTGTTACTCTGACTTCTGAGACATCCTCATCAATATATCCTTTTTCATCAATATTCTCACTGGAATCCACTGATGTTTCTACAGACCAGTCTGTGTGTTCCACATTCAAGACCTCTTTTAATAAACCTCCCCCACACACTACCCACTTTCTGGTCTCTCCACTGTTGCTCTTACATTCATCAGGTTCAACCTTTTCTGCTTTCACTTGGATGTGTGGCTCACAGTGATCGAGTGGCAGGAATCCTTCTTGTGAATGCATTTCTGCCAGGTGTTTTTCAGACTTTATACTTGTCAGACCTTTGTGAAGATCAGAACAATGTTTTTGAATGTGTCACTACAACCAATAACAGTTTACTCATTAATAAACATAGCACCATTTCTGGGACATAAAAACATCAATATCAGTAAATGTACAATTAAAAATTACACAAAGAGCAAGCCTCGACATTAACACTGGCATGCTGGTCCGGCGCCTTTTTGGGGGCTGTCGGGCCAATTCGGGCCACAAGTTTCCATATTTTACTGGCCTGGTGGGCTAACATAGTATCAGATCGTTTTTATGCCATTAGTTACAGCCACAGGTCATCGTTTCAATCGCTTGTCCTTGCCATTCACCCTAGCACTACTATTACACACAATCTTCATCTCATGTGATTTTGTGTTGTCGTTTCGTATAATTGCCATCTTGTTTTTGCCTCACAAGAAAGTCTGCATGATGTTGTTAGTTTTTGTGAATTGCAGACACCTATATTTTACTAGGGTTGCACTGGGTTACCAGTATAATATCGGTATATCGCAGCATTTTCTTCTGCATGATACGTATCGGCTATCGCGGTATGCCTTCGACGTACCGATTTCATATAAACCAACTGATTCACGGACTGTCCGCCAAGTGTCACGACAGCATCTAGCATACATTCCAGGACCCACTAGGGCGCAGATAGCTTTACTGTAACTTTGTACTTCAGTCCAAAGGTTTATATTCGAAAGAAATAAACCCAATTGTAACAGTCATAGTTATGTACAGTGTCAGGTCCAGTTCGCCCATCGTATTTTCGAGTATAACTAGCTGTAACTCGATACGCACGCGGCTACATCACCCATCATTCTCAAAACATACGACATACAATTCTCAAACGATTCCTGCAGCAACATTGTCTGCCATGAAAGTAAATCACCAACGGCAAAATAAATAACGGCCAAATTCGCATCCTTCAACATGTAATGCGATGTATTGCAAAAAATAGTGTTTTTTATAAATTAATAAAAAGAAATACGGGCCATTAACTTTTTGGGGGCCAGTAACTTTTAACATCTACTGGCCCGACGGGCCACTGGGTACAAAAGCTTAATGTCAAGGCCTGAAGAGTATGTGCTTATAACCAACAAACACAATATCAAACGTGTTTCTATAGACTATTTATTCAGACAATTGATGTAACTACTTCTTAGTGTAAGGATGTTTCTAGTTTAGTTTCACACTGTATACCTTGTAAGACTTGGAAGTCATCAGAACTCTGATTCTCCAAACTGACAGAAGCAATACGTCCACAAGTTGGAGACCATATAGGAGACTGGCTGATGTCTGCTGGAGTGCATCGGGCATCTTCTGGTGCTGCATCTAAGGATTGCAACTGATTCCCTGTGGAGATGTGTTGTTCTTCTTCAGACTTCATTGCGCAAGTGATGGGTCACTGGAAATACAACAATTATATCAATTATCATCGTAACTTCATGTTCTGATCTTCATCTCCCTGCAGCATTGTGATTTCACATGTGAAACAGATAATAGTTTTTGCCGTCAAATATTTAGAATCGTACGCAGCTTTAATCATTCTGAAAACATGTTGCACTGTACATACCTTAGTACTGAGTGAGTAGATCTATACTAATAATGCCTTAAGTTAAAGCTGCTTAAAAATTTCTTAAAATAGCTCATCGTGATTGTTGATGACCAAAGGCAAATCTGTGACAAGTTCAATAGGCGCAATCAGTTTAATAAGAGTACATACTTTTGTTTAAATCATCAAAAATAGTTTTTGTTATTATGATATAAATTTTTTATGATCAAATTATTATCCTCGCCAGTAAATATAATTACAGGCAAAGGACACGTTAAAAGTAGATTGTACTTCATTAAACTAGTGACTAAAAATTGAGTACTTCAGAAGGGTGTCGGATGTTTCGGCCCATAACAGGTTCGGCCCATGGGCCGAACCATCCACCGGGGTGACTGGTGAACCGTGAAGTGTTTTCACCCGCATGGGCCGAACCATCCGTGTATGCAACCAGTGCCAGCAGGCTCCATGGACCGAAACAACTAACGAATTGTAACTGTTAGCGAATTGAGTGTTGTAATTGCGAAATGTTATGCATTATTACCGTCGCTAGTTTCAACTGTTTGCGTGTCTTATCAAATGTTGCTTATTGAGTGTTGTAATTGCGAAATGTTTAAGTGTTTTAGCGAAATGTCATATGCTACATTTCTGTCTTTATTAACAACTACCAATACATAATTTTCCAACACTACTACAACATGATATATATATATATATATACATAATAAAATAATGATACAAACTGAAGTACACTTTCTGTTATTTTATTTATATTGCGCTACAATTATATAAATAGTTCTAGATTATATTAGCGTGTGAACGTGTGCATAATGTTTCTGTGTGCAAACATAATAACTAGTTTTTCCGAATCACGCCGTGGACTATTATTCTTAGAAATCAGCTACTAACGTGGGACAATAGAACCGAAAACGTTAATGACACCTCTTTGCAACTTGTAAAATGCTCAATTGACTTAAGACGATTAATTGAATAAAGGGCTTGATCACATAAAATGTGCTCACACAAACAATGAAGTCATGCTATTAAACATTTAAGTTAACAAGTTTTGCTATAGTTCTATAAATAGTTCTAGATTATTATATTAGCGTGTGCGTATGTTTCTGTGCACAATCATAATTTCCGCCGCTCCGCCTTTCTTATTGATTCAGGCCGTGGGCCGAAACGACTATTCTTAGTCTTAGATTTCCGTCGCTTAGATGTCCGCTACTATAGTGGGACGAATTGACGGTCGCTGAATTCAATAGCGACAGTGAAGTGGGCCGAACCATCCGTGTGCTTGGGCCGAATCGACTAGGCCGAACCATCCATCGGCGTGGGCCGAACCCGTCATGGGCCGAACCATCCGGGATCCCTTCATAATGTTTAAAAACAAGGTTGACACATATATCAGGAGGGCGGGTTATAAGTAGGTGAACATTGTTGGACTCTCGATAAGCCAATGGCTTCCTTGTCCACTTGCCATCTGGGCCTTTGGCTTGGATGGCAAATCTTGTTAAATCTTGTTAAATAGTGGCTAGTGGGCGATATAAAGGCGTTATGAAGTAAATCATAAGGAAATGCATGTCTCAAATAAATATCGCAATTTGTTCACACTACATGTGCCACTACAACTATACTGCTTATGTACCGATGTTCTGTCGATTACCCGCTTAACTTCGCCCGACACAATAACTAGACACTCGAAAATTAACTTTTAACAGACTGGCCTCGATTATCTTGGTCCGTGGTGTGGCGCCACCGTTTGTCGCACATATCGCCTGAATGTAGATTGGAAACTGGTCGGCGTCAAATTCAAGTTACTTAATAGAATATGCCGTTTTCAGAAAAATCTGAAGAAATATTTTTTTGCAAGAGATCGATATACCAATTCACTAACAGTTACTTCATCAATTCAATGCAAACAAGTTATTTAACAAGATTTGCCATCCAAGCCAAAGCCCAGATGGCAAGTGGACAAGGAAGCCATGGCATTGGCTTATCGAGAGTCCAACTATGTTCATCTACTTATAACCCGCCCTCCTGAGATATGTGTCAACCTTGTTTTTAAACATATTCACGCTGCTAGCAATTACACAATCTGTAGACAATTTGTTCTATTCATTTATTGCCCTCTGTGAGAACGAGTGCTTCCTGATGTCCAATCTACATTGATCCTTTACTAATTTGACCTCATGTCCTCTAGTTCTGCTATCCTTCTTGAGTGACAAAAACATATTTCTATCAATATTTTCATACCAATTCAATATCTTAAAAACTTCAATCTGATCTCCTCTTAACCTCTTTGTCTCTAGAGTTGTTAAACCACATTCTTTCAGGCGTTCTTCATAACTAAGGTCTCTCAGTTCTGGAATCATTTTAGTTTCTCTCCTTTGTATGCGTTCAAGCGTATCTATATCCTTCTTACGATATGGTCTCCATGCTTGTATACAGTATTCTAAATGAGGTCTAACTATTGCTTTATACAGAGGTATAATTAACTTTTTCCCTTGTATGTTATGTTTCTTCTAATCAGTCCAAGAATTTGATTACCCTTTGAAGCTGCAATACCACACTGCTCTGAAACTTTCATATCAGCGCTTGTTGTAACTCCTAAGTCCTTTTCTTTTACAGTAATACCCAGAACAGTATCTCCCATTTTGTAGTTTACATCTAAGTTCCCATGTCCTGTGCGTAGGCATCTACATTTCCCAAAATTGAACAACATCTGCCATTTCTGAGACCATTTCACTAATCTGTCTAGATCGTTTTGTAAATGTTGTTTATCACCATCAGTATTAACCTTTCAAAACAGTTGTGTATCATCCGCAAATTTCAGTACGTTACTTGTTATACTGTCGTCCAAGTCATTGATATATATTAAGAATAATATAGGTCCTAATACTGATCATTGAGGTACCCCATTCAAAACCGATTTCCAATTTGAAACTTCTCCATCTACTACTACAACTCGTTGCCTTCTGTCAGTCAGCCATTGTTCTATCCAGTCAGTTATGCTATCCGCGATACCATGGGCTTTTAATTTTAGTAGTAATCTTTGATGTGGCACTTTGTCAAAAGCTTTCTGAAAATCTAAGTAGATAATATATCTACTGGCGATCCCACGTCTATCCACTTAGTGATTTCTTCCAAAAAACATAACATATTTGTTAAGCACGACCTCGCTTTAAGGAATCCATGTTGAGATGAATTTAATAATTTATGCTTAACGAGGAAGTCCACCATATGGTATTTAAATAACCTTTCTAATAATTTACAATTAATTAATTGAGCCAGTCCGACCAGAAGATGTACAAGAAAAACGTTCACGTCCTGAAGAGCAATGAAGAAACATTTTGTGGAAAACAAACTTGCCACTTTAAGGCCACAGGGATGATTGGACAAGTACATCGTCCACCATGGGAAACTTCTGGACAATTCTGGAGGTGATGGCCAAACGCGACGACACACTCCGAGAACATCTTGAGACCGGAAGGAAGAATGCGTAGTATACACCAAGAATCATCCACAATGAAGTGATTGATGTAGTAGTCGAATAAGCCTTGAAGACGAAAATGTCTTCTTTTCCATCATGGCAGATGAGGTCACAGATAAACATGGTAAACAGGAGATTATGTCAGTGTGCTTGAGGATGCTGGTTGGCTGTAAAGTCAAAGAATTCTTTTTTGATTTCATACATTACCTTGGACCCCCCCTTTTTTATAAATCCTGGTTCCGCCCCTGCATACATACATACATACATATTTTATGGTCGATTCTCACTAAATGACTGCATCTCCATGTTAATTGTTAAAAGTGAACCACACGTACTTTGCTGTAGCAACTTGCCCCGCACGCACGGGGCTAGTTGTTTCAGTCGACCGTGCCTGGGAAACTTCATATATCTACCTAACTACACAATGTGGAATATCAATGGTATGGTACAGTTTCTTAACACAAATAATAAACTTAATGTATACGTTGACAGAAATATTGCATTTGATATACTTTTCACACAAAAAGTTACTTTAACTGAAAATTGCAACAACTAGCCCCGGTCTCCCCTACTGACTGTCACAACACCAACATATATCGAACTGCTAGATGACTGTGATTTAAGCGAAGCAGAAACCATACAAGAGATTGAAACAAAACCATTTACAAAATATGACATCAGGACAGCCATAAGAAAGTTAAACAGCGAAAAAGGCCCCGACATTGACAACATAAATGCTGAAATGTTGCAAGCTAGCACAGAAACACCAGTAGGATAATTACATAAATTATTTAATAACATCCTGAATAGTATAAAAAAAATGCTAACAGACTGGAAACGATCTTTGATTACGAAAGTAAAAAAAAAACGGTGATCGACCCTACTAAATATGACAACTACCGAGGAATTTCTCTTATCTCAGTTCCTGGGAAGATTTTTTGAAGAATACTGATATAAAAAATCAGACAAGGAGAAGAAAGAAGGTTGCGAAACGAACAAACTGCATACAGAAAAGGACACGCTACAGCAGAACAAATAATTATCCTGCGTAGCCTATTGGAGCAGAGCATTGAGTGACAAGCATCATTGAACATCAATTTCAAAGATTTCAAGAAAGCAGTCGGCAGTGTCGAAAGAACACAGCTGTGGACAACACTTAGACACTGTGGAGTACCACACGTCTTAGTTGAAGTAATAACAGATATATACAACGAATGTACCAGCTGCGTGAATAATGGCGGAAATAAGAAGTAAGAGAGGCGCAATTGTTCCACCCGAATGTCGATAACACATGCGCAGACCCGCAGGTGTCAGAGTTGTTGCACAACAGTTTTTTGACGTTGGAGAGATGCCAGATCTACTTCAATGATATAACAATTTCCCTCAATGGAAGTGTAGAATGACCTATTGGCACAATTAGAATAGCACGCTGGAGTTGGGATTGAGTTATCCTGCAGAGGCAATAATCTTGCGCATTTGCCAACTTATTTCAGGTTTGTTTGGGCTTCTTCCACTGTTACCTGGTAGATGGATTGTCCAGTATCAACGACAGTGGAATAGCCACATCAACGTTCTAGCTGATCACCCTTTCTGTTGGTTTATTCCTTTTCACATACTCAAACTGTGGCGTCGTTTATCGTGTAAAGGAAAAGGTAAGTTCTTATATAGCGCGGTATCCAGTCTTTGGGACTGCTCAAAGCATTTTACATTTCACCCCCCGGCAGACCTGTTCATTCTAACGCCATCTCAACTTCTCTGGGAAGCATTCAACCACGCTGCAATTACTATTCGTTCAGATATCCACCTTTGTCTGTAGCTTGGTACTCATTTATACAGCTGAGTGAACTGTGGCAACGGGATGAACGAATTAAATTGCCGAAGCTTCGAAACGGCAACAAGAGGAGAGTATTCTAATGTGTAGGCCCGCCATACTGATTCAGACAAAGATCACTGAGACTCCCATTAAGACAGTTCATGTCCCTATCATCGGAGCCAGCCTATTGTGAATGTATGAACTCTAAACTCTCACGCCATCGCTACAATAACCAGCGTTTGATAATTATATAACAGGTTAAATAACAATTCACGAGCATATGGGCTAACGTTTTGGACAAATCAAAACCGACAAATTGAGAGAACCCGGGTTCTCTTGATGGAGAACCCGGGTTCTCTCAATTGAGAGGCCGACGTTCTAACCACTACGCTACATCGTCCCACCCTGTCATGTGATAGGTGATAATGGGTAGCTTGTTGCTGTGTGAGTATCTGATTGGCCAGTTATGCTATATATAGCATGCTCTCTTGTCTACTGTATGGCGCAAGTTCTTCAGTGCATCTGGCAGCGTGTTGTTTTGTCGTGCTTGCTTTGTTACCGACATCACATTTCACTCCGTGTTTCACAATCTGTGCAATTACATACGATATGGAGATGGAAACACTTCCGACCGCTCACATAATGTCACGTGCTCTTTGCATCGCATCTATTCTTCTATGCCTCTTCTGTTGACATGGTACACAACTTTTCCTGAATACATGTTGCGCATTAACTGGTACATACTTCTTCAGGGTCACACCACATGATCAACATTCGCATGTTCAATACAACCATTACATCTTAATTTCTTGCTATGCATTTAACGTCTTCATATGTATGACCTATTGATTCACAAATACTGGCATTGTGATTTTATTATCCAACGTTGTAGGAACTCCAACAGCAGCTTCTCTCACAAGTATGTTCTTTATATTGCCGGCATCTGGTTTCGGATTGTTTTGAATGTAAGCCATGATCCATCTTAACCGTAGTGCCTACGAGTTCATTCAAAACCGGTTCTCACTGACATTTTGGTTTCAACTGCATTGCACTTGAAAACATAGCAATGGGTACAACTGAGACTCAGTGTTATACCATGGCCGTATCTTAGTGACATAGGAACCACTATTTGATAGATTCTTATTTCTCGTGTCTGTTAATCCCGACTCTCCTCTCCGCCTCTTTTTCTCTGTGATGTTAGTTTCAACGAAAGAGGCTGCTTCGGTCGAGAAAAACGAGTGAGGCGCTGCGTGGTTCTGGGTTGAAGTCGTTCCATACTGGGAGGTCTTGATTGTACTTGCCCTTCTTGTTCCCTCACAGTTGCAAAGGAGCGGCGTATATGCAGTGGAGGGATGTTTTAGGCAACTTGGTGGTGGCAAGGATCTTCGTGAACAGCTTAATAAGCCAAGCTCTTCCTTTGTCACCAAGATGTTTATGGAATTCAGGGTAGATACCGTCGTTGTTGCCGCCAATGCGGTTTTGGGGTGGATGTAAGCAACCTTCCCATGTTAAGTGTTTCTTGTGTCCTCAAGATGTAATGTTAATCAAGTGTTTCTTGTGTCCTCAAGATGTAATGTTAAGTGTTTCTTGTGTCCTCAAAAAGTAATGTTAAGTGTTTCTTGTAACCTCAAGATGTAATGTTAAGTGTTTCTTGTGTCCTCAAAAAGTAATGTTAAGTGTTTCTTGTAACCTCAAGATGTAATGTTAAGTGTTTCTTGTGTCCTCAATAAGTAATGTTAAGTGTTTCTTGTGTCCTCAAGAAGTAATGTTAAGTGTTTCTTGTGTCCTCAAGATGTAGTGTTAAGTGTTTATTGTGTCCTCAAGATGTATGCCTACACAGAGGAATCCGCAGGTCGCTCTTTGACCCCTGCAGACGAGCAGCACCATGGAGCAGCACCAATGAGCAACACCATGGAGCAGCACCACGGAGCAGCACCAATGAGCAGTACCATGGAGCAGCACCATGGAGCAGCACAAATGAGCAGCACCATGGAGCAGCACCATGGAGCAGCACCAATGAGCAGCACCATGGAGCAGCACCAATTAGCAGCACCAATGAGCAGCACTAATGAGCAGCAACATGGAGCAGCACCAATTAGCAGCACCAATGAGCAGCACCAATGAGCAACACGTATTATGATAACAAAACACTGTGGCGGGTGTCTTAATAAACATCACCAAAAGTGTTACAACAAATCTGATTTTCTAGCGGATGCCACACAGAAATGGTGGAAATGGTGTTCACAGTATTTTAGGTCAACGTACTACATAGTGTTAGCTAACTAAAAATATATTGGAGTTTGACAAACTATTTCATTTTGCAGTATGATCTGTCCAATTTGTTGGTTTTGATTTGTCCAAAACGTTAGCCCATATGTTCGTGAATTGTTATTTAACCTGTTATATAATTATCAAACGCTAGTTATTGTAACGATGGCGTGAGAGTTTAGAGTTCATACATTCACAATAGGCTGGCTCCGATGATAGGGACATGAACTGTCTTAATGGGAGTCTCAGTGATCTTTGTCTGAATCAGCATGGCGGGCCTACACATTAGAATACCCTAGAGACAATGCAAATGTGCTTTGTATGTTAAAACTAATGTGTGATATTACACCCCAATGTGAATATCGTGGTGCATTTCCAGGTGACTGGTTTTCATATTGGTGCTAAACAATTAAACATCGATCGATTGTTGAGATTCATAACTATCATAGTGGTGTGTGACCCATGTTGGAAGGGCAGCTGTTGAATCCACCTGTGCAGGCGAATCCATTTTTGTCACTGATTAACCATGTCTGATCCATGGGTACAGTGTAATATGATCTTTTAACAGTTTTGTTATGTCAAAGCTCCATTTTCACCGGTACGCAGAGGAGTCAGGAAAGTATATAGTATCATAGTTCAAAGCACTTATTAACCGCCGAAAGCTTGACTGAATTAGATGATTTTCATAACTTGTCGACGTGCGAGTTATGGACATGTCCGCTACTCGCGGAATATGGTAACCTAGGACGGGACGGCTCCCCTAAGAAAAACTTTGAAATAATGCACCATTAAACTATGTTAACATGTCTTTAATGTGCTTATGTTGTAGACAGATATGTGTGTTACCCATCGGAAAATTATTTTCAGCAAAATGACAACCTAGATGAGTTACATTTGAAAAATAGCAAGAGTACCCAAAAAACATCTTGCCCCATCCTGGGGCAAGGCGGCCCTCTGCCTGGAGCAAGACGGCCCTCTGCTTGGGGCAAGACGGTCAATAGCTCCACAAACCACTGCCTAAACATAACATGTATACATACAAATGGCATGACAGCAATATATTAGGCTATTATAGTTGTTAAATTTAAATTGCAGTTAACACATAATATGCACCTTGCAATCCATACATAACATAATATTGGCTTAGTGATATTCAATCATAATTACAGCCTACGGGCTAGCAGAACGTAAATTATACAACATTCATATTATATTAGATTTTATACGTTATGACCATGTGCGTGCGGGATAAGACATAAGAACCGTCTTGCCCCATATGCATGTGGACCGTCTTGCCCCACATACACTACGTGTGTCTTAACACGATGTATACAAAGCACAACATACTGCTGCCCATTTTGTATTGTTTGACCTGTCAACTGATTAATACTATTATTATGTCAACAATTAAGTTAATGATCCATGTCGTTTTACAGTGAGTCACACCATTTTTCTATTGCCAAAATATTATATCAGAGCATATGATAGTGCATATAAAAGTTTAAAAACACCCTGATTTAATTACGTCTGTCTCGTGTTGCTGAGCTTTCGGGGTATCCGATAGATGTTAGCTTCATTTTGCACCACATTTTGGGACGTTCATAGTTTTGTATTTTGCGTACGTGCTGGGGGCAATCATACCTCCAGGGGCCGCTTTGCCCCAGGTTACCCTACCAGTAACTGTATTAGTTAGTTAACAATATTCAGGTCGGTTCACGCAGCTTCTACCGGCAGCCAAACTCAAGTGAGTAAACATAGGTAGCCACAGGAATATTGGCTGTGTTGACACCAGCCTTGGAACTAAATTGTATTCTGAACATTTGTCTTGTACTTGCTATTTTGATAAATCACCCGCCTGAACGCCTGAACGCCTGCATTACGTACTGCCTACGTACATAACTGCCGACACACCCTCGTTGCCGCTTGTTTGATGTCGCTATGTTGACTTTTGGTCATGCTATTTCATTCCTCTTCGTTGCAACAAAAACTGTTGACATTTAGGTAGACCACGTACAGCTGTTGTAGCCGGTCACACCAAGCCGACACTTCCTCTGTACTGTTGTAGCCGGTCACACCAAGCCGACACTTCCTCTGTACTGTTGTAGCCGGTCACACCAAGCCGACACTTCCTCTGTACTGTTGTAGCCGGTCACACCAAGCCGACACTTCCTCTGTACTGTTGTAGCCGGTCACACCAAGCCGACACTTCCTCTGTACTGTTGTAGCCGGTCACACCAAGCCGACACTTCCTCTGTACTGTTGTAGCCGGTCACACCAAGCCGACACTTCCTCTGTACTGTTGTAGCCGGTCACACCAAGCCGACACTTCCTCTGTACTGTTGTAGCCGGTCACACCAAGCCGACACTTCCTCTGTACTGTTGTAGCCGGTCACACCAAGCCGACACTTCCTCTGTACTGTTGTAGCCGGTCACACCAAGCCGACACTTCCTCTGTACTGTTGTAGCCGGTCACACCAAGCCGACACTTCCTCTGTACTGTTGTAGCCGGTCACACCAAGCCGACACTTCCTCTGTACTGTTGTAGCCGGTCACACCAAGCCGACACTTCCTCTGTACTGTTGTAGCCGGTCACACCAAGCCGACACTTCCTCTGTACTGTTGTAGCCGGTCACACCAAGCCGACACTTCCTCTGTACTGTTGTAGCCGGTCACACCAAGCCGACACTTCCTCTGTACTGTTGTAGCCGGTCACACCAAGCCGACACTTCCTCTGTACTGTTGTAGCCGGTCACACCAAGCCGACACTTCCTCTGTACTGTTGTAGCCGGTCACACCAAGCCGACACTTCCTCTGTACTGTTGTAGCCGGTCACACCAAGCCGACACTTCCTCTGTACTGTTGTAGCCGGTCACACCAAGCCGACACTTCCTCTGTACTGTGAGAGACCCATTTCAACCGTGACGTTTATTTTCAATCAGTATAAACCAATATTGCTTTTGGTTATTCGAGTTCTAAATCCGTTTGTGCTGAACAGAAGCATATTCGTTGCTGTTTGTTTTATGTCGCTGTGTTGACTTTGAGCCGACCGAACTACCAACCGATCGACCCACGCACGCACGCACGCACGCACGCACGCACGCACGCACGCACGCACGCACGCACGCACGCACGCACGCACGCACACACACACACACACACACACACACACACACACACACACACATACACGAGCACACACACACGCACGCACACATGCACACACGCACGAGCATACATTACATACACACAAGCACACATTACGTACACTCACATATACTTTTCGTAAGTACGTACAATCAGATATACATTATTATGTTGACACTTTTTTATTCTGGAAGAAGCTACTAGTTTAGTTTAATTTTAAATTCATAAGATGGCCCCTCGAGAGCGATTCCTGACCCTTATTTGCTATTCACCTTACTATATATATATATCATGTTTAGCATAAGATTGTACTATTTAAAAAAAATATTTGATATGGATAAATTGTCTTCTTCATGGAGTGTGCCAATTCATTTGGTGTGGTGGAGACTAGGTCCCTCTGAGTATTTGGTAGGGATGCCTCACCTAGTTTCACAAAGGATGACAAAAAATGTCATAAGATGCATCGGTGGTCTTGGTGAGTCTGACGAGGACGGTGGTACCGGGTTGTGGGTAAAGGTTATTGACACAGAGTTGGGCCACACCTGCATGTACAATAGGTTATGCAGTCAGTGTTAATGATCAAAAGATATTAGCAGTAGATATGCACCTTACACATACATATGCATTAACAGTAACATACCATACACATGCATATGCATGCCCGTCCTCAGGGGCGTTCGGTCGAACCCTCTTTTCGAGAGAATTTGTTTTAACTGTAACATTTTCAAAAAATCATGCAAGAAAACCCTGGCTTACTAAATACGCCCGAACCCCCTTTTCAAAACCCCGATATAACATGTATATATGCACATACATGCATGGAATTCAAATTATGCTCTAAACTTTACATACGTACTTTGACTTTGTCGTGGACCGATAAACCCGGGACCAATCTCAATGACATGTACGAAACGATTTTTGGCGTGTGGCCGTGGACAAAGAAGAAGACAGAAGAATGGTAGCAAAGAAACAACCCGAAGAATTCCCAGTAAACCAATATCTTTTCACCAACGTTTTTGCAAAGCTTGCGTGCGTACGTGGCAATGTTCGACGACGAAGATGAAGTGATGGAGAAAGCTTTCTAGCCTGCATACTATTCTATTCATGAAAATATAAATAAATAAATTAATTGTATGGTTTATTAAACACGGTTCTATTCATTTCAATGGCGATTAATGAGTGTGTGCGTATGCGTGTGCGTGTGCGTGTGCGTGTGCGTGTGCGTGTGCGTACTATTTAATGTATGACTTCCAGATTTGACATGTGAAGTAGAATGTATGTTTGTCCGACATTTTCGTTTGACTAATGGTGCGCGTTATGTTGCTATCGCAACACCATAAACTAGAACAACCTGGATAAGAAAGTATACAGCCCGCTCACACATCGTTATACTGTGCTGTGGAAATAACAATCCATGGAAAGGCTAACCTTACCAAACTTGGAAGGGTTTGTGATTTTTATTATTTGCTTGTAATGTGGTGATTGGTACGTGGTGATGGTGGCGGTCACGGGTCGTGGTGGTGGTGGTGGTGGTGGTGGTGGTGGTGGTGGTGGTGGTGGTGATGGTGGTGGTGTAGTAGTAGTAGTAGTAGTAGTAGTAGTAGTAGTAGTAGTAGTAGTAGTAGTAGTAGTAGTAGTAGTAGTAGTGGTAGTGATAGTGGTAGTGGTAGTAGTAGTAGTAGTAGTAGTAGTAGTAGTAGTAGTATTAGTAGTAGTAGTAGTATTAGTAGTAGTAGTAGTAGTAGTAGTTGTTGTTGTTGTTGTTGTTGTCTTTTCCTTGGCACGACCCTGGACCTTCAATTCCTCCAATATGCACACGCACGCGTTGGCGTCTCCGCCAGCAGTCGCCGACATCTAGCTACAAAAAGTCATGCCACCTAGCGGGAATTGATTTCGCCGGATTCAGACTGTCAGCGTTGTCTAACCAGTGAGACATTACAAAATCGATTGCCAGTCGCGTTAATAGTGCTGTGAGACCGATAACCTCATCATGACAGGCAGATAACGTAATGCTTTGGTTGACAATTCCCAAATAGGTATTAGACTCCCTGCGGCTCGACGATCCAATGAAGGCCGTCTCTGGGCCAGGCATTTGGCCTGCCAAACTGCGATGACGTACACAGTGCACACTCCACCCCGGACAGTTACCGTGGCGCACTGACACCTTAATTGTCGAATGCTGAAGTATTCAATGACAAACCTTGGGTTGAAGGTTACTGAACAGACAATGGCGACAAAAGGTTAGGTTACTGAACAGACAATGGCGACAAAAACAGGGAAGATGCGACATTGTCCATAACGCGCTCGTTAAATTTGAATTGACAGGTGAATGACTGCACAGAGTCACCCTGCAAGTCGGCTTCGTTACCCCACAGGCCGGCCATGGCACCCTCCCAACCCTATCACTACAGGACAACACGGTGACAACGGGTATTAGACCAGTGTCGTGTACGTTTGTTTTAATTAATTAATTAATATATTTATTTGTACATTATATTTGAATTAATTAATTAATCAATGTTTTTATTTGTACATACAGTTATTTGTATTATTTATTGTGCATCTCTGTTTTAATAACATTCATAAGCTGTGTTTTATGTCTGCATGTCTCTCATAACTCAATTTTCAGTGGTCTACGCACATACTGCCTGCTATGTGTACAATGTGTTTATGTTTTGTATTTTAATGCATGTGTACATGGAGTGAGACTTTAATAAAATATTTACTTACTTACTTTACAGACGTCGCTTAGGACCACGCGTTTGTCTGGACGCCTGTTAATAACCAGCGGATGCGATGACAGCTGCTTTGTGGGCGGGTCGCTATGCTAATGGGGCAACCTGAGCGCAACAAAAACTAACATTCTCTAATGGCTCCTAGTTTCTCCTTTGTGTCACTGCACCGTCAACCATCGGCTCCGGTGCGTTGTCGTATCTCGTGGCGGCAATGTGGTTTTTCTGTAAGATATTTTTCTTTCAGCAACATTCAGTCTGTTTGTTTAACTAACGCTCTCACGCTAACATATTTCCACGCACCCACGTACGTACGCACGAACGCACGCACGTACACACCAAGACTCACACGGGCGCGTTCACGCTCACGCCCGTACGAACGCTCGCACGCACCCACGTATCTATCTCTCTTTGATACTCCGTCACTCCCCTCTCACTCCTTGTTTCTCCTATGTTTCGGTGTCCTCTTTCTCACTCTTCTCTCTCCCACTCTTTCCGATATCACAACTAATCACCTCCACTCTCCCCCTAATGTCTTTCTACCGCAAAGTCTCTCGCTACATTTCCTCCATCTGGTTTATTACCTTTTACCCTCTCCTTTCCTGCTCTCCTTCCCTTTCACCATCTCCCTCTATCCCTCTCCCCCCTCTCTCTCTCTCTCACTCTCCCTCCCTGCGTCCCTACATACCTGCCATATATCTTCCTACATTCTTCTATCTCCATCCTTTTCTCTCCCTCCATCTCACCCTCCCTTCTTCCCCCACCTCTCTCTCTCCCTCACCCCTCCCTCCCCCTCTCTCAACACATATTTCAAATATACCTCTCCCCATTGTCTTCATCGCTGCATCTCTGTTACATTGTTGAGACCAATCATCCCTCAACCCCCACGCCCCTCTCTCCCTCTATGTCATCCTTCATTCCCTCTCTACCCATCTTCTTCCCCTGTCTCCCTCTCCCTCTCGTTGGTCCTCCCCATGCGCCTTCTGACATGCCTGATAAACGTTTCCAGCGTCCCGTTGAGATCCCCGGTCGTATTCTACGAAGTGGCTGTGTACGTGAGCCCTGACGTGCGTCTCACGTCGGTCGTACGTGTCCCGGCGTCACGTAGGCACCCGGCGTCGTCGCATCTAGCCAGAGACAACGTGCCACTCCGCTTCTGCAAGCCGTCGTGACAACACCCCAGCCTTCGTGACATTACACCAGTCCTCGTGACGACACATCAGCTGAGAAGGTACGTGGCCTCCCCCCCCCCACCTCGCCCCGAATTACGTACGCCTGAACTAAAGATCTGTCGACTTCTAACCCCGCTTCGAGTTTCTCCCTAAATTATCCTAATGCGATGCCCCTTCGCGGCATTCAAGGCATTCTATAGGTCATTCACATTATATTTTATAGAAAACAGGTCTGCACGATTCCTTTCTATCGATCTGGTTCGCCAGTTCCCGCTGTCTGGGTCTGAAATGCTGACGTATTAGTTCACATAGTTCACATATGAAATTATGAATGCCGGTCGACAGCAACAGGCTTTGATGCTATGTATTGGACGTGTTCTAGCAAAATAATTAATGTTTTCAGTCGATTAGCCGAAACCGTACCGCTGTAGCGTAATACCAGTGAAATAAATTAATGGCAAGATCGCAAGGAATGGCCAATTTGTAGTATGCTCGGCATATGTTGTATACATATTGCTGCAGTGGCTTTGTCCGAAGCGAATTTCGCGGGGGAAATGCCGGTGGTGTGCGAATAACAACCGGCTCGAGGCTACAGTCATCGATGTTCAGGCATACATTTCAACGGAGACGCACATGCTGCATGCCCTGTCCACGTGTTGTCTGGCGAGTACGTGCACGCGTGCATGCAGGTATGCCGAGTGAACGAATCACCGAGTAAACACGTTTTTATTTGTCGCAAGCAACCGCGCTATTCATCCGTACGTAACCACGTTATTCATGCATCCATCGATGCGAGTGCAATGCTATTAAACGTGGCATAACAGCTGGCAACACGTTTAGTAAAACAACTTATAACGCTGTTATTTGACGGTAACTGGAATCGCCAACTTAATACCATTGGTTAATTACATAAATACTGTGTCTGACGAATCGTTGATGGGATGCGCTGTTGCGTTGTTCGCCGGTAATTTGATAGAATAGTCGCAACATGTTAACATTCATTAAATAAGGTGTCAATCGTTAATGCATTATTGTGGTTATTGGTTGGCGAAACCGCCATGTTGTGATCACTTGTGTAATTAATTAGCGGACACTTAAATATCAAATAAGTTTTTGTTTTACCATAGCTGCATCGTGCGTAACATATCCAGCAACATAGGCGCTAATGAGAGCGCAAACAAGCCAGCTGTAGCCTGTGGTTGGCCCATCCTTTTCATCGTCATCCACCACACTCGTTCCTGCAGGCGGTAGTCGCTCGTTAAAAACGTCAGCCATCCTGTGTTTTTCGCGGCAAATTTCACGTAATAAATACGGCAGACGACCAGTGGCTGTCTGGCTGCACGCGCTCCCTGGCGCGAGAGCGGTGACGCATCCTGTCTGGATCACACCACCTAGCGGGTCTTACCTGACGATCGACAGGTCCGCTACGCGCCTGCGCAGCATCCAGGCACGTGCTGCGTTCCCTGGTGCTGTTTGCCAGACGATACCAACGAATTAGAAAAAAAATATGCCAGACAATTTAAATAGGGTATTTGTAGAAATAAAATGTGAACATATACGTTTACCACCCGTCATCAGTTTGTACAGCTTACAGCTTGTTTTCAGCTAGGTTTGATTACAGCTCTATGTGAAAACACAGTTAATCAAAACCTGATGTTGACATTTGCCCATTTTCGTCGCAAACTATTATTTTATGGAAATAAAGCAGAACGTTTCCAGTAATAATGAAATGATGTCGCCCCATTGCGTGTGTGGAAATGCACATGCTGTGTTGTGAGTGCGTGATTATCTGCACATCGTCCGGAACGCACATAGCAAGTCAGCTGTTTGTGCAGATGGTGGGCTGTTTTCTTAGATTACGTCATGAAACAGCAGACGACAAGTACAGATTGCGGCACTATAAAGTAACGACGTAGCGTCAATTATTTCACGCATACGTGCGTGACAGCTCTGTCCAACTGACAGGTAATATAACCAGACAGGTTTTAGTCATGAATATTACACTCACCTTTTTAAAAGTAATTCATGGTTTTGTGACAAAGACCTCTCCGTCGACAGCCGTACTTTACGCAACAATAAATTAAATGTCTAAACTGATCTAGTTTTCTTTGGGACCGAACGAAACCGTAAATACCTTAAATTGTATCAAATAAATATCATGCAAGAACCACAAATAGAACCAAGAACCATCCGTTGGGAACAACAACCCTAAACACATTGCGAATACTTGACATGAACCGATATATTTGCATATTAACGCCAATGTCACACATTTGTCTATGGAATTAGCGGCGCTTCGACGAACTTTGATATTTTGTCGCTAAACAAATAAAATAAACTAACCAAGCATGCATAAAGATGGTGTCGATGAAATAAGTTTATATAACTGATCAAGTTATTAATTTGATCGTTGCTGTCGATGGGGCGATCTACCATCGACGTGAACTAACAATTGTTTACAATGATAGGATTATATGGTAAGCATGTTATTCTTATATCGCCAGCACGAGGTGTATAGGGCCTAACGAGACATTGACAGTTCGATGAATCGCTACAAGCCGGCCTCCGCTTTACGGGTAGCGTGGTATGTTGACCAGGCACTCAAAATTAGGCGAGCTTGGCATACGACCGTTGACATTTAAGGATAGTTTGTATTATTCAGCGGGGCGCAAACGATACGCTGGCAGTATATCGGTGTAGAATACATTGCTCAGTCTACGGATGAACGGAAGGGGACGTCTCGAGTTCTCCCCGAATAAACAAAGTAAAACGTAAGAGATATAAAGCAAACATTCAGTGATCTTTTAACGAGGAGTGTGTGCGCCATGACGTGGGAGGTGGGAGGTTGTTCCTAACAATTGGTGGGAAGTGGGAGGTTGTTCCTAACAATTGGTGGGAGGTGGGAGGTTGTTCCTAACAATTGGTGGGTGGTTAGCCTCACAAATACATGGAATTGGTGGGAGGTGCAACACGCCCCTCTTTAATGGTGTCCAGTTCACTGTCCAGATAATATTTCGACACCCATGGCGATGCAGAAGACCAGATGAAAAAAGATAGGCCTTGTGTGTAGGTGCTTGCGTGCGTGTTTGCGTGCGTGCGTGCGTGCGTGCGTGCGTGCGTGCGTGCGTGCGTGCGTGCGTGCGTGCGTGCGTGCGTGCGTGCGTGCGTGCGTGCGTGCGTGCGTGCGTGCGTGTTGGTGAGCGCGTGGTATTATGGGAGAGTGAGTGATATTAAAAGAGAAGCGATTGCGTTAAAGGAGCCACGCAGGGCAGATGCAGTGAGAGGAATTGTGGTTTCTGAATCACGTGGACAACTTTAAATGCGTCTCAAAGGGAAAGAAGCGGGAAACCGCACTGCACGAGGGGGCGGATTGAAGCCACATCCTTCTAAAACCACACCTGGTATCATGCTTAAAGCTAAGGCGCCTACGTTGACAACACGTCTGGAACGTCCAAAGAATAATTTCGATCGTCTTAAACTTGTATGTTTTTAAAGGCGCGTGTCTACATTGTATCGGAGAGAGATCGAGCGACGTTCATTATTATGACAAAACTAGCAATGTTGTGTGGCAGGTACTTACGTATTTGGTTTGTTTGCATATTTATCGTTATTTGCATATTGAAAATAAACTACTGTAGTAATTCAATAAAAAATCTTGAAATGCATCATACTTGTGATGCCTTATTAATAACTGTTATTCGATCTGACTGAATACTGATGCAGCTGCATTGGTTAATCTAGTAGAAATCTCAAACAATAGAATATTAACTTCTAAGTTTAATACCAAAATAATTTATTCGAGAATTCACTTTCCTTGATTTGTTAACTCATATATGTGATGTTATTATTTCAAATTATGTAGTTTTATATGTGTACACTGTTATCAGTATAGTTTAATGTATGCACGCATTCTGCACGCGCGCACACACACACACACACACACACACACACACACACACACACACACACACACACACACACACACACACACACACACACACACACACACACACACACACACACACACACACACACACACACACACACACACACACACACACACACACACACACACACACACACACACACACCACGCACGCACGCACGCACGCACGCAAAGTACAATGAGGAAGCCCTAGCATATTCTGATCGGAACTCCAACCGGGCAGCATTCTATATATATATATATATATATATATATATATATATATATATATATATATATATATATATATATATATGTGTCAACCTGGTTTCAAAGACGATGACATCGTCCGCTGATTGTAGGTGTCCTATAAGCTGTCCCTAAACGATGGATTAGAAGATACTAAGTCATAACACCCGTGCAATATCGATGTCGCCACATGACACGACTGCACGTAGGCTTTCACAAAGGAGATTGCTACCAAACTAAATTATGCCTACAGCACACGACGGACGGAATACAAATCGTTGTGGGATCATAATATAGTTGGACAGACAAATCCAGGGTAGGCCCTACTCGTAAACACGATGATGATGTCTAAATCATACAGCAATGTTTGCATTGACATTACTTAATGGTGAAGATACAACTGTAGATTGCACGATACAACTGTAGACTACATGATACACCTGCAGATTGCACGATACAACTGTAGACTACATGATACAACTGTAGACTACATGACACAACTGTAGACTACATGATACAACTGTAGACTACATGATACAACTGTAGACTACATGACAAAACTATATGATACAACTGTAGACTATATGATACAACTGAAGACTATATGATACAACTGAAGACTACATGATACAACTGTAGACTATATGATACAACTGTAGACTATACGATACAGCTGCAGACTACATGTTACAGCTGTAGACTACATGATACAACTGTAGACTATATGATACAACTGTAGACTACATGTTACAGCTGTAGACTATATGATACAACTATAGACTATATGATACAACTGTAGACTATACGATACAGCTGTAGACTACATGTTACAGCTGTAGACTACATGATACAACTGTAGACTACATGATACAACTGTAGACTACATGATACAACTGTAGACTATATGATACAATTGTAGACTACATGATAAAACTGTAGACTACATGATAAAACTGTATACTACATGATACAACTGTAGACTACATGTTACAGCTGTAGACTACATGTTACAGCTGTAGACTACATGATACAACTGTAGACTACATGATACAACTGTAGACTACATGATACAACTGTAGACTACATGATACTACTGCATACTACATGATACAACTGTAGATTATATGATACAACTGTAGACTATATGATACAACTGTAGACTATATGATACAACTGTAGACTACATGATACAACTGTAGAGTATATGATACAACTGTAGACTACATGATACAACTGTAGACTATATGATACAAGTGTAGACTATATGATACAAGTGTAGACTATATGATACAACTGTATACTATATGATACAACTGTATACTACATGATACAACTGTAGACTACATGATACAGCTGTAGACTACACGATACAGCTGTAGACTATATGATACAGCTGTAGACTATATGATACAACTGTAGACTATATGGTACAACTGTAGACTACATGATACAACTGTAGACTACATGATACAACTGTAGACTATATGATACAACTGTAGACTATATGATACAACTGTATACTATATGATACAACTGTAGACTATATGATACAACTGTAGACTATATGTTACAGCTGTAGACTATATGATACAACTATAGACTATATGATACAACTGTAGACTATACGATACAGCTGTAGACTACATGTTACAGCTGTAGACTACATGATACAACTGTAGACTACATGATACAACTGTAGACTATATGATACAACTGTAGACTACATGATAAAACTGTATACTATATGATACAACTGTATACTACATGATACAACTGTAGACTACATGATACAACTGCATACTACATTATACAACTGTAGACTACATGATACAACTGTAGACTACATGATACAACTGTAGACTACATGATACAACTGTAGACTATATGATACAGCTATAGACTACACGATACAGCTGTAGACTATATGATACAACTGTAGACTATATGATACAAGTGTAGACTATATGATACAACTGTAGACTACATGATACAACTGTAGACTACATGATACAGCTGTAGACTACATGATACAGCTGTAGACTACACGATACAGCTGTAGACTATATGATACAACTGTAGACTATATGATACAACTGTAGACTATACGATACAGCTGTAGACTACATGTTACAGCTGTAGACTACATGATACAACTGTAGACTACATGATACAACTGTAGACTACATGATACAACTGTAGACTACATGATACAAATGTAGACTACATGATACAACTGTAGACTATATGATACAACTGTAGACTACATGATAAAACTGTATACTATATGATACAACTGTATACTACATGATACAACTGTAGACTACATGATACAACTGCATACTACATGATACAAATGTAGATTATATGATACAACTGTAGACTATATGATACAACTGTAGACTATATGATACAACTGTAGACTACATGATACAACTGTAGAGTATATGATACAACTGTAGACTACATGATACAACTGTAGACTATATGATACAAGTGTAGACTATATGATACAAGTGTAGACTATATGATACAACTGTATACTATATGATACAACTGTATACTACATGATACAACTGTAGACTACATGATACAGCTGTAGACTACACGATACAGCTGTAGACTATATGATACAACTGTAGACTATATGGTACAACTGTAGACTACATGATACAACTGTAGACTACATGATACAACTGTAGACTATATGATACAACTGTAGACTACATGATACAACTGTAGACTATATGATACAACTGTAGACTACATGATACAAATGTAGACTACATGATACAACTGTAGACTATATGATACAACTGTAGACTACATGATAAAACTGTATACTATATGATACAACTGTATACTACATGATACAACTGTAGACTACATGATAAAACTGTATACTATATGATAAAACTGTATACTATATGATACAACTGCATACTACATGATACAACTGTAGACAACATGATACAACTGTAGACTATATGATACAACTGTAGACTATATGATACAACTGTAGACTACATGATACAACTGTAGACTACATGATACAACTGTAGACTATATGATACAACTGTATACTATATGATACAACTGTAGACTATATGATACAACTGTAGACTATATGATACAACTGTATACTACATGATACAACTGTAGACTACATGATACAGCTGTAGACTACACGATACAGCTGTAGACTATATGATACAACTGTAGACTATATGGTACAACTGTAAACTACATGATACAACTGTAGACTACATGATACAACTGTAGACTATATGATACAGCTGTAGACTACACTATACAGCTGTAGACTATATGATACAACTGTAGACTATATGATACAAGTGTAGACTATATGATAAAACTGTAGACTACATGATACAACTGTAGACTACATGATACAGCTGTAGACTACATGATACAGCTGTAGACTACACGATACAGCTGTAGACCATATGATACAACTGTAGACTATATGATACAACTGTAGACTATACGATACAGCTGTAGACTACATGTTACAGCTGTAGACTACATGATACAACTGTAGACTACATGAAACAACTGTAGACTACATGATACAACTGTAGACTATATGATACAACTGTAGACTACATGATACAAATGTAGACTACATGATACAACTGTAGACTACATGATACAACTGTAGACTATATGATACAACTGTAGACTACATGATAAAACTTTATACTATATGATACAACTGTAGACTACATGATAAAACTGTATACTACATGATACAACTGTAGACTATATGATACAACTGTAGACTATATGATACAACTGTAGACTATATGATACAACTGTATACTATATGATACAACTGTAGACTATATGATACAACTGTAGACTACATGATACAACTGTAGACTACATGATACAACTGTAGACTATATGATACAACTGTAGACTATATGATACAACTGTAGACTACATGATACAAGTGTAGACTACATGATACAACTGTAGACTACATGATACAACTGTAGACTACATGATACAAATGTAGACTACATGATACAGCTGTAGACTACATGATACAACTGTAGACTATATGATACAAGTGTAGACTACATGATACAACTGCAGACTATATGATACAACTGTAGATTATATGATACAACTGTAGACTATATGATACAACTGTTTATTATTATTTAAGTGTGACATTCACAAGACTACTATTTATTTATGTGATAATTGTGAAACAGCTGTATCATCCACGAAACAACCTTAACTTAAAAAGCATGAATCGTCTGTAAAATTCACGGAATACCAGCTAAAATGATGAGACAACTTTTTACCGGACACGTTAGACCCTCCTTTGGCGTCCGGAAACGATACATTTGAACGCCATCGGCCTAGAGTAGAAGAGCACCAGATCATTTTTATTATAGCGTTTTCCGCTTTTCCAAGAACAATCAATCCTGCGGATGCGTTGCCCCTACATCCATCATCTACCGTGTAATTAGGCCATCAAATAAGCATAGAAAAAACAGCTTATGCGTGTGGCGTAGCACGATCGAAATGTCTCATAAATCACACGTTTAAAGCAATACTCGCCTGAAAGGTTCCCTGGCTATCAACAGTTTTTGGTAAATAAATTTTTATGTATAAATTCCTACATTTCTTCATATTTTGTTAAATTGCCAAGAAAGAGTTACAAACGAAACCTGTCATAATTTTAATATAATTCCGTTTTATATGTTTCATTTGTTGTAATTATTAATTACTCTATTTTGAGGTGATATGTATAAAACAATAGCTATTGACAAATGTGTACGACGCAATTACATAGGTGCCAAAGACATGATGCTTATATTCACGAGTAGATTAAATGTCATAATGATAGTTATTTAAACGTCAGCACTACAAATAATTTAATATGAAATGTTAATGGTGTTTATACTTCGACGGTTGTGGCACTAGACATGCGATAAGTCGATTTCTAAATAGTATAATTTTACACGGAGAAATGTGTGCAACTGTACTATGCAACTCTAGGAATGTGTTGTACAGCTGTGTTGTACAACGTGTTGTACAACGTGTTGTACAACGTGTCTTGAATGTGTTGTACAACGTGTCTTGAATGAAGCAACTGTATTTACACGTGCAGTGCAGTTGTTGTTGTTCTATACAAAATTGAGTAGCGGGTGTTCTCATTATTCTCTTTTTAAAATTAAAGTTCTCCTATTTAACCGTTTCTCAGAATTAAGTTATAATTTCGGCCTGGTGTCTGTCATCAGTTAATGGACAAGGTTTTCCTTCCGTGGGCGCAATAGACCCTATCTACGTCGCAGTCTGAAAGGTCGAACTTGGATTGCCTTGAACTTATCCATATCTGAGCGTAGAATATACTGTCAGTCTGATGTTCATCTGTTCATTATGCACCAGTTAGGAATTCAAGTGACACAAGAACTGTCAGTGTGGCCACAAATCAACTTCCTCCATCCTGTACAGTTCTTGTACCGTTCCGTTCTTAATACGTCTTTGAGGCTGGCGTCCTTCTCCACCAGGCGGCCGCTGATGTTGTTGATCCACCGTAACCTGGGCCTTCCTCTCGGTCTCTTTCCCTCCAGGGGGCTGCTGATGTTGTTGATCCACCGTAACCTGGGCCTTCCTCTCGGTCTCTTTCCCTCCAGGCGGCTGCTGATGTTGTTGATCCACCGTAACCTGGGCCTTCCTCTCGGTCTCTTTCCCTCCAGGGGGCTGCTGATGTTGTTGATCCACCGTAACCTGGGCCTTCCTCTCGGTCTCTTTCCCTCCAGGCGGCCGCTGATGTTGTTGATCCACCGTAACCTGGGCCTTCCTCTCGGTCTCTTTCCCTCCAGGGGGCTGCTGATGTTGTTGATCCACCGTAACCCGGGCCTTCCTCTCGGTCTCTTTCCCTCCAGGCGGCTGCTGATGTTGTTGATCCACGGTAACCTGGGCCTTCCTCTCGGTATCTTTCCCTCCAGGTGGCTGCTGATGTTGTTGATCCACCGTAACCTGGGCCTTCCTCTCGGTCTCTTTCCCTCCAGGGGGCTGCTGATGTTGTTGATCCACCGTAACCTTGGCCTTCCTCTCGGTCTCTTTCCCTCCCTCCATGTGGCTGCTGATGTTGTTGATCCACCGTAACCTGTGCCTTCCTCGCGGTCTCTTTCCCTCCAGGTGGCTGCTGATGTTGTTGATCCACCGTAACCCGGGCCTTCCTCTCGATCTCTTTCCCTCCAGGTGGCTGCTGATGTTGTTGATCCAAAGTAACCTGGGCCTTCCTCTCGGTCTCTTTCCCTCCAGGTGGCTGCTGATGTAGTTGATCCACCGTAACCCGGGCCTTCCTCTCGGTCTCTTTCCCTCCATGTGGCTGCTGATGTTATTGATCCAAAGTAACCTGGGCCTTCCTCTCGGTCTCTTTCCCTCCAGGTGGCTGCTGATGTTGTTGATCCACCGTAACCTGGGCCTTTCTCTCGGTCTCTTTCCCTCCAGGTGGCTGCTGATGTTGTTGATCCACCGTAACCCGGGCCTTCCTCTCGGTCTCTTTCCCTCCATGTGGCTGCTGATGTTATTGATCCAAACTAACCTGGGCCTTCCTCTCGGTCTCTTTCCCTCCAGGTGGCTGCTGATGTTGTTGATCCACCGTAACCTGGGCCTTCCTCTCGGTCTCTTTCCATCCAGATGGCTGCTGATGTTGTTGATCCAAAGTAACCTGGGCCTTCCTCTCGGTCTCTTTCCCTCCAGGTGGCTGCTGATGTTGTTGATCCAAAGTAACCTGGGCCTCCCTCTCGGTCTCTTTCCATCCAGGCGGCTGCTGATGTTGTTGATCCACCGTAACCCGGGCCTTCCTCTCGATCTCTTTCCCTCCAGGTGGCTGCTGATGTTGTTGATCCAAAGTAACCTGGGCCTTCCTCGCGGTCTCTTTCCCTCCAGGTGGCTGCTGATGTTGTTGATCCACCGTAACCCGGGCCTTCCTCTCGATCTCTTTCCCTCCAGGTGGCTGCTGATGTTGTTGATCCAAAGTAACCTGGGCCTTCCTCTCGGTCTCTTTCCCTCCAGGTGGCTGCTGATGTTGTTGATCCACCGTAACCTTGGCCTTCCTCTCGGTCTCTTTCCCTCCAGGTGGCTGCTGATGTTATTGATCCAAAGTAACCTGGGCCTTCCTCTCGGTCTCTTTCCCTCCAGGTGGCTGCTGATGTTGTTGATCCACCGTAACCTGGGCCTTCCTCTCGGTCGCTTTCCCTCCAGGCGGCTGCTGATGTTGTTGATCCAACGTGACCCGGGCCTTCCTCTCGGTCTCTTTCCCTTCTGGTGGCTGCTGACGTTGTTGATCCACCGTGACCTGGGCCTTCCTCTCGGTCTCTTTCCCTTCAGGTGGCTGCTGATGTTGTTGATCCACCGTAACCCGGGCCTTCCTCTTGGTCTCTTTCCCTCCAGGTGGCTGCTGACGTTGTTGATCCAACGTAACCTGGGCCTTCCTCTCGGTCTCTTTCCCGAGATGGCTCCTGATGTTTTTGATCCACCGTAACCCGGGCCTTCCTCTCGGTCTCTTTCCCTCCAGGTGGCTGCTGACGTTGTTGATCCAACGTAACCTGGGCCTTCCTCTCGGTCTCTTTCCCGAGATGGCTCCTGATGTTGTTGATCCGTCGTAACCTGTGCCTTCCTCTCGGTATCTTTCCCTCCAGGTGGCTGCTGATGTTGTTGATCCACCGTAACCTGGGCCTTCCTCTCGTTCTCTTTCCCTCCAGACGGCTGCTGATGTTGTTGATCCGTCGAAACCTGTGCCTTCCTCTCGGTCTCTTTCCCTCCAGGTGGCTGCTGACATTGTTGATCCACCGTAACCTGGGCCTTCCTCTCGGTCTCTTTCCCTCCAGGCGGCTGCTGATGTTGTTGATCCGTCGTAACCTGTGCCTTCCTCTCGGTATCTTTCCCTCCAGATGGCTGCTGATGTTGTTGATCCATCGTAACCTGGACCTTCCTCTCGGTATCTTTCCCTCCAGACGGCGGCTGATGTTGTTGATCCATCGTAACCCGGGCCTTCCTCTCGGTTTCGTTCACGTCATCTTTATGCATAGTGCCACTTTTATGACAGAATCATCTTCTCTTCTCATCACATGACCATACCATCTCAATTTATTCATCTTGATCACTTCTACAATTGGTGTGATCTTGCTCTCCAAATAGAGACGGTCATTTTGCCGTCTATCCTATGTGGTGATACCCTGTGTCATTCGCATGGCTTTCATGTCTACTGCAGTGATTCGACTTTTAAGTATCTTTGTCAAGGTCCAAAGAGGAGCATAGGCCTTAAAATGATCTGTTTGGCTTTCTTAGGCACTTGTTTGTCTTTCAACAGTCTGTACATACATCCTACATTCCGGTTGTACTTGGTAATCTGGTTGTTAATTTCATCTTCCATATTTCCCTGCTCGTTGATGGTGCTGCCTGTGTATTTGAAGGATGTCACTTGCTTCAGCTAATATTTCGCGATTTTGGTGTTCAGATTATGATGCCTTCTTCCAATCATCATGACTTCCGTTTTCTGCAGGTTCAACATTAGATGATATTCATTGAACACTGTGTTCAATCTATTCACGATTTCTCCAAGTTCGAATTATTATCAGGGTGCCTGTGACGTGTACTGCTAGATAGGTCGGATGCCAATTATGACACCTCTAAAAGTATCGGACAGCAGGGATTTTAACGGACAATACATAATAAGTGATTATTTGCTGACTCATTTAGTGTGACGTCAGCACTCGGCTGGAGATGGCAGTGGTGCAGCAGTTAGCAGACAGTGGCGATGACACTTCTTTTAACAGCGACGACTTTTCCAGAGACTGGTTTTTATTAGTAGAACTGTACTGAATTGACCCACCAGCCAAAAAGGTCGTCGGTTAAAAATGCGATCGCGTCGTCTGGAAAATGGCTGTCACCGCGACAGTGAAGCGTTTTCTCGAGCGGAAATTCATGCAGGGTTAATTTTTATTCTGCCCTGTACTGACACAACCAGGCATTATACAGTTGTGCACCATCTAGATGTTTGCCAAGGTACCGTTTAATGTCGGGCCTACTTTACACCATTGAATGCCAATAGCTTGTGACAGGTTAACGTACATGTAATATATTAAAGTTAACTGGCTCGTATAGGCATCACGCTTCGTCGACCCGCACATATCAAAGGTGTTTGCTTTTGCGACTAGTTTATAGGTATATAAATATATAGGTATATAAATATGTCATAAACCAGTGACAAAAACAAACCTCTTATATGTGCGCTATGATTAAAATTGCTTCCTCGACTTATTTAGTCTATTGCAAATCCGGTTCAATGGTGTCCAAATATGTAGTGTGTTAATAGTTTATGTAACATCCGTAGTGGATTTAATTTTTAAAATGCCTATTTTTGTTCAAATCATCGAAAGTATTGACTTCAGTCGTTAGATCTGGTAAGGATCAAAACAGTGGATATTCGAAATTGTAAACACTGTGTGGGTCAATGCTGATCATGGGCGTGACTTCAATCCTCTTGCTGATCACATGACAATGTTACGAAATTTCATCAAGGAAGAAAATCGTGATTTTTTAGCATTTTGATTTTCACTTCAGTTAATGCTTGGACAACCATTAATTTAATAGTTTGTCTGACGTTTTCACACAAAAAAACTACATACAAAAGTTTCACAAACGAGCTAGCATGTTGCAGTGGATACTAGGTAGGTTTGATTTTTCGCAAACTTAATTTGAAATGAGACTAGCAAAAAAAATCGATTTGATTAAGCACCCCGTTAACCAGAACCTGACGACAATTCCAACATAATGTGCCTCCTCGTTCCAACAATTCTACAGTTTACTGATTGACACCGTTGGTCGTTTTATCGTTGATAGGCATGCCATTATACGTCATTCCATTCAGCCAAATTGCGTCGACTGTCTGCAATTTATCCATGTAGGCAAGTGTTGTTGTGTGAGTGTGATGTAATGCTACTTACGTAACCTTAGTGAATGTATTTTATGATCCAGTCTTGGTCTGAAATATGTCGTTTTATATACATGGGCGTACGAGCGAAGAATAATTATAAATGTTTCCAGCCCGTCGTGTTTCCGTTGCCCGTGAACGGAAGCATAACCTTCCAGTATTCCTACACGTCTTACATTCTCAGTATGTTGCCCGTGAACGGAAGCATAACCTTCCAGTATTCCTACACGTCGTACATTCTCAGTATGTTGCCCGTGAACGGAAGCATAACCTTCCAGTATTCCTACACGTCTTACATTCTCAGTATGTTGCCCGTGAACGGAAGCATAACCTTCCAGTATTCCTACACGTCGTACATTCTCAGTATGTTGCCCGTGAACGGAAGCATAACCTTCCAGTATTCCTACACGTCGTACATTCTCAGTATGTTGCCCGTGAACGGAAGCATAACCTTCCAGTATTCCTACACGTCGTACATTCTCAGTATGTTGCCCGTGAACGGAAGCATAACTTTCCAGTATTCCTACACGTCGTACATTCTCAGTATGTTGCCCGTGAACGGAAGCATAACCTTCCAGTATTCCTACACGTCGTACATTCTCAGTATGTTGCCCGTGAACGGAAGCATAACCTTCCAGTATTCCTACACTTCGTACATTCTCAGTATGTTGCCCGTGAACGGAAGCATATCCTTCCAGTATTCCTACACGTCGTACATTCTCAGTATGTTGCTCGTGAACGGAAGCATAACCTTCCAGTATTCCTACACGTCGTACATTCTCAGTATGTTGCCCGTGAACGGAAGCATAACCTTCCAGTATTCCTACACGTCGTACATTCTCAGTATGTTGCCCGTGAACGGAAGCATAACCTTCCAGTATTCCTACACGTCGTACATTCTCAGTATGTTGCCCGTGAACGGAAGCATAACCTTCCAGTATTCCTACACGTCGTACATTCTCAGTATGTTGCCCGTGAACGGAAGCATAACCTTCCAGTATTCCTACACGTCGTACATTCTCAGTATGTTGCCCGTGAACGGAAGCATAACCTTCCAGTATTCCTACACGTCGTACATTCTCAGTATGTTGCCCGTGAACGGAAGCATAACCTTCCAGTATTCCTACACGTCGTACATTCTCAGTATGTTGCCCGTGAACGGAAGCATAACCTTCCAGTATTCCTACACGTCGTACATTCTCAGTATGTGGCACCGTGCGGCTTAACAACAGTGTGTACTATTGGTCATAGGAGAATAAAAAAACTCCGTTTCCAAACATGGGAAACCCAGAAAACGACTCACGGAGAGAGAGGTAGTGAGGGAGGGGATAGGGAATGGTGACGCAACTGAAGGAAGACCGGGTGTGGGGAAATCGATATATGCGTATTCCCTGTAGTTAGTTACACGTGGTCGCGAAGTGTGGGTATTTCGCAAATTGGATATGAAGAGAATTACTGGCTTCGAGATTAAATGCAGCCGCAAGATAGTGTGCATACCCTGGATAGCGAAATGTTTTTCCACAAAAAAAGATGCGCGATGGATTGGGGTATACAAAACAGGGAGAATAGTGGCAGAGGAAAGACGACACTTAGGGAATAGTGGCAGGGAAAGACAACACTGTGGGAATAGTGGCAGGGAAAAGACGACACTGGGGGAATAGTGACGGGAAAAGCCAACAATGGCATAGAAAAATTATAAACCGGGGGAATAGTGGCAGGGAAAAGACAACACTACAGGGAGAATAATAGCAAGGAAAAGACGACACTGGGTGAATAATGTCAGGGAAAGCCACGACAAAGATAGGTGAAAGGCATCGCTGATGTGTTCGGAACAGCGACAGCGGGAGACAGAATAGCTGGAGAAAGAGATCGATGTCGTAAATAGTTGGACAGCGACGTCCTCAACAGGATATGTACATTGAAGAAGAAGTGCAGGGACAGAAGAGGAGATGATCAATGGAAAGCGACCGTAACATGGCACACACAAAAATAACAGAAATTGTGGAACAAAGAGGTATATATCGGTAGACTGGACAGTGATGATGTGTGAAGAGGGGAGAGGGTATGATGGAATTGAACTAGTAGTACTGCGAGAAACTGAAGGTGGCATACAAGGCAGTGGACAGAGGATGAGTTGGGAAACTGAGGAAGAGTTGGGAAACTGAGGAAGAGTAGGGAAACTGTGCAAGAATAGAAACTGGTATGAGGGAACTTAGCTGATGCTCATGCTGGCCACGTATATGGATAGTGCAAGCAGTGATAATTAGAACATAAGTAATGAAGATAATACGGGAAAAGTGGGACACTGGAGAGTAATAGATCTTAGAATTAGGGAATGTTATTAACTGTCTACTAAACCTGAAAAAAAGTGGTTCAATATTCTGTGACGGTGTGGAGAATGACATAACAGGCGTCACATAATATGAAGACTAAGAAGGCTGTTGGAATGGGTGAACTGACGTTGGAGGTGATTGGAACAAATGGCTTTAGAGGATCTTTGATATGTGCTTTATGTAATGAGGTATTCGATCATGGATGGGTCGTACCGCAGTGGCGGGGGAAGAGGGGTTGTATCCGACGCGCAGGGGACGAACCAAGAAGATACAGTAGTACCACATTATTCAGCAGGTATTGTAATTGTTGGAATATAATAATTGTAGTTTTTAGAACATAAGGGGTATTAAGCATAAGGGGTCAGACCCTGGGAAAATGAGAGGAACAGATGTCAAGTTTTGTAATAATCGAGAAGATGGTGGAATTCTGAAAGGATGTAGCTATGTTCTTAGACTTTTGTTCTGGAGAAAACAGTGTTAGTCAGTAAAGTCTGCAGCTGTCTCCTATCTGATTCATCACAAATCCTACCTACATACTTAACAGCAACATCACTCTCAGTCAGATAAGACAATTCATTCCCTTTTGGCCACCCCTAATATCCATGCATGACGGAATGCAGGTGGTAAGGCGATATGTGAATTCAATGCACTGTCCGCAGGCCGCAAACAGAAACCGTGTAATACGTTGTTGTGTGATTTTGTTTTGGCAGTTTTGCACCAACACTATTTGCTAATCTGTCATTTTTGTCAAGATATAGCCTTGTAACAAAGTCATCACAACACCTTGATGCGAAGAAAACATTAAGTGGTTTCAATATAATGGATCATGCTGTTTATTCCATACTACGCGCTAAACCCATAAAAACAACGCACTGACACCAAGTTGATGAATTAATAGTAATCAGCAACCAGAGTTAGTCATATAGCATTTATATAGATACACCTGTAATTAAAGGTCACACACAGAACGTCAGTCAGCTCAGACAAACATGTTCAATTACTCAACTTTGAGCAATGGTATGAGTGCATGACCAGTTTTGGCACTGATTGTAAATGCACACTGGTACTGGGGGAGAGACACTGGTACTGGGGAGAGATTGGTACTGGGGGAGATACACTGGTACTGGGGGAGAGACGGGTCTGGGGGAGATACACTGGTACTGGGGGAGAGACACTGGTACTGGGGGAGAGACACTGGTACTGGGGGAGAGACACTGCTACTGGGGGAGAGACACTGGTACTGGGGGAGAGACACTGGTACTGGGGGGATACACTGGTACTGGGGGAGAGACACTGGTACTGGGGGAGAGACACTGACACTGGGGGAGAGACACTGGTACTGGGGAGAGATTGGTACTGGGGGAGATACACTGGTACTGGGGGAGAGACAGGTCTGGGGGAGATACACTGGTACTGGGGGAGAGACACTGGTACTGGGGGAGAGACACTGGTACTGGGGGAGAGACACTGGTACTGGGGGGATACACTGGTACTGGGGGAGAGACACTGGTACTGGGGGAGAGACACTGAAACTGGGGGAGAGACACTGGTACTGGGGAGAGATTGGTACTGGGGGAGATACACTGGTACTGGGGGAGAGACGGGTCTGGGGGAGAGACACAGGTACTGGGGGAGAGACACTGGTACTGGGGGAGAGACACTGCTACTGGGGGAGAGACACTGGTACTGGGGGAGAGACACTGGTACTGGGGGGATACACTGGTACTGGGGGAGAGACACTGGTACTGGGGGAGAGACACTGGTATTGGGGGAGAGACACTGTTACTGAAGGAGAGACACTGGTACTGGGGGAGAGACACTGGTACTGGGGGGATACATTGGTACTGAAGGAGAGACACTGGTACTGGGGGAGAGACACTGGTACTGGGGGGATACATTGGTACTGGGGGAGAGACACTGGTACTGGGGGGAGAGAAACTGGTACTGGGGGGGTACACTGGTACTGGGGGAGAGACACTGGTACTGGGGGGATACACTGGTACTGAGGGAGAGACACCGGTACTGGGGGAGAGACACTGTTACTGAAGGAGAGACACTGGTACTGGGGGGATACATTGGTACTGGGGGAGAGACACTGGTACTGGGGGAGAGAAACTGGTACTGGGGGGGATACACTGGTACTGGGGGAGAGACACTGTTACTGAAGGAGAGACACTGGTACTGGGGGAGGCACGGGTAGTGGGCAAGAGAAATAAATGTTGGCAACAGCGTCATTTACGCATTCATCAATGCACCCCGAATATACCACTTTGATTAACCAATCAACTATTTTAAAAGGTTAGAGCAACATTCAGTGGGATCTGTGTAGAGGGTGTCACAAAGTGTATAGTAACTGTGTAGAGGGTGTCACAAAGTGTATAGTAACTGTGTAGAGGGTGTCACAAAGTGTATAGTAACTGTGTAGAGGGTGTCACAAAGTGTATAGTAACTGTGTAGAGGGTGTCACAAAGTGTACAGTAACTGTGTAGAGGGTGTCACAAAGGGTTCACAATAGCAAACTACAAGACGCTGGTGCCTGCTGTAAATAGACAGAACACCTCGAGGTATGATTACAAATAATACTACTAGTGACAACAGAACAACGTTATGTTATGATACTGATTATATACACGCACTGGATATTCGACCACACCATTTAACTTATGATAATACTGGCAGTGTACATACGAATACATCAGGACAATGATACATAAACATACATACAGTGTACACACGAATACATCAGGACAATGATACATACACATACACAGTGTACACACAAGTACATCAGGACAATGATAATTAAACATACACAGACACATTGTACAAGCGAATACATCAGGACAATGATACACACACATACAGTGTACACACGAATACATCAGGACAATGATACATAAACATACACAGACATATTGTACAAGCAAATACATCAGGACAATGATACACACACATACAGTGAACACACGAATACATCAGAACAATGATAAATAAACATACAGACACAGTGTACAAGCGAATACATCAGGACAATGATACACACACATACAATGTACACACAAATACATCAGGACAACGATGCATAAACATACACAGACACAGTGTACATGCAAATACATCAGGACAATGATACATAAACATACACAGACACAGTGTACATATGAATACATCAGGACAATGATACATAAACATACACAGACACAGTGTACACATGAATACATCAGGACAATGATACATAAACATACACAGACATATTGTACAAGCAAATACATCAGGACAATGATACACACACATACAGTGAACACATGAATACATCAGGACAATGATACATAAACATACAGACACAGTGTACAAGCGAATACATCAGGACAACGATGCATAAACATACACAGTGTACATGCAAATACATCAGGACAATGATACATAAACATACACTGACACAGTGTACACGCAAATACATCAGGACAATGATACATAAACATACACAGACACAGTGTACATATGAATACATCAGGACAATGATACATAAACATACACAGACACAGTGTACACGCAAATACATCAGGACAATGCTGCATAAACATACACAGACACAGTGTACACACAAATACATCAGGACAATGCTGCATAAACATACACAGACACAGTGTACACGCAAATACATCAGGACAATGATACATAAACATACACAGACACAGTGTACACACAAATACATCAGGACAATGCTGCATAAACATACACAGACACAGTGTACACACAAATACATCAGGACAATGATACATAAACATACACAGACACATTGTACACACAAATACATCAGGACAATGATACATAAACATACACAGACACAGTGTACACACAAATACATCAGGACAATGCTGCATAAACATACACAGACACTGCAAACAAAACCCGTAAAAGAACAGTTCCAAACACATGTTAACTATACCTCAAACTACAGGACAACTATGCCTAACAAAGATATGATCAACACAAATCCATGCAGTGTTTTTAAGGCCTCTCGTACAGACAAACCGCCCATACGATGTTCTACTTTGCTTGTATGAGATTTTATGATACTAATAAAAAGATATTAGTATTAAGGTAAATTTGTAAAAAAAATGTCAAAGAAACATGTATGATTCTGCACTGTCCACATGAACTTAACTTAAAAAGAACACTGCATATGCAAGACTTGGGCCTCTGGGTTTGCTACCAGGTATATTCAATTATCTGAAAACCCAAGCCTGATGCACACACATCGATAATATTATGCACTGCAGCACACAAAATAATATATATTGCACAATAGCACAGGATATGCTGTTAACAGCTAACCACAAACAATTCACCATCAGACCATTACTGAGTGTGGTGGTGCCTGGGCAGGTAGACTTGACTCAAATCTATCAACTCGTGATGTATCATTCCTACCGCCAAGAGACTATTTCTCCATGTTTTCAAGCTCAGCGACTGAGCACTGATCATTACGTTTGAGTACACTATGAGATTGTTTCTCTGCTGGTATCAAGTTGAACCAACTGGGCGCTGATGTCCCACAGTTTTTGGGCCTTCTCGTCGTCTTGGGCCATAGGTGCAGGTGCCTTCACCTCACAATCACTGCAACACAGATGCACAAATGTTATTTATACGAGCAATTTTTGCCTTTATTTGTCGGGTGATGCTGTATCGCTGGATTACGCATAACTAAATTGTGCCTGTGCTTAGACGAGCAACACATCTAGACACTGTAACCTAGAACTTGACTGGCACCACTCCCAATTTCAGCTTAGTTCTGTCGGTCGCTGGTTGGCCACTGTTTCACAACTGTCGCCCCGTTATTGATATTGACACTGGTCCCAATTATTACACAACTGTCGCCCTGTTATTGATATTGGCACTGGTCCCAATTATGACACAACTGTCGCCCTGTTATTGATACTGGCACTGGTCCCAATTATGACACAACTGTTGCCCTGTTATTGATATTGGCACGGGTCCCAATTATGACACAACTGTCGCCCTGTTATTGATATTGGCACTGGTCCCAATTATGACACAACTGTTGCCCTGTTATTGATATTGACACTGGTCCCAATTATGACACAACTGTCGCCCTGTTATTGATATTGACACTGGTCCCAATTATGACACATCTGTCGCCTTGTTATTGATATTGGCACTGGTCCCAATTATGACACAACTGTCGCCCTGTTATTGATACTGGCACTGGTCCCAATTATGACACAACTGTCGCCCTGTTATTGATACTGGCACTGGTCCCAATTATGACACAACTGTCGCCCTGTTATTGATATTGACACTGGTCCCAATTATGACACAACTGTCGCCCTGTTATTGATACTGGCACTGGTCCCAATTATGACACAACTGTCACCCTGTTATTGATATTGGCACTGGTCCCAATTATGAAACAACTGTATAAAAACTGGCTGTGTTAATCAGTCTCAGGCAAGTGTTACTCGACCGACTCTTGCAATGTGATATCATGCACAGGACTGGGTCCAATTACACAAAATTATATCAATTACAATTACATTTAATTTTTAATTTCAATTACAATTACAGTCATAATTGTCCAAATCAATTACAATTACAATCACACTGTTTCAATTTCAATTACAATTACATTATGCGGAACCAAATATATTCAGCATTTGTTAATTATGTATTTTTTAACGTTTTGCTGAATTTCAATATTTTGTACACGATTGATAAACAAATATAACGGTAATGTTTGTACATTTTGTTGAATTGTGACTTTGAATTATACTAAATAAAAAGATAGCAGTTTAAAACATATTTTTGTTATATCAAAATACAATGCAGTATCCAGACATAATCCTACAGGACATATTCCTTACAGACAAAATCACAAAATATGAAAAGTGAACAAAACCCCACAGGACAAAATACAAAAATGTGAAAATTGGACAAAATCCCACAGGCCATAATACAATATTTATTTGTAGTTCTTCTCTAAGCATCCTTTCTAGTTTTATAGACATTTATCTGTGTGCATTTCTTACATTTTCCTTCGGAAAATACTAATAATAGGGTATGATGTGTTTACTTTTGAGGTTGTAGCTCCTGCTCTAAGCTAACATTCTTAATTGGTCTGCCCTTTGCTTTGTGTTGGGAATGGGGAGAGAGGCCATATAAACGGTCCTTGCCACACGACCTGTCTCCAGTCCTCCACAACACAGTTTGAGTTCGTGAGCGCATGCGTCAGGTGTCGTGCTATCTTTTTCTTACTCCTACGTTTAAGCGAAATATCACAATTCTAAAGAACCTCATTATTCCAAAATTACAGACATACTAAGGTATCATCATCACATAAAGTTCATATAAACAAACTTCCGATCAAACATTTCATAGTAGTAGTTCGCTAAGTATATTTTGCCTAACAACCACCTCAAGTTTCAAACAAAATGGCTGACTTGTAAACAATAATTAAAGCGCGCGAAACCCAAATCACCCCAAAATTAACTCAAAATACAAGCGCAATCTCACAAACTAAATACACATTTTGTACAGCTTTTAAATATACATTACATTATCAGTCACTTTTATTATTAAATTGACTAGTAGTTTAGCAATATATATATGTATGTATGTATGTATGTATGTATGTATGTATGTATGTATGTATGTATGTATGTATGTATGTATGTATGTATGTATGTATGTATGTATGTATATATATATATATATATATATATATATATATATTGCTAAACTACTAGTCAATTTAATAATAAAAGTGACTGATAATGTAATGTATATTTAAAAGCTGTACAAAATGTGTATTTAGTTTGTGAGATTGCGCTTGTATTTTGAGTTAATTTTGGGGTGATTTGGGTATATATATATATAAATCATATCCTCCCTTTGTTTTCCCATCTCCTGAACTAACTAACAGGCCATTCTTCGGGTGTGTCATGATATCACCCCTGTGTCTTAAAAATATATTATGTCATGAGTCGGCCCAGGACTAGAATTAACTAACATATATCATATACACCCTTTGTGTTTGCACTGGCCCAAACCCTGCATATGCACTTTTAATACAAGATTAGCCTTTAATATTAGGTTTATTGTTAGGTGAAAGATAACTTGCATACTTAGATAACAATGGCAACTGGTGGTACGCCAGTGGAAGTAAATACATCAAGATCACTACGAGGTAGCTCATCTAGCTCGTCTGGAATCAAAGGACCATTAACCAAAAATAATTCCAAAAAAACAACATAAAACAAACAAGAAACTGGAATCAGATAGAAATCAAGAGAAATGTCCTGACTGCAGCCTTGAAGTAAAGGACAATGCAGAAGCTATTGAATGTGACATCTGTAAAGGATGGTACCACAAAGGTTGCCAAAATGTGTCTGATGCGTTGTATGCAGTATTAATCAGTGACGAAAATCAACAGATCAGTTGGTATTGCAAATCATACCAAAGAGGGGCAAAGGCAATCATGTCGCACATATTAATCGTGCATGACCGGCAAGATCAGTTCGAAAAGAAATCGAATGCTATAGAAAATAAACATAAAGTATTACACAGCAGAGTCAATGAACTTCAGGAGACAGTGTCCAAAGTATCAGATCTGCAATCACAGGCAATGCATGAATCATCTGTTGCAAGCCATGTACAACCGGACATAAATAAAGAAGACGTAGTAGCCACTGTGTGCACCCAAATAAACGACAGAATGACCAGATTGAAGAACATCGTTGTTTATAATGTGCCAGAGGGGACCAGTATTCTGAAAGCAGACAACGCAACCCATGACACGAATCTAATGAAGGAACTACTGGGACACACTACAGGTGGTAAATACCAGCCAGAAGATCTACCAGTAAAGAGACTGGGGAGTAACCAGACAAAGGAGACAAAAATAGAGGAAACAAAAAATCTTCCTTTACTTGTAACCTTTCCAGAAGAGGACAAAAAAGCCATAGTTATGAAAAACCTATACAAACTGAAACACAAAGGTGAGCCATTCAGTGGAATGATCATAAAGCATGACATGAGCAGGGATGACAGAGAGAAGGAGCGACTACTGCAGAAGTAGGCAAGAGAAAAAACACAGCAGGAACAGACAACAAATGTTGTCTACCTAGTAAGAGGACGCCCAGGAGAAAGACAAATCATCGGGTAAAGAAAAGGGGAGAAATAACAGCCAAACTCGAGCACTGCTAGAGCCAGAACTGGAGAAATAGTCATATGGTCTACCAATGCTGACGTACTAACTAAAGAAATAGTCATATGGTATACCAATGCTGACCTACTAACTAAAGAAAAATTAACTGAACTAAAGTGCAGAATAAAAAACCATTCAACTCCTCCACATCTTGTAGCAATATCAGAAGTAAAGCCTAAAAATTATAAAAGAAAACTGACCATGCAGGAATACAACCTGGAAGGGTACTCTAATGAAGCAATGAACATTGATGAGGGCAAAGGTAGAGGGATGATTTTATTTATTCACAAATCATTGCCGTTTCAAGTACACCAATTTGACGTTGACTTTAATGAAGCACAATTTTGCACTTTGAAATTTAAAAGGAAAAACACCATTCTCATAGGCTCCTTTTATAGAAGCCCCAGCAGCGCCACTGAGAACAATGACAACCTTAACAAACTACTTGACAAAATAAATGAGACATTTTTTTCCATGTTCTGCTACTTGGAGACTTCAACTTTCAACTACCCTAGGATTAATTGGGAAACAAAATCAACTACAGCAACAAGTACTGATAAGAAATTAAAATTTTTAGAAAAACTTTGAGACTGTTACTTGATGCAACACATTACAGAACCCACTAGAGGCAGAGGTACAAACGAACCATCGCTCCTGGACCTTGCCCTCACAAATGATGATACAGCAATCGAGACAGCCTCAGGTGAACCAATCAGCAAAACTGTTTATAAATACAACAAAGGAGATTACACCAAAATGGAAGACTTACTAAACATAGACTGGGAGGCAGAATTTTCTAATCACCAGGGAGATGTCCAAGCCCAATGGGATATCCGAAGAACAGAAGAACAATGCATTCCAAAGAAGAGAATATCACAAACAGCCAGAAAGTACCAAGTGCCACTGGATGTAAAAACCCGAGCCAAAATCAAGAGGAAAAATAGATTGTGGAAAAATTCCTTCTAACTAAAGATGTCCAAAATTACCAGGAATTTTGCCGACTTCGAAATCAAGTCAGGAGACTGACAAGAAAGGCACAAAAGCAATATGAAAAGGATATCATTAACCAAATAAAACAGAATCCCAAGAAGTTCTGGCAGTATGCCCAGGCAAAAATGGCGACAAGAATGGGAATACCCAACTTGATAAAAAGCGATGATGACAAAGATGACCTGACAAAGTCTGACTCGGAAAAAGCACAGGTGCTGGCTGACTACTTCTCCTCAGTATTTACAAGAGAACCAGAAGGCGAAACATCAGAGGAACCAATAAGATGTTCCAAGACAATCAAACTTTGTTCTATCAACCCATCGACAGTGGCATCGAAGTTAAAGAAACTAAAGACATTCAAATCACCAGGACCAGATGGTCTCCATCCTCGTGTCCTACACGAATTGGCGAACGGTATCTGTACTCCACTATCCATCATATTTAACACATCACTGACAATAAGCGTGTTACCCACATACTGGAAAACAGCAAACGTGTCCGCAATTCACAAGAAAGGCAACAAAAATCAAACGCAGAACTACAGGCCAGTCAGTCTAACCAGCGTAGCAGGAAAAATATTAGAGCAAATAATCAGAGACACTGTCACTGAACACATGAAAGATAATGACCTGTTGAGTGACAAACAATTTGGTTTTATTAAGGGTCGCTCCACAGTTCTCCAACTACTAAAAGTACTTGACTCCTGGACTGAGATACTAGAAAATGGTGGATGTATAGATGTAGTTTACTGTGACTTTATGAAAGCATTTGACAAGGTTCCACATCATCGACTTATAGGGAAACTCCAGAGCTATGGAATCAAGGGAAAAATTCTAGACTGGGTTGCAGCTATGCTGTCCAACAGAAGTCAACGCGTTAGAGTTAACAACTCATTCTCATCTTGGCAGGAGGTCACCAGTGGTATACTACAAGGATCAGTGATTGGCCCTCTGCTATTTGTGATCTTTATAAATGATTTACCAGAAGTTATTAAGAGCTCTGAGCTATTCCTATTCGCAGACGATATGAAGCTCTTCCATGCAATCTACACTGAAGAGGACTGCATAAGTTTGCAACAAGATCTAATCCTTGCCGAACAATGGACAAACACATCACTCTTAAAATTTCACCCAAATAAATGCAGCCACACGAGAATCGGACTATCAAACATAAGAAACGACGGATACACACTGGGACCTGAACACATAACAATTACAAGCACAGACAAGGTGAAAGATATTGGAGTCATTTTCGATTCATTGCTTAACTTTGAGGCACATGTCAGAAAAAATAAATAAAGCCAATTCGCTTATGGGGATAATTCGCCGAACTTTCGATCACATGGATGAGCAGTGTTTTTCTAAAATCTCTTATCCAAGAAGCATATCACATTTCTTGAAAATTTTCAACGTAGAGCAACCAAATTAATTCATGGTTTCAAAGACATTGAGTATAAAGAACGTTTACGGAAACTGAAATTACCAATTTTAGCATACCGTCGCCTCAGAGGAGACATGATTGAACTATATAAAATCCTAACAGAGAAATATGATGCAGCTGTCTCATCAAATTTTGTGACATTGAGGGTCAATGAATCAGATATGAGAGGGCACCACCTAAAAATATTTAAAGAAAGATGTTGTTTAAACATTAAAAAAACTCATTTATACACCGATGCACAGATGTATGGAACAGCCTCCCACAGTCTGTGGTAGGGGCTCCATCGGTACAGTCCTTTGAGAGGAAAATAGACAAGTTGTGGCAAAATCATCCAATCAAACTAGATTACACTGCCCTACCCCATCCTGGAAACAATCCTAAGGACAATCTGCATGGTCCTAAGGAACAGATGCATGGTCCTAAGGACCAGATGCCACGCTATGTAAAAAATAAATACGAAGAGAGCCTACCTGAAGTATTTGCCCGAGTGTTTTTCAAGTCCTTCAGTGACGGCACAGTGAATTGTGGTCTGTGCCCCCTGTCGCGGGGTCTTGAAGCAGAACGCGATGAATGGTTTAAAGAGCATCCTCTTCCACCAGGGGAAGGTAGTAGAGTCAACGTGTCTTCCCAACTCTGTACGAACTAGGCCCGGGTGAACAGCGAATACGGACACCCCCGTTCCTAAGTGGGATGTAATCAGGTTGAATTTTCTATTTTTCACGGGGGTAGATATTTAATATTTCTAATTTCTGTTCTGGGGCATTTACAAAAATGGGAAGCATTTCTAAATTACTTATTTTGAAATATGGACTTTCAAAATACTAAATTTAATATTTAAAACTTTTTAGCTTTTTATCCAAATATTACGGTGAATTTAACTTTTTTTTACTGAATTTCAGTTCAACCGAAACAAAATTAATATAATAGTTTGTGCAATAATTTCAACTAAAATAAATAATAAATTTGGCAAGAGCTTGACCTGATGGAAACAGATGCTCTGGTGCAATGGAAACAGAAAGGATCATCTGAGAAGTATCGTCTGGTCTGTTGGAACACGACAAGGACCAGACAGAGCAGAGGCAGTGACATGTATAGACTGTACTAACAAACCTACCTTTCAGTCGGTGGCTCATTTCCCTTGTGAAGAGTATATTGGCGAGTTTGCTCTGGCAGTATGCTTTCTGGGGTGTGAACCCTTTATCCAGGTTCAAGTCATCCAAGTTCATCTCAGCCGCTGCATCAAAACAGTCACATATTTTTATGTGACATGCAACAACGGGGTAATTTGTTAAGTGAACAACTACCAGCTAGACATGCAGGTTTCATCCTGAAACTTTGTGTCAAATTGACCTTAACTCTATCCACTGAATATGTGATGAAAACTTACCTGATAACCAAAATATATCCCACCCTATTACATAGAATAGAAGTTGTTAGAATGTCTGTATTTTGCGAGTCTGTTTGACTAAGTGTCTGTTTAACGAGAGAATAAATTGCAGCAATATGCTGGACCAGTTCAACGTTGAGCTTAAATGGTCAGTGATGAAGAAACTGAAGCTAGAACCATTGTGCCATATGGCTGGTTATAAACCAACAAAACACAGTGGTGCATGAATTGTGGTGGCACTGATACGCAAACTACACTATTACTTTAGTTACTAAACTATGACCAAGGCATACCTACCACTTGTAATATTCAGGGTACTACATGTATTCTAGGTACAGGGTGTACTGGCAACTTTCTTAAGAGTAAACATGCACAGACATTTTAAAATGTCATAAACAGAAGAGACTGCCTGCTGATAACTTCACTTCTGACACTTACTTTCGTGTGCGCAAGAGGTCACGTTGATGATCCTGCACGGAGTGGAGGACTTGAGGAGATCCAGGAGGAGATTGGTGAGCAGGAACGGCCCAAGATGATTCACAGCAAAGTGCATCTCGTGATCATCAGCTGACTTCTGATAGGGGCACCACATGACACCTAGACACAGCACCACATGACACCTAGATACAGCACAACTTGACATCTAGACACATCACTACATGCCACATAGACACAGCACCATATGTTACATATACACAACACCACATGACACCTAGACACAGCACCATATGCCACGTATGCACAGCACCACATGACACCTATACACAGCACCATATGCCACATATACATAGCACCACATGACACCTATACACAGCACCATACGTCACATATACACAGCACCACAGGACACCTGGACACAGCACCACATGTCACATATACACATCACCACATGACACCTAGACACAGCACCATATGTCACATATACACAGCACCACTTGACATCTACACCATCACCACTATACACCCAGACACAACACCACTTGACATCTAGACACAGCACCACATGACACCTAGACACAGCACCACATGGCACCTAGACACAGCACCACATGTCACATATACACAGCACCACATAACACCTAGACACAGCACCACTTGATACCTAGAACCAACACCACATGACACCTAGACACAGCACCACTTGATACCTAGAACCAACACCACATGACACCTAGACACAGCACCACATGACACATAGATACAGCACCACATGACACCTAGATACAGCACCACAACAATATAAAATATTATAAATGTCATAGTGACATGACATATGACCACTTCCCATGTGGCATGTGTGTGTGTAACATTGTTCTACTTTGACAAACCAAAAGAAACCTCAGAAGTTCACCACAACCAGACTTGGGTGCAAATACACTGTAACTGGAATTCCAGTTGCGGAACTGGCGTTTTGTTTTTGAAAGGAATTGGTGAAAATTTGCATTTTGTATATTTAATTACTTTTTCAATTACATCATGTAATCTTTAACTCAAAGTATTTGGCACAGAAAATTAATAAAATATATGTTGTGTATCATATTGGTTTGCCATTATACATCATAATATGCAGAAATTAAACAAAGCTGCTGTAAAATAGTTGTTTTTGGCATCGAGTATGTGTGGTTGTTATTTTTCACATACTTTAATTTTGATATATGGAACTGATAATTGGAATTGATACTTTTTTATTGTAATTAGAACTGGTACTTTTTAGGTGGAATTGGTATGTGTAATTGATTGACCCCAAAGTCTGACCACAACTATACATACATAGTTCTGACCACAACTATACATACATAGTTCTGACCACAACTATACATACATAGTTCTGACCACAACTATACATACATAGTTCTGACCACAACTATACATACATAGTTCTGCCCAAGTTACTGAAATTGGTATAAACACTACTTGCACACAGTGCTTTATAGCAGTGCCTAAATGTGTGCCCCACATCTACGGTAAAAGCAGAGACCATAATTATTACCTGCATTGTTGATGAGTACATCCACTCGCCGCTCGGTTTCTACAATCTGTCTGCAAAACTTGCGAACAGAGTCAAGAGATGCAAGATCAACGATGCGCACTGTCACAAGACCATTGCCTGTGTTCTGTCGGATCTGTGCTGCAGTTTGTTCCGCCTTTGTTAAGTCTCGACACGCCAGGATCACATGACCTCCTTAGTGAAACACCATGTTGCTCCAGCTTAGTTGTATACATAATGTGTAATAAAACTTAATATATGTCCTCAATTATCAAACCCCAAATTTTTAACATTGTTTGCATTTGTCCATTGAGCCAAATATATATATATATATATATATATATATATATATATATATATATATATATATATATATATATATATATATATATATATATAATTAGTCCAGGAGTTTTAGTTAAAACCTAAAAGTTAAATACATAAAGCTGATTTTTGTACCACAGATCCCTGAGAGGGTCTAGAGTAACATACTAAAAATCCCCATGAATTTGCCTTGAGCTAAATGCAGAATTCAAGGTGGCATCCAATATGGCTGCAATCCTTCATAGAGGCATTCTACAGGCATCAGAACATGCATTTGTTTCATTTTTTACTCTAATCGGGGCCAATATTAAGTGGAAAAAATTCCAATCGTTTTATTACTTACGACAACGATTAGCATAACATTCAATTCATTGTTACCTACTAATATAGACAAACTGACTCTACAAGAAGCTATGCTATCAAAACATTCATACTACTGCGTACTCAACACCAGTTGCTTAAAGCTTGTTTGTATCTGTTGGAAGACGATTGTCTACTGCAGGATGAGTAGAAGGCACTAGAGTACAGCCCCTATTTCTGCATCCGCAGGCCTTCCCACAGTGACCCTTATAACCACAAGATGCTGTGTGGAGAAGTTTGTCTAGGGCTGGGGGGGGGGCTGTTGCTTGTTACAAGACCCAGTTGTCCATCCTCTTGCCATGACCAGCCCCAGTCAGTGGGAGGCATGGTGTTTCCATGCCTCCCATGCCTCCATTACTGCACAGTGTGGTAGATGCGGAAGGAATGCTGTTGGGCTGCCGCAGTATTCAAAGGCAGTGTCTCCAACTGAATTCTGAAGAGAGTTTGCACTTCCTGATGGTTCTCTTGTAGAGTTTATATATGACGGCATTCAGTGCGGTCCTCCCAATGCAGTGTGTTCAAGAACCTTTTTCCAGCTGCCACGATGTCTTCCTGTTACTTGTTACAAGTTGTAACATGTCTCAATGACCTATCGTGTGTGGTCTGTAACTTATAACAATGTAAGTCTTCAAGCTGATGTTTTAATCAAGTAGGACAGCAATGTTGCTGATTGTTTTACTCTACTCTAACCTTTTCATGCGGTTTCGCACATTAGAGTCGAAAATTATATAAATGCATGTTCTGATGACTCTAGAATGTGGTATTAGTTGGATAGAGCATGGTGGAAAACCCTATCCTAGACACAACAATTTTTCCTCTAACATAAGTGGTTCAGAAGTTATATAGTTAATCAACAGGCCGCCACCTTGGACGCCATCTTGAATTCTGCGTTTAGCTCAAGGTGGATTCATGGGGATTTTTAGTATGTTACTCTAGACCCTTTACACTAGACTCTGGGATCAGTGGTACAAAAATCAGCTTTTTGTATTGAACTTTAAGTTTCCATGGTATTTTTGCCTAAAACTCTTGGACTAAACATGGAATAAACTGTGATACTTTCTACTAATGACAGTTATGCAACACAGTGCCTTCAAAACATTGTCTTCACTTAATCAGTATCTTCACATGTATACCGCCACTGTTTCATATTGCTGCATAAGCATTTTCATGCCACTAATATTTATGACATTCTGTATCAAATCAACCAATGATCAAGTAGTTGATTTCTCAGAATTTGATAAAATGTTAACCAATGAAGAAGTAGCTAGACTTTAGCACAAAAGAACTAAGCATTTACATGCAAATTGTGATTGTAACGCCCTATAAGGTGAACAGAGGGTAAGCACCCAAAAACACATCCGTTATTTTTATTTGTTTTAGGTGCTTCTAACTTAAGAAGTTTACAAGCTACATATGTGAAATTTTCTGAATATGTAGACATATTGCTGCAGATTATTCAAATTCATGAATGACAGGACAATGGGTATACCGGGTGCATGAACATTGAAAAATAAAAAGTTATTTCCGAGAAGGATTTCAGCTGCCTGTATTTCATTGTTGTGCCACAGTACAACGTCCAAATTGCCATCTGTTGTCAGGGAATCTGGCTTATAGTTGCCATACTTTCAGAATAATTCAGCCTTAAAATTTTACTTTTTGTTTTACGAATTTCAGCACCCAAAATGGGAATGTGGGACAAGTCCTATGACCACCATTTTTTAACTGTGCATAGTCCTTTATTAGGTAAACAACATATTAAAATTTCAGGATGATGTTCTGCCACATTTATTTAGGATATTTTTGGCCAATTTGGGAGAAATTTAGGAGAAAATGCCATTGGGCAGAACAGTAACTTTCAGCTGCAATATAAATTAAATGAGACAGAACACCATCCTGAAATTGTAATATGTTGTATAAGACTTTCATTTTCGGTGCTGAAATTTGTAAAATATAGAAAAAGTAAAAGTTTAAGGCTGAATTATTCTGAAAGTACAGCAACTAGAAACCTACTGAGCTAAAAGTTTATTGTCAGTTTTCATGACAATAGATGGTGACAATTTGGACATTGTACTGTAACACAACAATGAAATACAGACAGCTGAAATCCTTCTCGGAATTTTTTACTCTTCACCCAGTATACCAATTGTCCTTCGTCCTATCATTCTTGAATTTTGCATGGATAATCTGCACCAATATGTCTACATATTCAGCAAATTTAATATATGTAGCTTGTAAACTTCTTAAGTTAGAAATGTTGTCGCGGTAGTCTCTATTAAATAAATATTATGACAATGGGGGGTACCAATATAAAGAAGAACTATCAAATAAATCTACACTGTATTAACCAAACTTAATCTTTATTATAACAATCAATATTAAACCCTGACATATCAATTCCAGCCAAGCTTACAACACCTATCAGCAGCTCACCAGCTTACCCAGCCCCTGGCTGAGAGGGAAACCCTTCTCAGTCTACACCACTGTCTGCCTGCAACTTCTCTATCTGACTGCAACTTGACGGTCTTTCTCCCTGTCTACAACGCTATATAACACCCAAGCCTGTCTGACCAAACACTCACTAGCCAATCAATATCTCTCACTTTCCAGCCTTCTAGTTTGAACAGACTAACTAACACCACATGTTTCTCATGACTTGCAACAGTCCCTGGATAATTAATTAACACTTATACTTATCAATCTGGTGACACTGGACTTTGGCTGTTATCTAACACCCCAGAACTGACACTGGCAGGATACTGAAAATGTAGTTCGATATAATAAGTATAACTTACATCAAACTGATGACATAATTATATTATAAAACTTATGTGGTAACAATTATATTATAAGGAGCCCTACCACAGAAGCACAAACAAATAAAAATAACGGGTGCTTTTTTGGGTGCTTAACCCACTGTTCACATTATAGGGTGTTACACTTACAGACACAATTTGCATGTAAATCCTTAGTTCTTTTGCAGATGTGCTTAGGCATAATTCTGAGACATCAACAATTGAAATTTCCTGAAAATTTTTTGATTTGACATTGAGTGACCCTGTTACAAACAGGTTCATGTCATTTAAATACTAAATGATAACATGTTGCCTCGCTTTAACATAATAAACCATATGAAAATTTATATTATCAGAGAAATTCAATGTTTGTTATCTATTGTTTTACAGCCACACCAGTGACTTGTGCAATGTTGCCACATACCTCGTCTTGCTATGTCCCGAGCTGTTTCTTTACCAATGCCGGTGTTTGCGCCAGTAACTATGATCGTTTTTCCATCGAGTCTCACTTGACTCCTACACTCCCCACCACTGAAGTATCGCCTCAGAACCAACGTACCAACTCCTGGAAGAATGTCATGTATATGGGCTTTTAAAATAATACAGACGGCTTGTACATCATGAGAGATCCTGACTGTTCTACTTTGGAATTCCTTCAAAATGTTTGATTATTTGCTCATGCATGAATAATGTATACACGGGAAAAGGAATACTACATAAGAGAACAAAATAGAGCACATTGCTCATAAACTATGAGTTATGTAGGTATATAAGTGACAGTGTTAGTTATAGTGCGTGAGTGGTGATTAATAATTGACGAGTCAAATGTTGTACAATTAAAACACCGGTAATTATTGGTTCAGTGACAGTGTTGAGTTAAGACAAGGTTGGACATATAATTTAGGATTCAAGCTTAAGACACCTCCCATAGTACACGAAGGTGAGACGTTGTGCAAAAGAAACAGTCTCGCCAGCCCACCTAGAGAAAATTCGCACATTCACGCAAGGCCAAGGGCACTGACAGTGCCACACGTCCGTGCCATGGAACAGAACTTAAAAACTGTCCGTGAGAAGGCAGAGTGAACCTAGCGGTTTACGCCCTTACAGTTTCTACGCAACATACCGAATGCAGTCACTGACGTGAACAATAAATAATGCTTCCTAAATACGCTAAGTATTTCTTGGAATGGTATTTTCCTAGTAACATCTCCCCACGCTTCCATTGCTCGTCCTTCGTCTACGACGTAAACAAGATTGATATTATTTATTTTTGATACCATTACAACCAGTATCGCCACCTGGTGCATTAGAAATGTCGATTTAGTTTGCGCTTGATCAGTAGAGGGTGCAAGTTTCTATGCCCGCCTAGCGGATACAATAACTGTTTCTAGTTCTGTTTAAATCGCTAGGCAACCGGTTCACGACTAGCCTCGATTATCCAGGAAAAGTGCTCGTTTCGCACGTTATTCCTCAAATAAAGTTTATTTCTCGTTACTCAGGGTATCTACAGTAATATAAAGAAAGAAAGACTTAATTTTCATGACAACCAACGCTGAGTGTGCCGTCTAGTGGTGATGTGATTATGGTGATTCTGTTACTACTAAATATTTGCGTCATTCGCCAGATGTCACTACTATTTTGTACGCTCACTGCGCATGTACTCGGTTGTCCTCAGAAGTTATGATTATCACGTTGGCCGGTTGTGGTCGTGTTGACATTCTGACTTAATAACACGATACATGAACGTATACACAATCTCCAAAACCATGGATCTTTCGCACGTGTCGTTTTGCTTAGTACATCGATAATAACAGAGGTAAGCTGTGTTAAAACACAATGGTCAGAAGTTACCGCTTCGTGAGATTACTAAGTTAGTAAGTACTGGCTCAGTGGCTGCTGTACTAAACTTGACCGACGAGTGACGTGAGGCGTGACGTCTGTGTTTATGTAATAGTAAGTGTAGACCAATTACAGTATAAGTAAGGACAAGACCAGGTCAATACGTTGGCAACAGAAGTCATAGAACATAGTGAAAATAAATTGTTCAATAATTCTCTCTTGGTGACCCTAAATTTCTTGATTTCTCTCCATGTATTCCATGGCCATGGGGCTTTGGTACGGCAGTACCCCCCCCCCCCCCGCGTAAGGCCTAAGGCTAAGAGGTAATTCACGGGAGCAGGCCAAAGTACAAAATTGCATTGATGGCCATGTTAACGTTTTGTCTGATTATAAGAAAACATGACCACTAAAAATTCTTAAACTTTCACAGCAACTGCCATTCATCTCATTGACATGCTGACCAAGTTTTGTCAAAATCACATACCTCCAGCTCTTTTAAAACGCCCCGACGTGCGATGCCCATCAATTTAAAAAAAATAGCCATGTATTCATGCGCCCATGAGGCCCATAGCAAAAAAATCCCTCCGCCAGTTAAACGCTCAAAAAAATGCGCTATTTCACAACCAATATAGCTTCTACAAATAAACATGTGAATATGCCTACTCAATTGCACTTATGTCACATCATATGAATTGTTTAAATTCACATATCACAATTTAATACGCCATGCATTCGTATGAAACAATAAACAGGAAGGTCAACTGTGGTCTTAACCCTCATGTGGCGATGGAGAAGATCAGTGCAGTGGCAGAGTTTGATGCAGTCCACCTACTGCCGTAGTGGCACTGCCGTCTCGAAATTTAGGCAATTTAGGCAAAGGCAAAGTTCACCCTACTTTGTCTGTGTATTTCAAAAGAGGCACTAAAATAGCTGTGCTGGACCATTTTGAGATAATTAAGTTATTGCAAAGTGTTATACATCATTGGAAAGGTCTATTATTAAGATACATCATGGTGTCAGTTGTATGGAGGTATGTTAATTAATTTTCATATTAGAGCACTTTAAAGACCCCCGTCAACGTTTTCAAAACACGTTTTTTCTATTTTGATCAAAAAAGCATGCCTGGCCTAAAAAATAGACTAATATTAATGTTAATGTAATTTTTTTGACATATTGTGGAAGTACTAAATGTTCTCAACCTGTGTGGGGGTCATTCATACCAGTGTATCCATTATTTTGATTGCAAGAGCTGTAAGCAGTGCTATCTTTCACTTATTTTGCACATTTTTACAGGGGCGGAGGTTGTTAAAAAGGTAAAGAAACAGTATATACCCTACAGAGACATTAAAAAAAAACTCAGTGTCTACTTCTAAGCATGTTTGACATGTATAGGTCATTACCATTATTATGTATATGAAAAATATTTTTTACAAGGTTTTTTAACTGCAAACTATTATGCAGATTTTTACAGAAGCCTGTTCACAGCTAAACACATGCTGATGCAAGATGAATATTTGACATGTGCATCATGTAGGATGAACTGTAAGCTTTTATTGTCAAACTTATTGCATTATCAGGGTGTGTTAGTACTTAAAGTAAGAAACAACTACTATAAATATGTACATTACAAGTACGCTGCTGTCCACTTTTTTATCATGTGTGGATCGTTGAGTGAATAACCATTCTGACACAATATTGTATACCAACTATCATTTGTACATAATTTTATACATAATATGTTGCTTCTGTAATTGGTGGCTAATTAAAAAATTTAAGTAATTTATTTGGTAAAACACTGCATGTATAAATAAAATGGAAATATATGCACACGTCTTAAAGTAAATATATATAATGGCATGTTCTAAAATCTTATAATTATATTACACTGTTGAAATACTCAGATTATCATTAAAGACCAAAGTAATACAACACATTAAAATGATTTGTATTAATTAATGTCTCACATTCCCTATTAATGTCACGTGACACAGACAGTTTCATACATCTTCACCCATCATCATACCCAAAATAGATAAATTTGGCATAAAATTATTTACATCACTAGTGATTAGTCACTATATATAAGTTGTATCCACATTTATAATAATACTTATAATGAAAAGCAATCAGAAAGCACAGTGTAAATCATATTAACATCCAAGTGTAAGACTGTCAGCCTTGAGCTAATGCCAGTAATGGATGTCTTTCCTAGTCTTGTCTGCTGGAACATCCTTTGACAGGTCAGTCACACTGTCATTTTGCAAGTTTTATCTATTGTTTTATCTCCCGCTAAAATGAGCAAAACACCCTCCAGAACTTCAAACATACACTGCTACATGATAATATAGTTTAATAGATCAATTACTATTTACACACATACTTGAAGAACGGATCTTTATGAACTTTATTATATTTGTTATAATTTATTATTCTGACCTGTGTGTGGCGCCACCTAACATTCTCATGGCTAGATAATTCTTGGCCTCAGAGGACAGTGATAGGGGGTTGTTTTAGTTGTACAGTACATCACTAGCCAGACCTAGCCAAAATAAAAACCATGGATATTAACAATATTTTTGTGTTAACAAATGATCAATGAAAGACATACAATTGTTTTTTTCGTGAATCAAGGTGAATCCCGGATTTGCGAGAATCATGAAATTTTCACATTAGAAAACAAAATACTTTCACCTAAAGAAATAAAACAAGATGTACATCAGAGTAAAGAACGTTTATTCAGCTTTACAGGCATATGCACATTTTTATTATAGGTGGTCTATGTCAGCCACTATGGACCGTTAAAGGCACCCCCTATAAACGGACCTCTGTGGGTACACGTTTTGGTCGACTTACCAATCACAGCACTACGAGCTCCGGAGTTGCTAACTAAAAGATTTTGGTCCCTTCTACCTTGTGTCTGTTCCAGGGGATATAAAATATCCCACACCAGGGGTAAATGTGTAACTTGCTTTGGACTCACTATCTCTAAAACTCACCATTGGTGTGAACTTGGAGTCAATTACATTGTAATTGGAATTTAAAATACCAATTCCTTTTCTGGAATTGGTGTTTTGTTTTCAAAAGAAATGGGAATTGTTGATAAGGTTAAATAATGTATTTTTAATTGCATCATGTAACTTTTTTACTCAAATTATTCGCTACAAATAATAAATAAAATATAATAAGTTGTGTATCATATTTGTTTGCCATTATGTACCAGATTATGTAGAAATTAAATAAAGTTGATGTAAAATATGTTATTTTTTTGGCGTTGATTGATTTGTCGTTGTTATGTTCACATGTACGTTTATTTTTATATGGAATTGATCATTTGAAATGGTATTTTTTGTGGAATTGGTATTTGGACTTTCGAATTGATATAATGTAATTGACCCCAAGTCTGTTCGCAACATTTTCTTTTCTTTTCTTTACTATTCATCATTGAAAGTATTTGCTCTGACATGAATCACTCGTTCTTTAGAAACAATAACCAACTTGTATCCAGTAATGAGAAATGTGTCTAGAAGTAGAACATCATTTTTAAAGAAAGAACCTTGAAATTGATGTGAAATGACCAGTAATTGACCATATTTTGTGTGTATCCCCACTGTAGAATGATTATCCCTGGATGGATGGATGATCCGGTTTCTTTATTTGTTGCATTTGGCATGTTATTTGTTGCATTTGGCATGTTATTTGTTACATTTGGCATGTTATTTGCCTCTCAAGAAACTTGAGAGGTAAAGTATTCTCCAAATATTTTGGCGCACTGCAGAATACCTTTTCATATTTGATCAATTTATGCATGAACTCAATGTGCCTCCAAAACAGTTCTTCATTTAAGTTTGATGATGGAGATGTTTCTAGTAATTGTAACTTGTTCATTTGTAGATCATGCTGAGTCTTCTGGAGACACGGGCAGCGACCTGTTCACGCTGTCTGCAGCTTAGACAACTCCAGGCAGTGTTCACGTCTGACAGGTTTGTTGATCAGTTGATTAGACCAAATAAAAATGCGTAGGATTCTGATAAAGTGTTAAAATAACTCGGACAAGTAAGTTGGTTACAAGTCATTTTGTATCTTTCATGCTAATAAATTTAAATGTCTGAATTTTTGTCACATCTCTATTGTCGATTGTTTGTACTTTTTGTTGCTGTTTTTGTGCTATTATAATTACAACACTAACAAAAATAAAAAATTGCTTCAAAGAAATCAATTACAGTTACATCGCTTCAAAAAATAAATCACAGTGCTACATAAAACTTCAAATTAAATAGTTCATAGGTTGAGTAGAACTGCATTGTTTTATTATAAAGGACACTTACATGTATCATTAATGTTCAACTTTAGACAGGGTAAGAGGCTCTTATGTGAATAAACTCATTCTTGCTGCCATGACTGGGTTCTGTTAAATGGTTAGTTACTGTGACATGGCTTCATAAAAACTCAATTGCAATTACAGGTGTTCTAAAAAAATAATTTCCAATTTACTGTAATTGTAATTAATTAATAATTTTTAGTTTTTCCAGCTCTTTGTATTAATTTTGATATTACAATGTAAAAGTATTGTGTCGATACGTACAGCTCAGGGAGGGCGCCACTGTCAACCAGCAGTGCTCGGAAGAGCAATGCCGCACGAACCTACTATGAAGTGCTTGGAATCAAACCGGATGCGAATGCTGTCGATATCAAGAAAGCATTTGTCGAGATTTCGAAAGAGGTGATTAGAAACCAATCCAACAATTAGTCTATTAGAAACTTAACAAATGCAAGAAATACGCCTCCTGGGTAGGCAATACTGTAGTCATTCAGATTTCTAAAAAGACAGTTTCTGGTTTGAGAATGCAATACGCAATATGCTTTTGATGCATACATGCATGTGTGTATGTATGTGCACACACAAGTGCACAAGCAGACACATATACAGATAATACATACATGTGCACACGTACACACACACAATCGCACGCGCGCGCACACGCACACAGATTTATACACAAACAGATATATACACAATATATATGCATACATACATACAGACACAAACAGATATATATATATATATATATATATACACGGATACTTAACCTGCTGTCTTTGTGTTGTAGATTCACCCAGACAAGAATCCCGAAAATCCAAAGTTGCATGATCAATTTGTGAAACTGAATGAGGCATACATGGTGTTGAACAAGCCACTGACGCGCAAGGAATACGATGTGACGCTGGCCACACGCATCAGTCAACACCAGCGCATGACACACAACATGCATGGCAGTCACACACCCGACTCGTCACACAGACCAGGAACAGATGGGCCGCAGAGCGCCACCTATGAGTGAGTGGTTGTAAGAGATGAATGTTGAATTGCCATAACATAATTGTCATATATGTATAAAGTGTATAACACATAGTTCTAAAATACAGCAAATTGTGACACTAGTACCATAAATTATGAAAACAATATCGATGGTGTAAAACAGTTTCGAGAACAAGTGATGTCACTTGCAGATGTGTACAAGTTCCCAACTTCTCAACTAGTTAAACAAAGAATAGTAATACATAAGTACAACTTTTTATGAAAATTTTAAATGCTCTAACATCAATACCTTTCTATTATAGTATTAATTAAATGTATTTTATTTAAATAGCGTCCCGATCAATGCCCTACGTTCACAGGTTTCAATAATATGTCTTATCTGGATCAGTATTTTAACATTGATCAGAATCATTATATGTAATAGGCATTATATTTATAGAAACAGTTTCTAAATTAGTAGATTGTGACACTGTCGCGCAATGGTCGTGTAATAATTAATACCATTGGACTATAATAGCCAGTTAACGTGTTTTAAGTTACTAAATGTATATTGTATACAACACATACATATTCAATTTCATAATCATCAAAACAAAGAAAATAAATAATAACCAATAACTCGCTACACTGCGATTATAATTTAAAGAAAAATTAATTAACAATGAAAACGATCTATCGCTCGAATGCAGTTTACCTGTCGCTCGATAACGATTCACCTATCACTTGAATATCGATACACACTACTTGGGTCACTGGTTCCCAGACAGTCCATCTTTTCCTGTCGCTGAACCGACCACGCCCTCACTCGACGCTCCAGCTCGCCCTCTACTGCGTGTAAGTCTATCGGCTATACAGCCCACGCTGGTTGCCAGTCGTTATATCCCAAGCTGGTTGCCAGTCGTTAGATCCAAAGTCGGTTGCCAGTCGTTAGATCCCAAGCCGGTTGCCAGTCATTATATCTCAAGCTGGTTGCCAGTCGTTAGATCCCAAGCCGGTTGCCAGTCGTTAGATCCCAAGCCGGTTGCCAGTCGTTAGATCCCAAGCCGGTTGCCAGTCATTATATCTCAAGCTGGTTGCCGGTCGTTAGATCCCAAGCCGGTTGCCAGTCGTTAGATCCGAAGCCGGTTGCCAGTCGTTATATCTCAAGCTGGTTGCCAGTCGTTATATCCCAAGCCGGTTGCCAGTCGTTATATCTCAAGCTGGTTGCCAGTCGTTAGATCCCAAGCCGGTTGCCAGTTGTTAGATCCCAAGCCGGTTGCCAGTCGTTATATCTCAAGCTGGTTGCCAGTCGTTAGATCCCAAGCTGGTTGCCAGTCGTTAGATCCCAAGCCGGTTGCCAGTCGTTATATCTCAAGCTGGTTGCCAGTCGTTAGATCCAAAGTCGGTTCCCAGTCGTTAGATCCCAAGCTGGTTGCCAGTCGTTAGATCCCAATCCGGTTGCCAGTCGTTAGATCCAAAGCCGGTTGCCAGTCGTTATATCTCAAGCTGGTTGCCAGTCGTTAGATCCCAAGCCGGTTGCCAGTCGTTAGATCCCAAGCCAGTTGCCAGTCGTTAGATCCCAAGCCGGTTGCCAGTCGTTATATCTCAAGCTGGTTGCCAGTCGTTAGATCCCAAGCCGGGTGCCAGTCGTTATATCTCAAGCTGGTTGCCAGTCATTATATCTCAAGCTGGTTGCCAGTCGTTAGATCCCAAGCTGGTTGCCAGTCGTTAGATCCCAAGCTGGTTGCCAGTCGTTAGATCCCAAGCCGGTTGCCAGTCATTAGATCTCAAGCTGGTTGCCAGTCATTAGATCCCAAGCCGGTTGCCAGTCGTTAGATCCCAAGCCAGTTGCCAGTCGTTATATCTCAAGCTGGTTGCCAGTCGTTAGATCCCAAGCCGGTTGCCAGTCGTTATATCTCAAGCTGGTTGCCAGTCGTTAGATCCCAAGCCGGTTGCCAGTCGTTAGATCCCAAGCCGGTTGCCAGTCGTTATATCTCAAGCTGGTTGCCAGTCGTTAGATCCCAAGCTGGTTGCCAGTCGTTAGATCCCAAGCCGGTTGCCAGTCGTTATATCTCAAGCTGGTTGCCAGTCGTTAGATCCAAAGTCGGTTGCCAGTCGTTAGATCCCAAGCTGGTTGCCAGTCGTTAGATCCCAATCCGGTTGCCAGTCGTTAGATCCAAAGCCGGTTGCCAGTCGTTATATCTCAAGCTGGTTGCCAGTCGTTAGATCCCAAGCCGGTTGCCAGTCGTTAGATCCCAAGCCGGTTGCCAGTCGTTATATCTCAAGCTGGTTGCCAGTCGTTAGATCCCAAGTCGGTTGCCAGTCGTTAGATCCCAAGCCGGTTGCCAGCCATTAGATCCCAAGCCGGTTGCCAGTCGTTAGATCTCAAGCTGGTTGCCAGTCGTTAGATCCCAAGCTGGTTGCCAGTCGTTAGATCCCAAGCCGGTTGCCAGTCATTATATCTCAAGCTGGTTGCCAGTCATTAGATCCCAAGCCGGTTGCCAGTTGTTAGATCCCAAGCCAGTTGCCAGTCGTTATATCTCAAGCTGGTTGCCAGTCGTTAGATCCCAAGCCGGTTGCCAGTCGTTATATCTCAAGCTGGTTGCCAGTCGTTAGATCCCAAGCCGGGTGCCAGTCGTTATATCTCAAGCTGGTTGCCAGTCGTTATATCCCAAGCCGGTTGCCAGTCGTTATATCCCAAGCTGGTTGCCAGTCGTTAGATCCCAAGCCGGTTGCCAGTCGTTAGATCCCAAGCTGGTTGCCAGTCGTTATATCCCAAGCCGGTTGCCAGTCGTTAGATCCCAAGCCGGTTGCCAGTCGTTAGATCCCAAGCTGGTTGCCAGTCGTTATATCCCAAGCCGGTTGCCAGTCGTTATATCCCAAGCTGGTTGCCAGTCGTTAGATCCCAAGCCGGTTGCCAGTCGTTAGATCCCAAGCTGGTTGCCAGTCATTAGATCCCAAGCTGGTTGCCAGTCGTTATATCCCAAGCCGGTTGCCAGTCGTTAGATCCCAAGCTGGTTGCCAGTCGTTATATCCCAAGCCGGTTGCCAGTCGTTAGATCCCAAGCTGGTTGCCAGTCGTTATATCCCAAGCTGGTTGCCAGTCGTTATATCCCAAGCTGGTTGCCAGTCGTTATATCCCAAGCTGGTTGCCAGTCGTTAGATCCCAAGCCGGTTGCCAGTCGTTAGATCCCAAGCCGGTTGCCAGTCGTTAGATCCCAAGCTGGTTGCCAGTCGTTATATCCCAAGCCGGTTGCCAGTCGTTAGATCCCAAGCTGGTTGCCAGTCGTTATATCCCAAACCGGTTGCCAGTCGTTAGATCCCAAGCTGGTTGCCAGTCATTATATCCCAAGCCGGTTGCCAGTCGTTAGATCCCAAGCCGGTTGCCAGTCGTTAGATCCCAAGCTGGTTGCCAGTCGTTATATCCCAAGCCGGTTGCCAGTCATTAGATCCCAAGCCGGTTGCCAGTCGTTAGATCCCAAGCCGGTTGCCAGTCATTAGATCCCAAGCTGGTTCTGTATGGTACAATCTAACCAAATCACCATGCTGACAGTAAATAATTACCATATACACATGAATAACAACGCAATGATAATCATATCTGTTTACCAATTCAATTATACGAAATACGAATACAGGGCGTGTCACCCAACAAGCTCTATGCCAACAATGGCCGTCACGCTTTAGGCAAATAATGACTTAATTCTAACCCCATATTTACAGTAGATGACTCTTCACCTTCATAACATGTATTAACACATAGGACATTCAACACACACATATTATCAGTTAACAACGTAATAGATAATACTTACGCCAGTCGCTTCTGGCATTGTTCAAATTGTGTTGCGTCATGCAGCTTTTACTGACCCATAATTTCAGTATTGCAGAATAGTTGTCTTCTCACAACTTATCTCTGTCCGTCCCTTAACTATTGCAGCCGTCTCTTTAACTATTGTAGCCGCCTCCTCGCAAACTACAATCGATCAACTGTCTCTTTAAATATTGTAGCCGCCTTCTCGCGAACTACAATCGATCGACCCCGGTTAGAACTGTCCCCAGCGTATATATAGTCTACCAGCCAACGACACGCTTCAGTAAACATTACCGGCCTATTACCTAACATAATGCCCATTTCTAGGACTACTGCCTGGCCTGGCTCGACAATAACTATAGAACCTTGTTACGTAAGATAGTGTGCTTTACCACGACTGCAGCACAACCACAAAATAAATGTACAATATACAAACTGTCACAACAACTCATAAAATAAATGTACAATATACAAACTGTCACAACAACTCATAAAATAAATGTACAATATACAAACTGTCACAACAACTCATAAAATAAATGTACAATATACAAACTGTCACAACAACTGTCATAAAATAAATGTATAATATACACATTGTCACATAGATTAAAAATGAACTGATATATAATATTCATATTGTTTATGTATTGTGCTAATGAATAGTCCAGTAACAAAACCCTGCTGATTTTTTATATCTGTGCCAAAGGAATATAAAAGTTTATATCCTCCGTCATCATCTAGCAGCATTTTACATGCCTTTGTGTGCAAGAATTGAATGTATATGACATTTAGTCTTGCATCAGAATGCGAGCAATGACCTGATGTACTTAAAAATGATGAAAAGCAGATTGAAAAAACAAGATGGAATATGAGTTTAAAAACATAAATTATAAACTTAAGAATGTGCAAGACCAATATAGCAATGGTCAGTAATTGAAGTTAACAGTTTGACCGAATTAAAAATGATCTTATCGTAAACATGATTATCCCGTTTGGTTTCAGAGACGAGGCAGAGCGAGTGTTCTGGGATGAAACCATCTGGTACATGCGAGACAGGAGCAAAGACTACAATGCTTTCTATGAAGAGGACTCTTACTACGGCGTCAAAGGCGTCAAACGTGTGTCGAATGGAGCTATTATTGGAGGATGTTTCTTGGTGATTGGCATCAGCATGGCTGGCTTTGCAGCCAATATGCAGTAAGTAGCAAAGTTTGCATTGTTTTCAATTCTGTTGTGGTAATTAGTACGCATCTTTCACATTACCTATAAGTTATGAATACTGTTTTAAGATTTACATGGTAATTGTTTACGTTTTAATAACATTAAAAACCAATAATAACATCAATGAATATGTACAAACAAAGCCATAAATATTCAATTTGGACCGTTTTCATATCATGACTTAATAAACTCTTTTTCCAGCCATAACTCCGTGTGAATGGAATCAATTTCGTCCATATCCAGCAGAATAATTTTTGTAAAACATGCATTTTACACAAATATAATCTTACCCTTTGATGATATAAAGCATGTTCTGTTAGTTTATCTGAGATGTCTGCACTGTGTTGGTTGTTGCTGCAGGTACGGCAAGAGTAAACATGTAGAGGCAATGAAGGTAGATGTTTATCTGAGATGTCTGCACTGTGTTGGTTGTTGCTGCAGGTACGGCAAGAGTAAACATGTAGAGGCAATGAAGGTAGATGTTTATCTGAGATGTCTGCACTGTGTTGGTTGTTGCTGCAGGTACGGCAAGAGTAAACATGTAGAGGCAATGAAGGTAGATGTTTATCTGAGATGTCTGCACTGTGTTGGTTGTTGCTGCAGGTACGGCAAGAGTAAACATGTAGAGGCAATGAAGGTGGATGCAATCAACGTGGCCCATCTACAGGATGCAAGGCTTAAAGCCAGGTGAGTCTAAGATCGTGTCAGACTTGGTCTGTGTGTGTACCCCAGACTTTGTTGTTTTCAGGCTATGGACAAGTCAAGTTGGTGGAATGAACAGGTCAGCCAGGGGATGAAGTATAAAATGCTTTGAACAGTCCCAAGGACTGGATACTGCGCGATATGAGAACTTACATTCACCTTTTTTATTTGGTTAACAATTGTGTGCTGGTATAAGCAGTTTGAAAATCCAGGGTGTTCATCAATGTTCTTGGATGTACATTGTAATTAGAATAGCATTAACAGTAATGTCCATATTTAACAAGTGTAGTGAGATGAGTATACTGTCAGTAGGGTTTGACTGAATGTGGCCCTAACTGCTCTGTCCAGACAACGTGGCAACCAGAAACAACTGGAGATTCTGAATGCGCGCATGCGTGAGCGTGCAGAGAGCGTGCAGCGCAAGATGTGGGACCATAAGAACTGAGGCAGATAGATATACATAACACATAGGTAAGTCTCACTGTCTCATATTGTTTCCATCAGTCTGCATTCAACAAGGAAACGTGTAACATAAGAGACTGTAGATGTACTAACTTTCACATCCCTCCTCAGGTCATTTGGACCATCGCGAATCAGGTTTGTTGAAGTTCAAATCTGTAATGTGTGACTAGTGACTAGTAATATGTGCAGTCAGTTTCATAGAACATACTTTGGTTGAAATCATCAAAAACAGTTACATCAGATCGGGTAACTTGAGAAGGTGTGAATAGCTGCATGTCATAGGATGTAGGAGCCATCTACTTCTGCCCCTTTGTTGGATTTCGACTAATAATATAACAGTTTGTCTGATGATTTCATAAAAATTAGACAACACATTTGCACAAGCGATCTGGCATGTCCTAGCGAACACTAGAAAGGTTAAATTTTTCACAAACTGATTCTCAGCGGAAAAAAAAAAATTGAGGAAGTACCTTTAAACACAGCTGACCAGCTACTTGTTGTGTACACTAGGTCAGTGATGTGGCTGTTTAATGACATTAGTTTCATTAATTATGATGGCTGTTGTCATCTCCTCACAACTCTCTGTCACCTGCTCCTGCTTTGTCTGCAATGTCTGTTCCTTGGGGTGTCGTGGCATTGTGGTTAGAACATTGGACTCTCAATCGAAAGAACCAGATTTCAGATCCTTTTGTTTCAAAGCTTTGGCAATTTCATTCACGCCACTTTGCCTCAGTTCACTCAGCTGCATGTATAATTACTATGAGTACCTGGCTATAGTCAGTGGTGGATACATATGGAAAATTTGTTTTTGCACACTAATTGTAGCGTAGCTGAATTCAAGTTAGTTGAGGATTGAACAGATCTTCCAGCAGTGGCGCATTTTAGAGGGGCCATAGGGTATTGACCACCCGTTTGGGTATCCTCCTTCCCGAGATCCTAAATACATAACGGTCCCATGGAGTGCAGTATGCCATCTAAAAACATCAATATTTCATACTAAATGTACCCCAGCAGATGCTTCGTTTAGCCTCATATATCAGTGTATTAGTCATTCTGTAATTTGCTAAATGGTGATTTAATCATCAAGTCGCGTCATGTTGCACTCCAAGGAGGCATCATCTTGGGTTGTTGAGTTAGTTGAATAGTTTATCGTTTCAGTTTCTTTAATCAGCTTTACCCCTGGATAGGTGATCGGCCCAGTCAGTGGGGTTTTCTGTCAGGGTTGTCCTTCCCTTAGCCCTTTTACTGTGTCTGTCCCCTTGTCACAAGACTCAGGTACAGCAGGGTCCACCACGAGAAGGTACAGTCGGACTTGCTCAGGAGATGTTGTGTGTCACATCATTGAGTCATTTGGACTAGTAATGGTGATTTAATAGTCATGTTTTATTGTTTATGCAATTTTGTTGTAGTTTTTTTGCAATGATTGTATTTCAAAAATGTATGTTCCTTCTTACTCTTGCAATGTGTTGCCACGTGGCGTCATACGAGCTGTGGCACTCTTAGTAACAATGCTGTCCTGTTTGTTGCAGTAGTTGCTAATCAGAAGGATTGTTGACCAGTCCTGGTCAAGTGACTATAGACCATTGGTCAAGGTGCTGCTGCTGCTGGTGTTTTATGCAGTGTTGATGTGTGCCACTAACTACCAGAGCTCAGTACGTCAACAGAACGTTCTCTGACCACGGGCTACACTGCACAGCGTTATCACCAAGATGACCGTTACCACAACCGTTTGTAGGAATATGGACCTACTATTTTGTGCTAAAACGTTACCAATCTTATGTGTCTAGGGATTTGCGTTTCATCATGTATTTGATGCTCAGCTTTACCAAATTTGTTGAAAATGAGTTGTGTATAAATCAGTTGATGTGAAAATATTTTCAAACAAAACTGAATGTGACATTGCATGAGTTGACAATTGTTTTCGTGCGTGCAAAAAACGTGCTTGTGTTGTAGAAATCACGTCTAAATGTTTGCTCCATCTGCATTGGAATAATGCCTGGTTGTATTATATCAGATAAGACAACCTGTTTGTTAAAATATACTAGTAATTTCATTTGTGTTGTATCTATTCTCAGACTAGGTACAGAGTTAGCACCGCACTGCATTTACTCTGAGCATTTATTTTTGTGGATGAAATCATGCTTGTTAAAATGTTAATGGTAGACATCCAAGAATGAGGCTGTTTTTATATCCCAAAGAAGGGACTTCTCAGTGACTTCTATTGTCATGGCTGAGTTGGTACAAGGTGGACTTATTACCATACTAGGCAGGTTATTTACAGACTTGTCAGTGGTTTTATGTAAAGTATTAGGAGGAAATAATAGTTTATGTGAATGGTTTTATGATACTGGTGATCATGCAACTCGGTGAAAGAATGCAGTTGCTCCAGAGAGTTATCTCGTGTGTATATATATATATATATACTATAGAAAAATAAACAAATATGAAAACTCAAATATACCATTTTTGTATTGTATGTACCCTATTGGGTGAAAGGCAAGAAACCATCCACTTGGTACAATGTGAAAGAAAAACCAAGACCAGCTTCCAATACATATGTACATACAGTGTATTCTCATCAGTAGAACAAAGCACATTGCAAACAACATTGGAACAGCCGCATGAAATGATGAGGTCGCAGTCATGGACTGTGAATATTAGGAGTGATCTACCAGTTTCCGTGAGAATTAATACACTCACGTGGCTTGGCACAAGTTGATATCATATCAAGATCTACTCATCCTGGACACATTCAGTGTTTGATACGTATGAGCCAACGATATGTGCAACATTTTCATAGTCCCCCACAATCAACACAAAGCCATTATGCAAGGAACGTATCATGATTGCCTCCAGCCAACCTCAATAAACACAAGAAAATTAAAGCAAACCTGATTCCTGTTGAAATTAACAAAACGCATCCAACTATATCCATCTGTGTTCGCATAGAGTTTGAACTAAAAATAACAAGTGAAATGGGGATAATTCTGAATTAACCAATGCACTTGCTTGCCCATGCCAATTGCTGTTGGGGTTTAGTTTGGACTGCTCTGTATGAATGCACTTTAAATGGTCCTTTGTGGACAACTTTCCAGGTGTTCTTTCCTGTACAAGTGGTATGTTACAGTACTGTACAACCAGGCAAGTAGTCAAATTCTGTACAACCAGCCAAGTGGTCCATTCTGTACAACCAGCCCAGTGGTCCATTATGTACAAGCCCAGTGGTCCATTCTGTACCAGCCAAGTGGCCCATCCTGTACAACCAACCAAGTGGTCCATTCTGTACAACCAACCAAGTGGTCCATTCTGTACAACCAGTCCAGTGGTCCATTCTGTACAACCAACCAAGTGGTCCATTCTGTACAACCAGCCAAGTGGTCCATTCTGTACAACCAGCCAAGTGGTCCATTCTGTACAACCAGCCAAGTGGTTTATTCTGTACAACCAGCCAAGTTGTCCTTCCTGTACAATCAGCCAAGTGGTCCTTTCCGTACAGTGGACTTCGAAAACAGAAACCTTACGGTTTTCTTGTATTCCTTAGAAAAGTAATGATATTCATCAGGAACTTTCTAAAATAACAAAAAAGTATCACCGTGAACAACTCAATACTGTGTCGTATTGAAAAATTATATACAGTAAACAGAACATTCTTGATATTCTTTATTCATAACAGTCCTATGACGATCTAGTTAAGCCACGAATTAGCAATACTTGAAGGCATGAACAATAAGTGAAAAAGTCCACATCAAATGATCCTCTCAGCTTTTCACTGTGCATTATCACAGTGCTGAGTTAACAATGATGCATCTTAGCGAGGTGTCTTCTGAAAATGTTTTAAGCTGTGATGTAACCTACTGGAAAATATTGCAAGGTTTTGTGCACATTAACATTTATTTGCGAATAAGCACTGGCCGGAATATCCCATGCTTTACAATAGTGCACAGTTCTGTGCATACAAAACACAAACTTATTCAGTGACCCAGTTAACTGATGTGCCACACATGCTGTGGGGAATGAACCAAGATCTTTGTAGCATCCAGATTCATGTTAACAGTTGTAGCACACTCAGGAAACACAACACTAAATCACCTCAAACTGAGCAAAAGGTTACGTACTTATTACATCGAATTTGTGCGTCTTGTCATTGGTCAACGATTTAATTGCACTTACCTGAATGTACAATATCTACAACACGCATTGTTTCAAACAATACTGCAACATCTCCAAGAAGCTTTTTACAACATGCAGTTTTATTTAAATTAACAAAGCACAGTGGTCACACCACCAGGATGCACATAGAGACACACAGCATCGTGTGTGGACTCTGTGGACAGGTCACGATAAAACGTTAGAACTAGTTAACTCCAGGGAATATTAATTTTGTTGTAACAAATACAATTAGTGTGAACCTCCACCAAACGTTTGGCAATTCCTCTAAAACACGTAAGTTTTTCACAAATATCACAAACATATACCAAGTGCAGAGCATGTGCCGTGAATTGGCAACAGACACGAGGAAACAGTTCCAGTGTCTAAATGTCAAGCAGCAGGACACGTGGGTCTTCCACGGCAGACTTGATGGTGCGCAGGAAGACAACGGCTTCTCTGCCGTCTATAAGTCTATGGTCGTACGTTAGTGCCACGTACATCATGGGGCGAACTTCAACCTGAAAACAACAAATGCAGACATCATCAGTTCTCAAAGGAAAACACTGGAGCAGAAATGTTGCATGAAAGGCATTCTATTCCTTGGAACCGGAAAGTAGCAACAATCCTGAAAATGTTTCCTTCAATAAGAATGTTTCTTATGGAAAATGATTTTCTGGAACAACACACAGATTGGTCAATGTGCAAATTTCACCTTTTTAATGTTAAATAACATTAAAAAAGCAACAAAACTTGTTTCCAATTAAACAGTCCGAGCTGGTCAGAACTGACCAAAACAAGATGCCACAATGTTGCTGCTACCTGACAACTCTTGTGTTCTGTACTTCTCTATTTTATGACAGAAACTGACCGAACATGTGCAGATTTCCATAAACGCTGTAAGGCAACCCTAGTTCATCAGAAATCACACATGGTTGAGCTACACATACCTTGCCATCGATGGCTACCGGCCGGTCAAATATGCCGTGCATGCCGAGAATAGCGGACTGGGGTGGGTTGATGATGGGTGTACCAAACACGGAACCAAAGACCCCTCCGTTGCTGATAGTGAAAGTTCCCCCATCCATGTCTTCTATCGCCAGGTCGTCTTTCCTGGCCTGCAGTCACATCACACATTCACAGGTTAGGACCAAGTGAAAGGAAATACTGTAATTCACCTATTATGCATCATTATCATCGAACTGTTCCTGCGACAAAAACAGCCTGGGAACATTTGTCGCAATCAGTCCCCCCATCTTGTCCGGTCAGTCCCCATATTATACTTGCCCTAATTAGCATACACCCCATTCTTTAATCAGCAGGATCCACAATTATTGTAATTTGACTAGTGTGGAACAACTGAAAAGTGTCGCCATCTGGTGTTAAACATTTGGCACCACTTTTCAGTTGTTCTACAGTAATGACCAAATGACACCACTAGTGTTAAACAGTTACCTTATTCTCTAGAGAAACAAATCTCTAAATTTTATGATGAGGTTCAAACTTTCATCTGTGATGCAAAGCCTAAACGACTATATCATTTTGACAAAAATATTTCTGTGGACAATAATGCAACACACTGGCCCGTTTAGGAACAATTACAAAATACAACGTACACCAATTCAGTATTCATGACATTGTTTTGGGGCACAAAGAAACGGTGGAAGAAAAACGGAAGAGAGAATGCCCCAGCAGGTGGGTGAACCAAATAAAAGATTCAACTGGACTCTCCATGGCTGTACTGGGATGTGGAGCAGGATCGAGATGGCTGTTGGAAACTGATCAGGCGAATCACCAGACCCAACTTGAAGGAACATGAGGATGCCCAATACTGTGCAGAATTGCATGGGTAAATATTATAGGACATTACTACGCCACGCATAACTTCAACCAATGAATCGTACGACATGGAAGATAAATATGTAAGGTGTGAAACAAGTAAAAACATACCTTTTCACCCAATGCTGCTAATCCTAGCTCTATGTCAGCGTAATTCATTGCCTGGACATCGCGTAAAACTGGCACAACTAAGCCCTGTAAGAATAAATGAACTAATGAGATTTATGTTCTGTGCACCATTAGACATTTTTTATGAGATTTGTCTCGGCATCGTTGAAAACTGTGCACCTAATTACTGAAGTAGCGAAAGTGTAACCTTTGAATTGATAAAAAATTAAATGGTTAACAGTATCCCATAAAGTATGTCTGATGCCGTCTGCTTTTATTGCAACTGCTGTATGTAATACAACATCCAGATTTGTACTTTACGAAATAAAGGTACTTGAAATAAGTCCAATAGCCACACAATGTGAGAGTAGTGCAGATGTTGAAAGCATTTTATGACATCACAGTTGTACCAACAATACATACCCTAGGTGTTGCCACGGCAACAGAGATGTCAACGTAGTCGCGATACACGATCTCTTTCTCATCGATGACAGCATTGACTACTGGCTGGTTTTCAAGGGCATAGCTACAGGCTCGGACAAACGCCGACATGAAGCCAAGCTTAATGCCGTGTTTCTTGAGAAATGCATCCTTATACTTGGTCCGCATGCCCATGATGTTACTAGAACACACCATTATGTTACTAGAACACACCATGTATGTGTGTGTGGCAACCAGAACTGGTGCAACTAAGCACATGTACAGTCAAACTGATTACATACATTTAACAAGCAATTTACACATTACAATTGGTTTTAATTATCAAAATGCACTTGTTGTTATTTCAACAGTAATTTGAGTAACTTTGCATTTGCATTTTATAATGCATTTTCGTGCCACACAGTTGCAGTAACTGGGTGGACTTCATCAAGTCTGGGTGCGAGAAGTCCTGGGCTGAGGTCCAGGCAGATAGTTTTAGTTTTGAGTGTAGGGGATGTACGAAGATGAAGGAACTAGAGGTGGAGTTGGAAGAGCTGAGGCTGCTCGTTGTGGCAATGGTGGGAAGGGAACAGGGGGGTTGTGCCAGCAGTTCCGGTGGGGGAACAGTAGATGATAAAGTGGGGATAGACACAAGAGATGCTAGGGAGAGCTCACCGCAGCCTGGGAGGAAGCTGAGAGGAGGGAAGGTGACAGGTAGTAGGGAGACAGGACGTAAGGAGACAGGAAGGAAAGGAACGGGAGGGAAGACAACTGGAGTGAAGGAGAGGGGAGCAGGGGAGACAGGAGGGAAGACAACCGGAGTGAAGGAGAGGGGAACAGGGGAGACAGGAGGGAAGGATAAGGGAGTGGGGGAGACAGGAGGGAAAACAACCGGAGTGAAGAAGAGGGGAGTGGGAGAGACAAGAGCAAAGGAGTGGGAAGTGGGGGAGACAGGAGCGAAGGAGGGCAGGGGTCAGGACAGAATGTGATGGAGGGGATCGAAAGGAAGAGTTATTCTGCAGCAGTGATAGAGGGGGTGAGGAAGAGAGTGAGGATGTTTGTGGGGGATTCGATAGTTAGAAAGACCGACAGAGTCTTAAACAAGGGAGATGATGTGGTGGTCTGCTTGCCTGGAGCCAAAATAGAGGCGATAACTGAGAGGGTAAAAAACATCGTAGGCTCGGGTAAGGGTGGATCTGTTTTAGTACACGTAGGGACAAATAACGTAGAGAGGGAGGGTACAACTGCCATAGTTAGGAAATATAGGCAGTTGGTCAGAACACTAAAACAGACGCGGGTTGAGCAGGTAATACTGTCAGTGATTTTACCTGTAATGGGCAGGAGGGGTCACAAATATCGAAATTGTCGGGGGATGGCAATTAACATGTTAGTCCAGAAGTTATGTAGGGAAGAGGAAGTTGGATTTGTGGATTTATGGGGAAGTTTTGTTGGGAGGGCTGACATGTACATGAAGGATGGGCTTCATTTAAGTGGAAAGGGGGCGGCAGTATTCGCGGACAAACTTTCAGCAGCAGTAGATAGTGACTTGGGTACAATGACAAATATTTTTGGAAGTAAACATTCTTTAAACTAGAAGTGCAGGGGGGTTACCTAGAGGTGTCTCAAGCAGAACAAGAGGCCACTAGCACAGATAAACCAATATCAAATCATCCGAAAAAACATCTCTGAAAAAGGTTATAGATGCGTATGTTTAAATGCAAGGAGCATAGTAAATAAGAAAAACGAATTAAACATTATGGTAGAAGATATTGACCCTCACATAATTGGTATAACTGAATCATGGGCCAACATAGATATAACAGATGCTGAATTAGGACTGACAGGATATGTAATGTTCAGGAAAGACCGAATAGGAAGAAGGGGCGGGGGGAGTTATTTTATATGTTAAAGAATCTTTTCAGGCTTATGAAATAAAACTAGAAAGGGAAGCAGATTGCGATGAAGCTGTTTGGTGCAAAATTGTTTCAGGAAATTCAAAATTAACTGTTGGATTAGTTTACCGAAGTCCAAACATAAACGAAGAGGACAACACAAAAATAAAAACGCTATAAAGGAAGTTAGTAAAGGGGAATGTATCATAATGGGAGATTTTAACCATGGACACATACAATGGAATTCTCTAGAGAGCACAGGGATTGAGGACCAACAATTTCTATTTTTAATCCAGGATAGCTTTCTTACTCAGCACGTACTAGAACCAACCAGGGGAGAAAATGTATTAGATATAGTTTTGTCATCACAAAAAGAATTAGTGGACAATGTAAAAATATTTGAACCATTGGGTAACAGTGACCATAATCAAATACATTTTGACATCAAAGTAAAATCAGAAAGTAAAAATAAGAAAACGTACAAGAGAAACTTCCACAAAGGTAACTACAAAGATATGAGAAAATATTTAGCAAAGCTAGATTGGAATAACATGCTGATGAATAAGACCGCAATTGAATGTTGGAATATTCTAAAATATGAAATTGAGAGTATCATCGATAAATTTGTTCCCTTCCAAAAACAAGGAAAACGGTGTAGAAAGAAACACTTGTCAAAAGAGGCTATTAGAAAAATAATGCTAAAACAAACTATGTGGAGGGTTTATAGGCGTACCAGAAAGGAAGAAGACTATGCAAAATACAAAGAGGCACTTAATGCAGCTACAACTGAAATCAGACAATCTAAAAGCTATGAGCAAAAACTAGCATGTAACATAAAAAATGACAGCAAGAGTTTTTATGCATATGTCAGGAGTAAACAAAACGTACAAGACAAGGTTGGACCTCTAGAAGACAGTGCTGGAAATATAATATCACAGGGGATTTTAATGGCGGAAGACCTAAATGGTTACTTCAGTTCAGTGTTTACCAAAGAAGATATTAGTTCATTACCAGTTGCTGATGCTAAATTTCAGGGGGCTAAATCTGACTATTTAGGTCCGTTAGTTGTAACTCCAGAATTGGTAGCTAAGAAAATAAAGGCAATGAATGATAACAAATCACCGGGAGTGGATGGGATTCCTCCAAAATTACTAATGGAAACAGTAGAACAAATCAGTATACCACTTGCAAGAGTATTCAACTTGTCATTAAAAGAGGGAGTTGTTCCGTTTGAATGGAAAGAAGCAAACATCATACCATTATTTAAAAAGGGTTCGAGAAATAAGTCAGAGAATTACAGACCAGTGAGTTTAACGTCAGTGATTTGTAAATTATTAGAACGGTTAATTAAATACCATATGGTGGACTTCCTCGTTAAGCATAAATTATTAAATTCATCTCAACATGGATTCCTTAAAGCGAGGTCATGCTTAACAAATATGTTATGTTTTTTGGAAGAAATCACTAAGTGGATAGACGTGGGATCGCCAGTAGATATTATCTACTTAGATTTTCAGAAAGCTTTTGACAAAGTGCCACATCAAAGATTACTACTTAAATTAAAAGCCCATGGTATCGGGGATAGCATAACTGACTGGATAGAACAATGGCTGACTGACAGAAGACAACGAGTTGTAGTAGATGGAGAAGTTTCAAATTGGAAATCGGTTTTGAGTGGGGTACCTCAAGAATCAGTATTAGGACCTATATTATTCTTAATTTATATCAATGACTTGGACGACAGTATAACAAGTAACGTACTGAAATTTGCGGATGACACAAAACTGTTTAGAAAAGTTAATACTGATGGTGATAAACAACATTTACAAAATGATCTAGACAGATTAGTGAAATGGTCTGAGAAATGGCAGATGTTGTTCAATTTTGGGAAATGTAAATGCCTACATACAGGACATGGGAACTTGAATGTAAACTATAAAATGGGAGATACTGTTCTGGGTACTACTGTAAAAGAAAAGGACTTAGGAGTTACAATAAGCGCTGATATGAATGTTTCAGAGCAGTGTGGTATTGCAGCTTCAAAGGGTAATCAAATTCTTGGATTGATTAGAAGAAACATAACATACAAGGGAAAAAAGTTAATTATACCTCTTTATAAAGCAATAGTTAGACCTCATTTAGAATACTGTATACAAGCATGGAGACCATATCGTAAGAAGGATATATATACGCTTGAGTGCATACAAAGGAGAGCAACTAAAATGATTCCAGAACTGAGAGACCTTAGTTATGAAGAACGCCTGAAAGAATGTGGTTTAACAACTCTACAGACAAGGAGGTTAAGAGGAGATCAGATTGAAGTTTTTAAGATATTGAATGGGTATGAAAATATTGATAGAAATATGTTTTTCTCACTCAAGAAGGATAGCAGAACTAGAGGACATGAGGTAAAATTAGTAAAGGATCAATGTAGATTGGACATCAGGAAGCACTCGTTCTCACAGAGGACAATAAATGAATGGAACAAATTGTCTACAGATTGTGTAACTGCTAGCAGCGTGAATATGTTTAAAAATAAGGTAGACACATATCTCAGGAGGGCGGGTTATAAGTAGATGAACATTGTTGGACTCTCGATAAGCCAATGGCTTCCTTGTCCACTTGCCATCTGGGCCTTTGGCTTGGATGGCAAATCTTGTTAAATCTTGTTAAACTGCAGTTAAAAAGTGTAATGCAAAATGAAGAAACCCAAAATTGTTGGGGGGTAGGATTACATTGTGTAGACATAGTTATTACCCTAGAACCAAAGAATAAACCCTTGGGCTGGCTATCGAAGGGGGAGCATGACACTGACAAAGTAGTCATTCAATTTCATGTTTAATGTTATATAATACTACTACTGTATGCAGAGTTATAAACAACTCACCTCATGTCAATCTCATTGAACGTAGTCAGCATGGCACAAGTACTCTGAGCTTCCTTCAGTCGCTGCGCTATCCTCTGCCTAATTCGGGTCATTTTCACCTGATTTAATTAAACATCACAAGGAAATTGTGTTAAATTAAATGTTCGTGTTTTATGACATGACATGGGCGCACGCAGACATCATAACATATGTCCAGTAGATGTTTAGGTGTAACCAGTGGAGTATGACATGGCATATTGGCAGGGGAGATAAATTTTCATGGAGGTTTTAGCTAATTATAAAGGGTTGAGGCCAACTACTTCTTATACTGTTGCACTACCTTGGCTGTTGTTCTTTTCCACCGCTCTCTATCAGCAGCAGGTTATTACTTATCTGGAGAAAGAGCCTATATTTCAAAGATAACCACACCACACAACACCTGCGGCTGCATTGGTTTCATTCAAATGTTTCCCCCACAGTGAATACAGCCCTAATTAAAAGTACTATATTTTTAACACTGCAGTCCACTGAACCATATCAGTGAAAATAACAGACCCTGTCTACACTTAATAAGCAAAGTGTAGTAATGCCCTCACCCTGTGTTCACTGCGGACCCCTGTCGGCATGGCTGGCATCACCTTCACGCTGGATGTCGGCTTGGAGGTCATTGGTGCTGATGGTAGAGGTGGTACCGGTGGCGGTGCAGTGGGGATTGGACCTGGCGCTGACGGTGCTGCTGCAGCTGGTGGTGGTGCTGGCTCAGCAGCAGCAGATGGTGGTGGCGGCGGTGCATCTGCAGATTTTGCAGGTGTTTCCGACCCCGCTGGAGCTGCATCTATGGAGAACAGTGTACTCATGAAATAATTATAACACACAACATTGTTCTGAATTTTTTAATAGATTTGAAACATTGATTCACCTTCTCCAAATACATATTCAGGCAGAAAGAAACTCCCTATTTAATTAGACCTGGAGCCCAGAGCTTTTATTTATTTATTAACGCCAAAAGGTTTTATTTAATGGAATGATGCAAAGGATAAAAATGGTGTTAAATGTTCCCGTGGGATCCCTGAGTATGGAATGATCAATGCCAACAATTTTAGGTGGAGCCTTCCACCTGCCAGTAACCCTAAAGGGTGAGAAAAGGGGGATATTTATTTATAGTTCTGGTCACCAAGTGTCAGCAGTCTTAGTGCTGGTCACCAGGTGTCAGCACCGATGACCTCATAATAGTGAATATAGACTGCTCTGAGCAGTAATGTCTTTGTTGCAAAGCATACAAAAACACCTGCTGTTTGTTGTTTAAACTGAGGAGATACTATTAATAAATCTTGTTAATGAGAGAACTAATAATTAAATTAAGTACTCCTTCCTTTTTTTAACAAACAATTGCCTATATCTATGACTTGTTCACAGCTAATGGGATAAGAAACTAAGATAAAATAAGTAGCAAGACAATTATTAGATTGTTATCTTATCCTAACAACACACACTGATTAGTTACTATTAGAGGATTGTTGCAAGAGGTGGCATTAGTCACCACCATGTGTATGCTGTGCGAAGGAAGTCCAAGAATATATGGCCATCAAGACAGCATACTTCAAGAAATTCAACTCACCTGTAACGCGCAGTTTGTAGATGTCTTGGCCAGCCTGTACGGTGGCGCCATCTTCTGCTAACAATTCCTCGATAATTCCTGACACTGGGGCAGGAAGACCGATGGACGTCTACAATAGTTCACAGAATGGTTGTTTTCTGTCTTGCGAAATTATTAAATGATAATTTAATGACAAATTTCCCTGGCGAACACACAGTTGTCATTGTATAACAAATCACAAGGTCATCAAACAACACTGTCATACTCATTGGATTGCCTTTGAAGAAAAGTAAATGGTAGATTTACTCAAATTGTCAACTGGTAATGGTAAAAGCATCGACGCATTGTAGCTGCAAAGATCAATTGCACTGTAACTGGAATTGAAACGCCATTTCCAATTCAGGAATTGTAATTGGAATTGGTGTTTTGTTTTGAAAAGTAATCGGTAACTGGAACTTTTGACAGAAAATCATCATATGCACCTATGTGTCTGTAGGGTGTATTTAAGTTAATTTAACCATCAAAATATCTACACAATAATGTGTAGAGTTGGCAACATTCTACTCACTTTGTCTGTTTCGATTTCACCGACATTTTCATCCTCTTTAACAAAGTCTCCAACAGCTGTGAAACAAAACTCCATAGCATGAGTGAGGAATCGCACAGACAATCAGGACATAAGCTGATAAAACACAACAATATTTAGAAAATAGAAGACACTTATTTAAACAAATCTGCAAGACAGGCATAACAAGATAAGAACAACGCACTGAAGATGATCAACAAGTTATATGAGCCTAAGATAAGAACCGAGCAGTGTTCATAAATGTGAAGAGTTTAACGATGACGCAGTAAATACAAGACATCTCGTAAGTGCGCTGTGAGAACACAACAGATGCAAGGGGGTGAATGTGTCAGCTGCCCCACCTTTATCCCACCTCACGTCCCCCTCCGTGATCGAGTCGGCAAACTGTGGCGTCTTCACAACTTTGATCTCCTCATCCCCTGCAACGCGCATCGGAAAATTAAAATTATGTCTAAGCAACATCATAGCAAATTTTCTGACTCTGCCAAATTTTCATAACATTTTGGCTGAATCATACATTTGGTTCTTCGATTAATTATTGTATTTATACTGATGAATATGAGAGTTTGAAACTCAGTCTGAATACCTTGTTTTCAGACTTAATTATAAAACAATATGTATTACAAACATGTGTAAGGGAATATTGGACTCAATAGTGGTAAAACACAGCCTTTGTCACTTCAGCTATCCAGTCACACGTCTGTCATAAGAATGTTGATCTGCTGGATTAATTTCCTTATAGCAATTTTAGGACACAATCAGAATCATAAACCTACCAACTGGATTGGATCTAGGGCCACTCAAGTTCATATTGACCAAAAATAAACATGGCCATATCTAACCCAACAAATGTCTAGTACAAACATGTTGATGGTACTATGACTAGACGGATCTTCTTGCTGCTATTTCTGTATCTGACTAGACGTTATGTGGAACATTACACAAGGTATGTCTTCTTACCAGTTTCACTGAGCACTATTTACAACAGTTCACTGTATTATAGAATGATTTATGTTCACAGAACACATATTGCACATTTTACTCTGATATGTACAATATGTCACTCTCTCAACAAACAAATATAATTAAGAATGCCATTCGTTTCATTGCTGTAGTGTTATTGAACGCAGTGTGGATTTTAACTGAAACCAAAAAGAATTCTAATAATGAATGACATTGACAATAACTGTTTAATGTGATTTGATCATGATTAAAAACAGATTTTGAGGCCTGGTCAGAAATTGATTCAAAATGTTCAGCACAATTTTGATCATAATTTTAGCATGAGCACTGAAGACATAACCACATCAATTAAAAATGTTTATATCTTATTGGCAGGTTTAAGATATTATAGTATGTTTCTGTGGTGAGGGTGTAGTGTTGGCACTTACATAAAGTCCGTGATGAGTGGAAGCATCTAGACCCTAGTGAATAAGGAATGACGTGCCGTCTCTCACAGCTGAAACATGCCAAGTGTACAACTTGCAGAATGACAGACTCTAGCCACGGTATTAGTTATGTAGATGTGGTCTTCAGTGTAAATTTTGCACACGACAGATTCCCAGGGATTGGGCCAAGACAATGCAGCCTAGAACAAATAGCTAGAGAAAGCCAAGTCTAAGGTCTTAGTCAACTTCACTGAAACATGATTATATTTTGGTCAAACTACTGTTTTTCTCAGCTCCACTAGCAAAACATAGTTCAGAGAAGATGCATTTGGACCTAGAAAGGAGACAAAAACCAGAGCATTCTTATGTGCAGCCTGACTACTGAGTGGGGTACTACAGGCTGTGATACCAGAAATTGTAGCATATTTGCAATCAGAAAATATTTATTTTATTACCAAACAGACAATTATCCTTATTGTCAGATTAACGAAAATGTAAGCAATTACTTTGAACATCCATTCAATTATAATTTCGCCCGTCAATTCACACAGTAGCACCAATTAGTGGTATTGAATAGCAATGACATCATGGAAGTGTGCGACTCTGTCTGAGAAGGGTACTACAGGCTGTGGTACCAGAAATTGTAGCATGTTTGCAATCAGAAAATATTTATTTTATTACAAAACAAACAATTATCCTTATTGTCAGATTGACGAAAATGTAAGCAGTTACTTTGAACATTGATAATTTCACCTGTTGCAAAAATATAAACATCAATTCACACAATAGCACCAATTAGTGGTACTGAATAGTAATGGAAGTGTGTGGCTCCGTCTTGTCACCACCAGCCAGGCTTATGACCTCTGAATAGTAATGGAAGTGTGTGACTCCGTCTTGTCACCACCAGCCAGGCTTATGACCTCTGAATAGAGGAAGGCAGGGTTAGTTGAGCCATTTTTCATTCTTTTTTTATATCTAGGTCACAATTAGATTCACAAGTCAAAATTATTTTACTCACATAAACTATGATTATTAGTAGATAATTTTATACCAAGATAATATATCTAGTATGCATAGATAACTATATGTAGCTGATTCAAATAGAGTTGGTAAGTTGGCTCAACTAACACTTGGTGTGGGGTAAGTTGAGCCACAGTGTTGGGTAAATGCTTTATTTTGTATAATTTGTGTAGGCATTGTACTAAAATTACATAACAACTCAGCCAACACATTTACCCAATGGGTACAACATGTCTTTGATAAGTCTACATGTTTAATTAATAAGTCAATACACTTAATCACTTAATATGAGGCACAGTGGCGAGGTGGTTAGAACACAAGACTCTCAATCGAGAGAACCCGGTTTCAAATCCTCTTGCTGCCGTTTCAAAGCTTTGGCAATTTCGTTCATCCCACGTTGCCACAGTTCACTCAGCAATATGAGTACCTGGCTACAGACAGAGGTGGATATCTGAACAAATAGTCTTCGTGCAGTAATTGCAGTGTGGCTGAATGCTTCCCATTGAAGTCGAGAATATATTAGAATGAATAGTTCTGCCAGGGGGTGAAGTGTAAAGTGCTTTGAGCAGTCCCGAGGACTGGATACTGCGTTATATAAGAACGTACCTTTTTAAATCAATATAGACATATAGGCCAATTGCAACCATTGTAACTAACTGCTAATGTTTCCTTGTAGCAATCCAATGTCCCAATTTGCTTGAAAAAATTTATTCCTTGATGTATTTTGTGGTAAACAACACTTGTCTTCATTCTTTAACCACTGCTCAACTAACCCTCCCTTGGGCGACTTAACTAACCGCATTTCGACAATTACGTTTTTTTTATTAACTTCTCATCAACTGTGCATAGTTAAGCCATTTGTAAGTGCACAAACAATAAAGTCTGGTCACGTGTGTTTATATTTTACAGACCAGCAGACATTAATCACAATCATCAACAGTTTTGATAAACATCAAAAAACATGCTTTTAACTGGCATTTTTTTACTGTTGTGACAAATGGCACTTATTGTACGTCAATAGTGTTCTAATAACATGTTCAGTCACTGGTTGACATCATGTAATTGTTGCTGCTAAAGCTTCCTCAGAAACATTGGTGGCTCAACTAACACTGCCTTCCCCTATGCGCTTGGCTGATTGTATGCACTCACCTTTTCAGCAGCTGTAAGCCATTACGTGGGTTTCTAATATATTCTGCTGCTGAAACATATTACCAACACTAAATTAGAAACTTTTATAACTGAATAATAAATTTCACCGGTAAAGGAAAAATGCAACAACTGCACAATGGTTCCACCTACTGGCTTGTCTAGTACTAAGCGCAGTCTCAACACTAGTGTGCCCAACTTACACTTATACAAAACAACAATTATGATAGCATAAAACATACATAATGTAACTATTAACCTGGAATCTATATTGTACTATTCACTATGATGAAATAAATGTGTATGTACCGTTTGCAAGCTGCTTTGTTGCATATGGAACAGCTGGCTGAAACGGAAAACAAAACAGTTAGTATATTATGCTTAAAGACAAAAATCAACATAATTTTTAATCCAACATGTGCATTATGAAATGCATTTATAAAAAGCAAATTCATAATTATAGGACAGTGCACAAATGCAGCAGTTTTGGCAAAGCATGACCCCACTCTAAAAGTAAATTGCTCAGAGGTGAAAGATGGCCCTTAACATTGGCTGACAGACCCGAAGCAATCAAACGGTGCTGCTCTGCCAAAGGCGTGGGTTTTACTGCTATCTACTGCCCGCCTAAAGGAGAATATCTTTTTGCTTGTGGCAATAAACTGACCACTTTGCTCCTATGAACTGTTAAATTGTGAGCAATAAATTCAATACTGAACTAGAGGTTTCAAGAATTTGTCTGATGTGTTGAAATACCTCCAGGCAAAGTGTCTGTGCCTACACTATGGGCAACAGCAGATGGTCTCTCCTGAAACCACATTGCTGATGTGCCCAGTTAGAAGGTATAACACTTTAACGGCCTCCATACCATAGAATGAACAATTAATTCTGAATAAGTGAAGATAATATCATAAGAAATGTGCTATACTTTTTATGAACTATCCATTCACCAATCAGGTCCAACTGACCTTCTATAGGTTGCATTGACTTAGTACCTTGCAAATAAACTACAAACATATGGTGTAAAACTATGAATGAGGCTAAAATTAGAAATGTTGTTGGAGAAGCCTAGCTAAGTCTACAATGCAGCTGGAATTAGTTAAGATAATATTACAAGAAATAGGTAACCTCTTCATGATAAAGCCATTGATCAACGACATGTCACACTGACCTAATACATTTAAACTTCCTGCAATACAATGGAGGATCAATGTGGTAATGCTGGGTCAATGCTATTAATCATTATATAAGTTGCAAGCCAAGCCAATGTTGTAAAGCAAATGTGAAGGAAACAAATGTATGTACGTTGTGTACTTGTGGTGGTGGTCCCAGGACCACATCATATTCATAGTTATAGTATAGTTATGCTTGATTTACATGTGTAATATCAATTATTGTGGTTTGTTATTTACCCCCCGTGTCTAACCATGTAGTAACATGTTTGCGTATTAATTAATTGCAATCCACCTTTTTATTTTCCTTCAGCGAATTTTAGCGACACTGAATCGTTCAGTTATTTAACGCATGTCAAGGACACGTTATTATGCAATCGCGCGGAAGCCGGCATAACATCACACGTCCATTCGCTGGGAAAAAAATGCCACAAGATCAAAGTAGATATACGAAATCGTAAGGTGATAACGTAGTTGTACTTTCTTTGAGTGACAACGTAGCATCCATTCCATGGCATAAGCTAGAAACTACTTTCCAGTCACTGACTTGTCCGAGACCGAGGTTAGCTGTCATGTTTACAATATGCAAGGTCAATTGCATCTTCTTTCGCTGCATTCGCTGCGTGACATAAACAGCTGGAAACGAATCGGCATGGACCTACACAATTCGCACATTACCTTGTTTCTGGTTAACTGAAACCAGTTGGCTATATTAGAGATAAACCTTCGCGGCGCGTACCGCGAAGCACACAACATCACCGCTGCCATTGGAAAAGACAACAGTGCGCATGCGTCCTACTGGCCTATCAGAAACGAGGTAGAAGGGACAAACTTCTTTGTTGATGCGATTCTTCATCAGTGTCTTGGAGTACAGTTGACGCATTGACATCTGTAAACAACCGGGGACACTATGCAGGTAAGACTTTGTTTGTCGACTGTGCCATTCAACTACATTATAGGGAAGTCTAGTTTTGAAAAACAAATTAAAATCATCCAGGGTGTTGCAAGAACATGTTTGATGACACACCTGCTGTCGCCGCGATCTTGATGAGCAAATTTTGACCCACTATGAGTGACAAGTTGGAGAGATGCTGCACACTAACCCAAACAGCAACATATCTTTATAATTAATTTCAACCAGAAAAAGTTAATAAACATACCAAATGCGTGCACGGTGCTGTAAAAGTAGATTAATCATATTAAAACAACTTAGATTATAACTTTTTGTGGTCCTATTCTTATGTGTTTACTATAGAATGCTTTAGATGAACGATGTCATAAAACTAACATTTACACATGTTCTTAAATATATTATTCTATTGTCGCATTAAATTTTTACAGAATAAACCACTTGTGCATTAAAGTCATGGATTTTACTGGTGCTGTCTAAAATAGTTTTACAAAATAATAATTATTATTGTTTATAATACACCTACGTAGGCCTAAGCCATATTTTAAACTTTACTGAATAGGCATAGCTCCACGGCTGTTGTGTGCTTTTATCTGTAATGAAAGTACTAAATTGAAAGCCTGCATATTGATGAGAACACGTGTAATTATGATAATGCATACATTCAGAAATATCCTATCATAACCACGGCATTGCTACCCGTGAATTGGCTGTGCAATAACTGCCTGCGTGGTATATTCGCGGAATTGGACGTTAACAACACAATGAATGTCGTTTGTATCGACATCGCTCCATTTATGACCATGGATGTGAAAGTTCACTTACAAGTGTTACGTACGCGTGCCAACAACAACGAGAGAGCAGCGAAATATTTGAATTTCTTATGTGTCGCGCTTGGCTGGTTTTCTTGCTTTGTTCCCGTGGTTTACGGTGACAGCTGCGCCGTGAAAGACGGCGAATTACTTGGACGGCGGGCAAACAATGAAGACGCGTGCGGCCGCGAGGGAAGTGGTCCAGCCAACACCTGTTTTCTGACTTAACGCCTCAAATAGACACTATAAGAAGAAAACGGTCGTGCTACATATGATGTATTCAAGTACCCTAACAGTTCCCTATGTTACGCTCGGCGGAAAATAAATTGTATAAAGTTGTAATAAATGATAAATTGTACTGTATTAATTGTATTCTTTAAATATGTGATTATGTAACCGGACCAAGATAGTAATCTCTATTCACATACAGTAGTACACATATATGTACGCAGAATATGTTTAATTTGTGGAAGACGAACCGTTCGCAATGTCGTACCTAGTTTGTTAGACTAATGATGTATTAGAAACGGCCTTGGAAACTGTGTGATTGTGTCACCGGTCGCAGCTTTCCTTGCGGCATCTGTGTAATGTGTGGAAGACGAACCGGTCGCAATGAAGTAGGCAGAAATTTCTACATCGAAAGTGTGTTTAACACGGCTCGTTGTGGAGGGGGGTCGCGTTGTCGATCTGTCGACTCGACACAACATATTAATCGTTATAAATTGACCGTGCATACGGGCAATTTAAGCACACGAACTTGTACGGCGAGCGTGCGTGCGGCCATACGTGTCACACAATATTGTGTATAAATATAAATACTTTCACGTATCCTACTCTTCTGGTACCTGCAACAATGTTTTAATGTGTTTATAACAACTACATGGTGTTAATGGGTTAAAAATGCATTTATAGAGACATGAAAATGTAGACAATCTCTTGCAACGAACTATACAGAAAGAAGATATATATATATATATATATATATATATATATATATATATATATATATATATATATATATATATATATATATATATATATATATATATATATATATATATATATATATTGCAGTTATTTTTTAAATATATACAAAATGCATGTAGATATAAATGCAGCCGTGCATAAATCTGAATGAAAAGACGACCAATGTTTCATGCATATATATATATATATATATATATATATATATATGCATGTTAACTGGTGACTATGTGGAAAACAGACAAGTGTCACGATGAAACAGAAAATGTGCGAAAAACTCAAAGATATGGAATGATTGAAGTTCTGACAGATGCCCTCGCCGAACAGTGTAGGTCAAAATTGTTTATCTAAGTTTCGTTATTTATGTATATAAATAAATTATTCGCAACCGTGAAAAGTAGGCCAATATATGGGTATGTACAGTAATCCGCAAACATGATGATCTACTCTGAAACTGGAGTACGTGCTGACACAGACAATTGAGAAGTCTAAAAAATCTTATTAAAACATTCGTTTTAACGGACAACGACAGACGGACGTGTCGGTCGACGGAGCATGCCAAACACACTCCTTCTCGAATGTACATCTTTCCCTCGACCATCTGTTGATGTTCTGCAGCGCCCGGGTCGAGTACTCTCGCGACCACAACGCCAATTGTTCTCCCTTTCCAGCCCTGAGGCACACGCACTCCTCGCGGTCACTCGGGCGTAACGCCTGCTCGGTCGTGTCAGCGACCTGTACCGGTCGCACAACGGGGACAGAGAATTCTGAAGCGACTCACGCCGACCACGACACAATCCTATCTCTCCGAGGGATGGCCACTCGGCGGCTGGTGTACGTTATCATCTCAGGCGTAGATCGGTGGTGTCGTGTCTGGTTAACCATTTACGGCGTCGCTTAGAGAGCAAGCGGTCCCCCGACGGGCATCGTCTACAATAAAGCGCAGTCCATTCAGCGGCCAGCGTCGCTTTATGAAGGACAAACAATTGCAAAATCATTTTCCTTTGATGGGATACACTTGCTCGAAGCTCGGCGCATCGATCGCACTATGCATATTGAACGCATGCGGTGTTATATAAAAACGCTGTTGCTTCAGCGGAATAATTGGCGGACTGGTGCGAATATAATTGTGTTCCAGCTTTAGGACTTGTCATATAAGTTTCGATTTCCTTGCTGTAAGTGCAGGAAAACGAACTTAAAGCTGAAACAATTTGCGCAGTTATCGCAATCAACACTATTACCGATACATCCGTCCACCGGCATGATCACTGGCACATTAATTTGGCTGCTCTGGCGACCAGTTCTGCCTTTGATCTCGACCATGGACTGAGAGTGTTTCAGTCTCGTGTGTGAGGTAGTCCGTCCGCGGTTTTCTTTTGATGGCATCTTGCGTTATGATGGCACTGTAACTAAGATGCACTTTTTGGCATTCTTACCCATTTCGTTATATGCACACACGCACACGCACACGCACACGCACACGCACACGCACCATCTCAAGAATAAACCAAAAGAAGCTTCTTAAACAATAAGATCAATAACAAATTAAAGAAGCTTCTCAAAAGTTAAGACCAATAACAAAATTATAAGCAAGCTACAGACACACACGCACGCGCGCGCGCACACGCGCACACGCACGCACGCACGCACGCACGCACGCACGCACGCACGCACGCACGCACACACACACACACACACACACACACACACACACACACACACACACACACACACACACAAGCAATCACAATCGCACACGCACGCCAGAAAGCTAAATGTATACGTTTGTCGATATAGACTAATGTTGTTTTAGCGCGTGCCGTTGTCACGAGCAACGTAATGTCGCGCGGCCTTCGCCAACTTTGTATGTGCAAAAAAAAGCAGGTGTTTGTCGCGCAGGTAGGCAGGCTTGACGTCATAGTCGAGCGGGCTGGAACAAAGAGCTGCGATATTGTGAGCGCAGTAAGAAGCGACACCAATAAATACTGGATGAATGCACCGGGGAGAGCGGCGTCGACAGCGAGATCCGACTGCGAGTGACAACAATCGGTTTAATATCTTTAATTGATCAATTCGTCGCGTCATTCTGCGGCGCGCGCGGCCGCGTTAATTATTAACTATGGCGACTGAGACTAACTACTCGATACGCGAGCGGGCGCGTCCCGATCGCTGCCCGATAAGGCGGCAGACGCTATCGCCGCGTTCTCGCGACGCTGACAAACACTTTACATAAAACATTTACATTGCGGACAATGTTCGCTTCGCAGATAGCGCCACCTTAGTACAACGGAACCGCACTGTTTGGCGAAGCGTCACTTAGGCGGAGCTAAAGTTATAACACCCATTGGAAAGAGATAATGTTTTGTTTAAAAAATCATGCTGTGAGACAGACTCAGTGACAACGTAATCCAGTCCTATACAAAAAGCCCCGCAATAAAATCCTGGTGACTGTTTTATGACGTGACTATATAGTAGCGGGCAATGTCATTTGTTACAATCAGTTGTATATACAAAGGTGTTGTCGTAGCGGGCCGGGTGTTCCAGCAGTGGTGTGTTCTATAGCAGTGGCGTGTTCTATAGCAGTGGTGTGTTCTATAGCAGTGGTGTGTTTGGAGAATGCCATTCGCTGACCTCGCGTTAAAGTTATATGATGATGTCAGAGGCCACGCTCACCCTGAATCTCCTTGCATCTAAATTATCATTATCTCGATAATTACATTGAATTCCAGTTTGAAACACATGCAGGAATACAAAAACTCAACACAATATTTGTTATGAAAAGTGTAGTCGTATAATCCAAGACACTCGAGTATCAACTTCTAAATATACTGCCTATTCATAAATCCTTATTAAATTTGTTTCTTGCGTGAACAATACTGATCAAAACTGTAATTACGTCATTTGTAAAAATGATGCTTCGTCAGCCTGTCTTCTCTGTTCGCAGCCCTTGAGTGCGTAGACTTCAAAGAACGACTTACTTCGCGCGAAATACTATTTCCACTCACGGCGTATACACGCGAAACAGTGTGTTCCCGTGTGCGCTGAGGTTTATTAAAAACGATGGTTGTCCGTATTCTAGTATTTGTTTGTGATAACGCAACACGAGACAAACGCGAGCGCCTGTTGGCGGCTTTGCCAGACACACTCCATACAGAAATGTTTTTTTCCGACACATGCAATACTGACTAACACCGCCTTTAGGTACAGTAATGTGACCGCAGTAGGGTAGTGTCACCCGTAACTTTGCCGGGGGATCGTTAAACATCGCATGGCGTGTCGCGTAAGGTTGCGGGCATTGGTCGAGTTAGTTCTTGCCTTACGTAATAGAATACGTCGTGTTCAAAAAAATCTGAAGAAACTTTGCGCAAGGTATCGGTATTCGAAATAACAAAATGACGCAAAATCTGGCGTGGAGCAAAAGCTGCGCCTGTGGCTATACTAATAATTGCGTGTAACACATGTTTCTTTGTATTTCAGGAATGAGCCGCTAGTTTGACCGCTCCTGCGCGAACTGTTCCGTTGTTACCGGCAACCCGCACTGTGAAACGCACTGCTTTGAGATATGACGTCTTCGGGAAACATCGAAGGAGGGCTGGCGATCTCCTACAAACCGCCGGTCACCGACGGCGACGCTTCCGGGAATAGTGACCTCGCGACGCGCGGCGCTGCGCCGGTTGAACCGACGACTCGTAGTGAGTCGCCACTCGAACTTGGCAGTCTTTACAAAGTGGCGAATCTACTGAAGGACCGCTGGGTCGACAAGAGCGAACCCGATGCACCGGTGAACGGGTCAAGCGACAAAGACTTGTACCACACGATCGCAGAGGAGAACACGACGAACGGAAATAACGCCTTCATCTCGGGACACTTCAGTGCCATGAGCAGGTGTCTGTCGGAGCAGCCGGTGAACGGCCACCAGACGGAACACGAGTTCTTCCCGCGCGAAAGCTCGCACATGCTGCGTGGAATCCTGCAGAGGAAGGAAAACGAAGACGCGACGACACCGGCCAACGGCGACTGCGTCGATACGGCGGACAGCGGGGTGTTCGCCCAGATGCTCCAGAACGACCGCGAGCGACCGGGGCTGGCGAGAAACGGCGGCTACGAGGTGGACGCCGACAGCGACTCGCTCTACTCCGGTACACCCAACGAGATGTCGTCGGTGGAGGAGACGAGCGACCAGGAGCCTGCCCTGGCCGACGCCAGCTCCTACTCCAGCAAGGTGATGGGCTGGAACGACGACGCAGCCAAGCACGGAAGCGGTGACGACGGTCAGACCGGGGACAGCACGGGCGACTCGGCGGAGGCCAAGAGGGCCCGCGTCGAGAACATCATCAGCAGTATGCGGGCCGGCTCGCCGCCGTGCAAGATGAACGACGGCAACCGTCCGTCGTCTCCAGGGCGGCGACCCAAGCGGAAGCAGTACACGCCGCAGCAACACGACGCGAACGGTGACGAGCCGTGCAGCAAGCACCGTCGTCAGGAGAAGAGCCTCCTGCAGCAACAGCTCAAGTTCATGCAGGAACAACTCACGAAGATGCAGACGAAGTACGCTGAACTGTTCGATGACGAAACCGTCGATCTTTTCGCCGGCAACGACCCGAACAAGGACGACTCGAAGTTTGACAACCAGAACAAAATCGGGGTGTTGTCTGCAGCAATAGAGCAGATGACCGACGCGACCGACTTTGTGCGACGGGCGAGCAGAATCGACGAGAGGTCAGTGAAGCAGCAGACGCTTGCACTGAGGGCCGGCGCGCCGTCGGACCTGCGGGGCTTCGCCAAGATACTGAAGGCCGAAATAACACGAAGCGTCGGCACACTGGTCGACAGCATCGTGACCAAGTTTGTCGAAGAGCAAAAGAAATCGGACAGTCGCTTCAAAGAGATGCCCAAGTTGACAGGCTTTGACAAAGAGACAGTCACCAACAACAATAACAATAACATAGTTGTAAATCACTGCGCTGGCCGAGACAAGCTGTCGGTTGCAGCGCGCGACGGTCCACGTCACTCCACCCCGAAACCGACCCGCACAAAAGTGACGGACAAGATGCTAAACCCGTTCTTTGACGAGCATCCCAAATCATTCGCCGACCTCGCTAAGATGCACCATCACTTCTTCGCCCCGCCACCCTTCTACTCGAACCAGATGGCGGCGGCTGCAGCGGCGGCGGCGGCAGCAGCGGCGGCCATGCAGCCCGTGTACGGCAAGGAGCCGGAGCAGACGGAAGCCTTGTCTTTGGTGGTGAGCACGCCGAAGAAGAAGCGTACCAAGGTGACGGACACCCGACTGTCACCGCGCGCCGCCCGCGCCCTCCTGCAGGACCCGTCCGTGCAAGGCCCGCGGCCGGACCTCGGCAGGCCGTTCCCGCTGTCGGGCACGCCGCCGCACGAACGCTATCCGGTACCGTCGTTGCTACCGATGAGTCTGCCGACTTCCGTCGCCATCCCCAACCCGAGTTTGCAGCACTCAGACGTGCTGGCTATGTACAGTCATGGCGGTGACCAACGGACATTCGGCGACGGCCTTCATCAGATCTCGTCACACTCGCCTTCGACGGCCGAGCATGGCTCCCCCAACATGGCCCACACCCCAGACATCTCCCTGCATGCACCGCTCTTCAAGACGTGCGACATGTACGACCACGGTCAGCTAGACGGCTCTCATAACAGCGACGGCATCGGTCTCATATCCTTTCTATTTCATCATTGGTATTATCATCCAGTCGTTTGACAGCGTCCCACAGAAGTTGGTCACAATACAATTCACAATACAACTTATCATATTTATTGTGTGTGTGTGTGTGTGTGTGTGTGTGTGTGTGTGTGTGTGTGAGTGTGTGTGTGCGTTTGCGTGCGCGTATATATATATATATATAAATATATATATATATATATATATATATATATATATATATATATATATATATATATATATATATATATATATATATATATATATATATATATATATATTTATATATATATATATATATATAAATATATATATATATATATATATATATATATATATATATATATATATATATATATATATATATATATATATTTACGTCCAGGTAGCTATATAGATAGCGACAGTCGCGCCTTGTCTCTCACGTTTTGGAAACGCGAAACTTCCGGTGCAATCGGAACACCCACCGGTGGCGAATACCTCATACATTTTCATCCGCGTGTGGCCTTGTGGCGGCGTGGCGCGATCACGTTTCGTTTCCTGTTTCCACGTCGGGTCTCCCTGCAAGAAAGATTAAGTTATCACCCACAATTCCGAGTTACGGGTTCTTGACTTTGCCACGCGATTAGCTGCGCGGCGCTTGACTGCACGCGGCGACGCGATATGCGGGCGGGGTTAATTGAAGGGGGCCTTTCTTCGCTCTTGGGTTTCTTATTACGAAAACCTGCTAAATAACAAGCGCCTGTTTGCGACCGCTGCCAATTCATCTCATACTTATCGCGGGGGGGATACATCGCGTTCGCAAGAACTGGACAAATTGACGCGGTCAACGTGGGTTATGCGCATGGATTACAACACAATCAAATCTGCTGCTGCGACAGCCTACCCAACTCATGCTCTGTATAAACACCCGCAGGGCATATGCTGAAAAATGGTTTACGTCTAAGAAGTAAGGCGTGGAAAGTTCGAGAAGTTCAGTCGACGCCGTGAGCGTCTCCAGATGTTAAATGAATTTGATGGTGTAGCCAACGTTTCAGCCTATACGGTGTTTGTCCAAAATGTATGTAATAATTATATTCAAAGCCTAAATTCTAGCAAACAACGTAATGGCGGATACTCTGCCAAAGTCACTGGCAGCATTGGTGTATAATGATATATATGCATTTGTTACACGTGCACGTTTTTGCTGACGATGTCTGAATGACAGGATGGATTGTAGCAACTGACATCTGGCCTGGCCTTCTACGGTATCGCTGAAGCTATTCTGTTTTCTCCAGGCACGCGCGATTGTCTGCGTCGGCGGGTGACAAAAACGGTCCGGTTGAAGGTTGGATGACTCGGCGAGATCGACTAGAAGAAATGACTTTTTGTCATTCGGCTGGTCATGCGATGTCCCGATACGGGCACGAGGAAGGCGCCATAAATCTTACATTTGATACACTGCGGACGCGAAAAATGCCGCGCCAGTAACGTCTCGGTTTGTCTGAGCGGCTCTAATCCGTTTTATGCATTCCCGGCGCATCATAGAGCGATAAACGTTAAGACGCCGACAACATCCTTGAAGAACGCTCGCGCGTAAATGGCGCCTTCCCACTCTAGCGGCATTAAAACAAATCCGCGAGTAAAAGAGTGACTGCCGGAAAGGCCTACGCGTTCTTATTAGCCGCCATGAAAAATATGCTGGCTCACTAACGTTCAAGCAATTAATGACAACGCAAAAGTGCGCATTTGTAGTAACCGATTAGAACAATGTCAGTTTGCAGTAACCTTACTGTTACATAAACCCAAGTGTAAAGTATAACGCCGAGTCCCATTAGACAGTCACACCCGACATTACACAAAGGACCCGTCGTGCATTTGAAACCGAACGGCCCAGTTTATTGAGTGGGCAACGACCGCGGACGGGAAGCGTGGTCGAGGCGGGACGGCGCTTGGCGACACTCTGCCTACCACCCTACGTGACTGCACTGCCTAGCCGACTGCTGGCGCGAGCGCAGGTAAAACGCTCATAATTCAATGTCGATCGGTACACGGCCGATGACGAATGGCGATGTTTGAACGCCGACCGAGAAATCGGCTCACTTCCTCCTCGCTGTGCCGCCGTCGCCGGCGACTGATCGCAGACAAAGCGAACGCGCGGCGACAATCGAGCGAAAAAGCGCCATTAATGTGATGTGAGGGAAAAGATTAAGGACGCAATCACCGGG
>OY759262.1:12959281-13029281 GCA_963662155.1 Lamellibrachia columna | reverse complement strand
CACGCGTGTATGCCTACATAATACACGCGTGTATGCCTACATAATAATGGTGATAAACTACGCACAGGCCTATGGTTTACCGAAAGAAAGCACGTTTTAAAAATACATAATACATCTTTGCAGCGCATTCGGTATGTATATGATTATTTACTTCACATATACCATGGGCTTCTCAATGATTAAAACTATATCCAAGCAAGTTTAAGTATTTCTCATTCATAAAATGTTTAACGTTAAAAAAATCCTAATATATTTTTAAATAGTATATTTCACAGCAACGTAGGCCCTATGTTTTAAATGTTAATAATATTAACTCTATTGTGGAGACCGTGTATGTGTCGGTTGCCTATGTATCTACGTGTTACCGCGGGTATACTGCGTGAACGAATATGCCCAGTGGTTGTGAAGTAAGCTAGACAGATTACAAAGAGGAGCAGAGTAAAGAACTGGGAGACCTCAGCAGAAAGTGATTTGTCAACATTATTGACGAGAAGATTAAGGACTAAATATAACGTGTTTTTTATATTGAATGATTATGAACTATTTTCTTCAAACGTGCAAATGCTCAATCTTGTTAAAAAAAATTAATGTTGCAAAATCTTGTAAAATCTTGTTAAATCGTACTAAGTCTTGTAAAATCTTATATATGTGACAAATAGAAGTTAGAACGCATTTGGCGATTTTTTATTATATTTATTGCCCCCGACACCATGATTTTAAAATGTTGATGGCTGGGGATCCCGACCCAATAAATACCGCGTAATCGCCATTTACCAGGGATGGAGCAGTTATAATTTATTTAATTGACATAGTACGCATTTGTCTAAAAGATCGTCCCGTGGTATCTATACTCGTTCGGCGTCTAAATCTCCGTCTTCTCGATGGGACAACTATTGACTAGTATATATTGTCCTATAGATTGGGAAAGACGACCTAATATAAATTATAATATATTGAATTGATCCGACATTGCCAACACGAAGGGTTCGTTGGAAAGAGTGGGTTGCGTGTTGTGTGTGAATTTTAGAGCAATTTCTCATTGAATAAGTGAGTAAAATATGTTTTTATGAACGACTGCGTGAAATCATTCTATTGGTGACAATGGACATGCAGTCGTTGCATGACCGCTCGCGTATCAACACAGTGCATGGCCGAACGCGGCCAACAATTCAAAATCGGTCACTGGAGTGGGCCAAAGTTGAAGGGAAGGTGCCTAATAGGTATATGAATGTGGTTTTTTTTCTGAAAAACTATATATGTAATTTTCACGTACTTAACACAGTAGGTCAGTTAATCGATGTCGAATGTGCTACGAAAGTTCAAAGAAAATCGTTGGACACATTTTCAGGGGGTCCAGGAAACAAAAGTGCAAAAACCAAAGCAACAGTGTATAGGCCTAATGTATAGTCTCTCCTCAGATAGAGAACATTATCACGTGGCAAACTACAGAGTTGGGGAGCAGTTTCAAGAGATGTCTTTCGAACGATCCTTCCGGTTACATAATGGTATAATCTAGCAATGACTTGCACGCATGGGGATGCAGTGCTTCAGAAAACGGTGACACTGAAGTACCGAATCGTAACTACATCTATGTATTCATGAAGTAATATGCAATGGCTATAATAACGGCGACGCAAGCTGCTCCGAGTCGAGGCCGTTCTTACATCATTCTAATTTAGCGCATAATTCCTTGAGTAATAAGACAAGATCACATGCTAGACGCTGGATTATGGAATTATTTCTTCCATTTTCTGAGAGCTTAGTGGCCGTATCCTTATCACAGTTAATCATGATATCGGCGTATAGACGCGCTAGTCAGGGGAATCACATTCGACAGTTTGCCCAATTGGCTTGACTCACTTCGTAAACAGCCAGGTCGCTCTAGCTAGTTGTTTTAATGGGACAAGTTCTTAGGTCAACTAGTATAGCAATAAGGTTTCCATTGATGCATTATATATATGTACGTTTGTTTGTTTGTTCGTTCGTTCGTTTCGGAATTTATGGGATGATTTCTGAAAAAATGCTACAATTAAAAGGAATTCTCTAGAAAAAGTCTGGCAATTTCTGGCCATAGTACGAATGCGGGAAGATTAAACTTAAATCGTAAATTAAATAAGAATAACAATCGGAATAATTCTGAGTTAAACATCTAATTGACTAGCGCGCGCAGCAGGGAGTACTGGGTTAGTTCGGGAAGTCATTTGACCTAGACTGGAGTAGTGGTGACAAAATTATTTTTTCCACAATCGTAACGAGTGTGTCGTTTGGTTAGTCTAACAACGCATTATGCCTCAAGTAAAAGCGTACGTACGTAAACACGCACGCACGAGCGCATGCACGCACATGTAAGTACTGTACCCATGCATGACAACTGTTTTTCTTAACGACACTGGCGCCGATAGTCTGTGCTGCATGCGACTATTGTCCAAGGATATCGTCGCTGGCATCTGTCAGATAAACAAGAGGTGTCTCCTTCTATTGTGCTTTTCCATTTTATAAAGGTCAGCCAATAGAGACGCTGATGAATAAATAACGACACAATTCACTTAAGGTAGGAGTAAACACGAAAGTCACCTGGGACGATTTGTTGGGACAATAGGCCACTTAATATCTCTCAAGCCATGCGTAAATTTGCAGCATAATGCCACAGGTAACAGGACGCGAAAGACTCGACCACTGTCTTAGTGGTGGGCGTCCTCCGAGAATTGACGCTTCGTCAATATTTAATACCACACAACGTGTGATATATGGACGTGACAACTGCCTATGCGAAAGATGGACAGATAGCGACGATTGCTGAATGGGACCCGTATGAATAGAAACCATTTGCGACATGAAAAGGCCAGGTAATCAGCTATAAAGTGGAGTCAGTAAATAGTTAATGTAGTAACCACAGCTTACTTGTCATACTCGAAACAAATTATTTGTTGATAGGAGAGCTGGTAAACAGTGGCGTTCTTTTGCGTGAAAGTCGTTCCACAACATCGTCACTGGCATTTGGCATTCGTGAATAATATTTACTATAACTAGTTTATTTACGCTAACAATCAGGTGACTTTCTTCGTTTTCCAACTGACCACTACGTTTTCTGAAACAGCACATAAAACTATTCTAATACAGGAACTTTGTACTATTCCGGGGAAAAAAATATTTATAATTGAAACCTACCGCACATTTATTTCCTATTAGTATGTACAGATTTATCATTGTACTGCTGCTCTTAATACGTATTTCGGGAGCCCATCTGATACTGTATACTTCTTCCAATGATGCACAGAATGGACGCCCTTTCAGTGTCAGCTACAGCTACAGCCCGCCATATCTACGATTGATCCCTGCTGTTTGACTGGTTCGCGTCAAGTCGAATAAAATCGGTTCTTTATCAATAATGTCCCCGGACAGTTTTCCCACAAACATAACCTATCCAGGTCCGTGTTCGTATAATTGACCATACATCAACATTTTAAGAGGCGGTATAAACGATTATTTAAATATTTCACATTCCAAGAGGATTCATAAATGTTGGCATCTATAATAGACAGTTAATAGCAGTACTTGCAATAACACATTGATATATAATTTGTGCGTGCGTGCGTGCGTGCGTGCGTGCGTGCGTGCGTGCGTGCGTGCGTGCGTGCGTGCGTGCGTGCGTGCGTGTGTACTGTATGTGCGAAGACGAAGAAGCCAAAGAATGTAGACACAGTGCACCTTTATGATACACATGCAATTTACAAGAAAGGTGGCGTGGTCAATCTAGTTTTGTCCTTTATTGCAATAATATCTCCATTTAAATGTGCCGCACCTTCCCGTGGTATGTATTAAGGACACCGAGACCTGGGGGATTCCTGGTATTACGTTGGCACCGAAATAGATAATTTACAGCAGTGTTGCAATAACACATTGATATAATTTCTACACTCTACCCCGGCCCCTTCTTGTGACAATAAATGACGGATTGTGTGCTGGTGATTGCTGGAGGCAGGACGACTTAACGACGAAGGTACCTTTGTAATTATTGCGAGCAAACACGCTTAGCGTGCTCATGCGTCTCATCATGGGACGGAGGCAGTGGGCCCTCGGAAAGCTTGCCTGGCTTTAATCATAATTTCGCGATATTACGAGGTTTGTCAAGAGATTGGAAGAGCGTAAGTTAGAGGCGGCGTCTTGCCGCAACTGCATTACAGGCGTAATACGTTTTCTTCTGCCTGGCTAAAAGCACACGGACGCAGCCATTTTAAAGTATGTAATTGCAGAAAATTAGTTTATCATCGTGGCACGGGGCGGTACGATATGTTTTGGCGAACACAAGTGAAAGCATTTTAACAGTCGGATAGATGTTTATTTCATTAAAATACACGGAGGACGTCAGTTGCTCGCCAAGTTATGTGTGACGTCCATTGTCTGAATCCCGCTGTGTGCGCGTGTAATGCGATTCGACCACCAGAATACGACGTCTCAGTGCTTCGTAGACCAACCTGCTCACAGGAGGCATACGAACTATAGGAAGCTGTTGAATATTGTGGACGGAAGTTGATGGCATATTGTGGGGGGGGGACAAAGTACACTTGAGAATCCTCACCTAACAGATCGGCCCCCAGGCCCATGAGTTGCTGTTCAAACATCACATACACAGTGCAATAGCCCTGTACCGAGAAATAATATATTGCACTGGAGAAGCACATTGGTTGGTTCCTATAGGGCCTAATCCTACTACGTAACATTGGTTGGTTCCTATAGGGCCTAATCCTACTACGTAACATTGGTTGGTTCCTATAGGGCCTAATCCTACTACGTAACATTAAACACTTTGAACTGAACGTTCGTAGTCAACATATACATATAGGGGCCCGAGTTAAGATTCACATTTAACCACACGTACATGATGAAACGTATGCACGTACAAATAAACGTTCTTAAGAAGTTGGTTAATGTGTAAACGCGGCGTTTCGTTGGTTATATGTTTTAATGGTTAAATCGTCGTTTTCGCCACTTATAATGCAGGTTATGCATGGCTAGACACGAATATCACCCAGAGGACGTGTTATACAGAAGTCAAAAGGGGGCAGACAGCGAGAAGAAAGTGTAGTCGGTCTCGAGAACGCATATGCCTACTTAATTCTGTTAAAATTCGAATATCACAAGACATCTGGATTACTGTTAGATTGGTGTTTGTTGGCGTTAACTTTAAGCCAAATATAGATGATAACGATGCTCAAGAGTTGTGTCTTCAAAGTAAGAAATATTAAAAATTAACACATGAATTGTATAAGGAATTCCATTGTAATATTATTCCCACTGTGAAAATAGCAACACTGTCGTAATGTATAGTGCGGAGCCTGTATATTCGTTCATGGCTTTGATGAATTCCAATCCAATTCAATCATTTTATGAAATTCGACATCAACATGTACACGTATAATATAACAATCGCAATATAACCACAACCTAACAGAACTATATGTTCTAACGACAGTTTGGAATTTAAGCCTTTAGATAGTTGTGTTTGAAGTGGACGTCATTGAAAGGAGCTCTGTAGTCGCATCAGCTGCTATAGCGGTTTGATGGGAGCTGCAGCCTCCGACAGCGGGCGCCGACTTGGCCGCGTCGGCGACACGTGGCGCGTGTCTAAGCAAGCGCGATAAATCGCGCCGACTATTGCAAATCATTTGTCCGGCGAACACATTGTCTCAACAGGTCGATATGTAAAGTGTCATTGCGCGAGAAAGACGCACGCGACATAATTGCCGCGCGCAATTGATGAAGTGCAGCGTCCCCTGACATCTCTAAATGGCTTCTCGCTCCTTTCTGACATCGACCATAAATTTCCAGTTAATTATTTGTTCATTTCTGGCGCGGCGATTAAAAGGCGAGACAGTGTGTCCAGAAGCGTTTATTGAACTCGCTCTTTTATGAGCTTCTCGGTAATTTTTCTGCGCTGTGTCGTTTTATTTTTCGTCGCCTTTGTCTTGAGGACAACCGGCGGCAGTTGCTCACGCAGTCTTAATCAGTCGACGTCATCCCAACAGTGAGTCACTCACAGACAGTCTAACGAACAAGACAAGGACCAATATCTTACTAAATATAATTGTGCTTGACATTATTCACAATTTGAAGGTAAACAGTGGGTACAGTTTAAACTGGAAATTGCAGGAAAAGGCTTTAAACGAATTTTCATCAAACTATAGGAACACCGAACTTCGGAAAACGTGTATTGGTCATTCTCACGAAAAGTGGCCAATTGGCACACACAAAAGTGAACTGTTGTATATAGGCCCCTACAACATTCCCTTGAAGCTGTACAATGTTTTGCTGTTAATAACTACGTAGCATACTTGTCTTGGCCAGGACTGTTTCATTAGGCTTTTTAATAATGTTTTTTTCTGAGAAGCTGGGGCTGCGCTTGATGCTGAAATGTCATTACTGTTACATTACTGTTACATTACTGTTACATTACTGTTACATTACTGTTACATTACTGTTACATTACTGTTACATTACTGTTACATTACTGTTACATTACTGTTACATTACTGTTACTGATACTGTTTCCAACTACGAGCTTCCAGCATTAAACAATATTTAGTATTCAATATACAACCTTAAGATTTCTACAATTTATTGATTATGTGCATATAGTAATATAGTAATGGTTAGTATATGGCAACCTTATATACATTTAGCAATGATTTAGTTTTTAATTTTACAATTTCTTTACCACTATACCCTGGTGCAATAGTTTCTCCAAATCTTATATTAGTTCATTCCCCATGCAGGTGAATGGCTTTACATTGAAAAGACGTGGTTGTGTGAGATCCATTTGCATATGAATTAAGTTAGAAACAGCTGCATGTGCTAACATGTTGAGGTTATTGGAAAGTCTTTAGATTGTGAGTGCCGCAAGAATATTTTTCTTTCCCGTAATACATTGCCGGTTTTATTGTATATCCAGTTAGAGAAACGTGAAAAATCATTAACAATGAATACAATAAAATTTATTTCTCTACTAATATTCCAGCTCACGCTTTGCTGCTTCGTGTGTGTATCTGTACACTTGATATGAATAATATTAACTAATAAAGCTTACGAAGTAAACATTTATATTTTGGCAAGTGTCTGTACCGTTACTTGGCACTTTTCGTGAGAATGGCCCACGAACCCCGACTGAAAGACACACATTGAATTTTTTTTTACACTTGCACCGCGGCGCGGATATATCAGATCATTGTCCATGCATTTCTCAAACTGCCGACAAAATCAGCGGCACCGTCTAGGCCCATATCGAAACGTACGTATGTTTAATTTACGGTCAGCGGAGAGCGTTCAGGTGCCGCGACGCCGGCGGCGTTCAGTTGGCGGCGGATTGTTTCGCTACGTAAACTGCCCGCAGCGTCCAGTCTCCCCGCGGTGCAGTCAAGTGCGGCCCACCAACTATGCCGCACTACCGTTAGACTTAATTGTTCTCACAATTGCCTTGCGTCGACAAGCAGTAAATTACGGCTATTATTGCTCTTTGCGAGACTCCGCCGACCGCTAATAAAGGTCGGACGAACCAGTCGGCTCTTAGATAATTATCTAAATGAACTTAGCATATACTTGCGTCCGATACACACGACGGTGTTACCACCGACACGACGACAAACCGGACGACGTATATAATTGCATCTTGTCGGCGACAAACAGCCACTGCTAACAACAATTGGGAAAGTTTTCTAACAGCTGGATAATCATTTTATGTTGTATTACGGTAATCAGTTCATGTCCATGTAGTGATACAAATGACCCGATACACGCCATCTGTTTGTGTATAGGCCACACGAATGTCACCACAGCTAATGCCTTTAACACATCTCGTGGGTATTATAGTTGGGCGAATTCGAGGTTGCGACAGCGGAAAGGTAGTTGAGTTAATATTTGGTACATGAAGACAACGACGGCGTAAAATAGAAAGCTGTAATCGGTACATCAACGTGTCAGTCAGCTCGGCCTTTTACTGCCCGCATCCGACGTGTGTCATTAACCAGTTTTAATAGATTGTCATTTTAAAATGTCTGAAGCCGGCGTCGTCCGGAAATACAAAATCCACGTTTTAGTAATGTGTTCCTAACTGCTGTTACACAGTTCAATCACATGTTCTTTATTGCAACAAACTGAGTCGGCGATTCATGCAGGCGATATGACACATTTTGCGGGTAACTAACAGAACCTGAATATGATTGCTATCCTATACACAACGAGTTCACCATATACTATGCATGTATAAACAAGGAAGGCTTATTTGGCCAAATCATTTATCGTCCTGTATGCGAATGAGCACTTTCTGACATCACAAAGGTGCTACCCTTTACTGTAGCTTCTACACATATACCCTCTCTAGTTGTTTGCCTTCCATAAGTTGGAGTAATATATTTATATCAATATCTTAATGTCCATTCAAAATAAAAAAAATTATATTTCAATGTTGGGAATAATTTCGTCGCTTGTTCTCGTTGTCTCTAGTGGTACCGAGTGTGGTACCAAACCACATTCGTTTAGGCGTCTACTACAGGTAAATGCAATGAAATATTCTAAAAAGTTTGAATATCATCAAAAGTGTCAACGACAATTGACAGCTGTTTAACAGTCCTGTGTGTAGTCAAGAACGTCGACGGGTCGTCAGCGTCCTGGTCCTTTGTTTGAAAGTGATCCTTCACTGCCTGCAGGACCCAGCAAGCCTTCTGCGGTTTCTTGCCGCCTACTCGTCTGCTCTTTGTCTTGGAGACGCTGTCGTGGCACCTGCATGACTAGTCGGCGTTGTTAGCGTCGTCGGACAGCTGCTCGCAAGATCTGGCAATCTGCCGCGGCACACAACGAGGGTTGGCAGCGAGGGCGGCCCATATAATAGTATCCCCGCTGGGTACGGCGTGTGCCGGAGCGATGGCTACACCTCATTACATTCTCTTTAAGAGTGTTTACGTCATGCAGCCGGGTCACTGCAAGATGCTCGTTGGTCGCGAGAAGGGGGCACGAGTAAATGAGAAAGTGCGTCCGTGTGGCACGGGAAGTGGCACAGACAAACGATCTTCATGTCCTCTGCTGCACTTGTCGCAAACATCTGTCGCCCACCCACCGATGGCGATGTCATTATATTAAAACCAAACACAAACGGGACGATTCGTCCAAATTAGTAGTTGATATAAAAATACAAACAATATGTGTGTGTTTATGTAGAGAGTAAAGTGCGCGTTCGAGCGCGTTCAAAAACCTTGCTGAACTAAATAAGGTACACAAATGTCAGAGCTCTATATATATTTTGCTTTCAATTAAGACTCGAAAAAATACAGTTTATGCCTGCTGCGTCTATCGCTGTCGCGACTCCGATACTTTATGTCTTCAATCAGACAAGGGACAGATAATGTAAGAATGCTACTAGTCATTCGCAGCTGGTTTCCTAATCGATTAGCTGCGCCAACTTACGTATTGCATGCAAGACAGCTGAGAAAAACATCCGTAACGTAGCGAATTTATATCAGTTTCATTCCAAGAATAAAGTTATTAATCGTGTATGAACAAAGCTGATTTTTCAATGAAAGATAAATCTTCTTGGAAGCACAGGGCATATTTAAATCCATATTTCGCCAAGTGGTTACATTTTGTTTATGTATGTTTTGTTTGAACTGTAAGACCGTGTCGTCCTGTGCATAATGAATCGTAAAAGTGCACCCTATTAAGCTTCGCCTGAAGCAATTCGTTTCGTTGAGTGGTTTGTCACGGTTCACTGACCACACGACACGGACCATTGAATATGCATGTCCTAGCCTGTACATTCGCTATCGACATCTCAAGGTCAACATATTTTGGTTAAAGAATGGGACACAAATTCGGAAACATTTAAGCTTAAATATAAATGCAAATATAATGCAAATATAATGCAAATTATATATATATATATATATATATATATATATATATATATATATATATATATATATATATATATATATATATATATATATATATATATATATATATATATATATATACGCACGCATAACATTACGTTAATATTATATATATATATATATATATACTCACACATAATATTAACGTTATGCGTAACTAAATTGGACGCCTTAATGTTGTATGGATATTTATAAGAACAGTGGCTGAACCAAAAAGCTGCTCGCACTGCGACTATTGTCAGTATAGACTGCCTCTTGATAGAGCGCCCCCGGTGGATTGGTCTGGCATGACAGATGCTACAGCGCAACAAGGCGTATGTAATATGCATTTAGAGACCAATCTTGTATCCGGTTCGTCCCTCATACATGAAACATCCCCACATAATTGGGGGACGTCGCCACGACGAAGCACTGTCTCTACACGGTGTAATGGCAGTAGCTTGGGAGCATTAAGGCCGATAAGCGGTTCAGCGACAAACTCCCCGAAGTACTGCAGCGGCTCTCGAGTAATGCGGCCATTAATATAAGAAGCCGATTGTACAAATAGCTTGTCACAGAATCGTCTTAATATCAATGTTTCCCGCACAATTAACCAATCTCGCGCGCGTGCAGTATTTCAGGGGACTTTCTGGATGATTACAGCGGAATTACAGATTTAAGCAATGATTAAGTTAGAGAGTGGCTGATTCTAGCTGAATAAAATTGATGTCTTTGGTAATAACAACAACTTCTGCGAACATTCGCGCTGTGAGGAGATTTGTCGGCATTACAACCGCCCGACAGTTCTTCTGATTTGTCAACGGAAATGTCAAAATGCTTTTTATATCAAATCCGTGGATTCGTGATCCTAGGTGAGAGACCAACTGAAATCACGCCTATAAATCCTTTAAACGGGATGTCAAACCTTGCACTTAGTGGAAAAATCCAATATGCTGGAATGTATCTGTCATTGTCACTTGCACAAGTCTCCAACATAAACGTTGGAGACTTGTTCCCATAAACATGCAGCAAAACGTATAAGTTGGTTGAATTATTTAATACAAACGTCCTTGAAACAAAGTGGTTGTGATGAGTAAGCAATGCCAACAATACCGTTATGCATAGTTGACTTGTTGTTAGTTGTTTAGTTGTCAAGAATCCACCTGTGTGGTCCCGTTATAGCTTTACAAAGGCATGCAGCAGAGCATATATTGCTTCCATGCAGATTCAAGTTATTATATATGCTTAACGAGAATGTCATTTGTTTGGTTTTTAACCATATGCTTCATTTGCATTTATCATGTGGAATCCAACGATCTCCTCCTATTATACAAATCTGATCCACTTATTTATAGGCCTACCATGTAAAAGCCGGCGCAACCTCCTGGATATAGTGATCATTTAAATGCAAACGCATACAACGTTTCAAATAATGTTAACTTTGCCGGAAATAATATGTACATATTTGACTAGAAGTATTTTAAACATGCCACTAAAGCTACGGGTAATATGTGTGTGCATTATTCCACTGTTTAAGACTATTCAGTAAACGTCGTACGTCCTTGCTAAATGTCATAAGACACTATGTCTATCCAAGTAAATTGTATTTTGATATTACCTTATAAGGAAGAAAGAATGTTGAAATGTATTCTTACTGTTATTCATTCACGTGGATGCGTTACCTTAAACTGCATCCTTGCATCATCCATAAAATGATATTATGGCAAAGAATCCTATGTCAAAACGCTTCCAAATTTGGATTTCGAATATGGGCATCACATCTATACTGACTGCATGAAAATGGCATCGCACTGCAACAGTAATGCATCCATTCATGCAATCCACAACAACCCGTATACCCGGCTGTCGGATCGTTCATGTCATCTAAAAGTGTCCTTGCTTGGTTGCAGAGAATTCTACTACATCCAGATGGAGAAGTATGCACGACAAGGCATCTCGGAGGGCTTGAAGAACCAGGATGACCTCATCGTGAGCACTGACACGGAAATCTACCGAGTGTTGTCGCTGCACTACAATAGGAACAACCAGATAGAGGTGCGTCTTTTGTGTTGACTTCATGCATGGCTTGTGTGTGTATTATCTCACTGTGTATGTGGGGGTTGTGCTTTATTTTGTTTAAATATCAACGCAATTACATTCTGTCGGAGCCATTAAAGTGTATCGCAGATCACCCCTCCTCTAACACCAATAAATAAGTATTCCACGCGTACTTAGTTCTTGACACCAGGGGAGGGTAATCCGCGATACACTATATAGTTAAGCTGTATCGGTACTACTCAAACTGCTGAACTAACCGAGTCAACGAGGACCGAGACAAGTTGTCCAAGCTTCTAATGGTAGTCATCAATTACCGAACTCATATCTCCAACGAAGGTAACTAAATTCGTTCGACCAGCCAACACGAACAAGGAGTAATCGCAACTGTCACGTCGGGGGGTCTAAGTACCATTTGGGATGTAGCTGCAGCAGCAGTAGCAGTAGTCCACGCAAGGCTTTGTGTCACCAGGCATCCCGCAAGATGTTCACGAAGCAGAAGAAGGCGATAAATTCCGGCGCCGGGCGTTCGTGCTTGAATGCGCTAGTTCAGAGAAGAGACAGTTCAATCAGTAGTGGCGGCAGCCACAACGAAGCTCACTCGGTCAAAAGCGCTTATTTACACACAGTCGGCTGTAGTCGATATAATCTGATCTAATGTCTTAAAGCCTGACACGCCTAGCGCACTAATTCTTGGAGTAAACTGGCGAGAAACAGCCGCCCAAATTACGTCCACTTTGCTAAGCATGCACAAAGCATCTTGAGCATGTTGAATCCGGGCTCGTTGAATTGCATGATCGCGTCGCCCTGTCCTGTGATTGCATTCTTGATTAGCGATACCTTGGCGCACCTGATGACAGTCAGCATAAATATTCAATGTACTTGTTGCCAGTTTTATTGCGGCAAACCAAGAATGAGTTTGATATTCCCGGCGTCTTTGACTAATTGCAAGCGGTCTTGGGTTGCCGCTCGCTTAATTGGTGTATAATAGGATCACAGTTCATTGCCTAATATCCACTTTGTCGTTTTATCCCCTCTGCTCTCCTGTCTCCAATGTAATTCACACGACTGGCCTAACCCTGAGCGTCTTCTAATTAATCGGGTAACAGTGTCCGCCTTCAAAGACGCGCTATTTGGGGGAAGAGATGCAAAGTCTGGAAGGAGCCTTCCATGAGCGATAGGGAGCGATACTAAAAAAGAAGATGTTGAAGTTGATTGATGTCCAATCAGCACTCGGGGATTAACAAGGAATGATTGATGGGACCACGGAGCGCGTGGATGCAGGGCAGCGTCATGTCTATTGTGACACAGGTATGACAGTAACAATAGGTCCATCTTCCTACGTCTACCTGGCACTGTGTGAAAGTTCATTCAAGCTATCTTGCCTCATTTGATCGATGATCCTTAAATGTTTGTCAACCTGAAGCCGCATGTATGCAAGACTGGAAGAAATAAATGACGACGCCTTAGCAACAATGATTGCCGCTTGCATTAAGAGCCATTCTTCCCCGCGGGCGTCCTTTAGAAAGTTGGTAGTGACGCGTGCCTCGGTCGTAAGACTGCGCGCGCCCACTGGTGGCGCGGGACATCTGCCGCTGCAGCCAGCATTCATCACTCCGTCTAATAATACGGGGACTTTGTTTTGACCGACACGCGGACAGGCAAGTCAGGGACGACTGCATCGAGATGCACAACACAAATATGTGGCTGCTCGTTCAAATCAGGCGGTCGTCTCACGTCGCGTCGACTGAGCCAGGTGTCCTGACAGCGCTCGCAACACCGAGATTAAAACCGAGACGGCGTTTCGAAGCCGTAAGCCTATTCCGGTGTATATGCCGTGCCGGTTTTAGATGTGCCGAAAGTAACACCAGCGGGTTGATCCCAGCGCCATTTGTTCCCCAGGGCTAATAGGTTGGTCAGTTGAATATTCATAGAATGTCTTGTCGTTTTAATTCCCCGGCGACCTGTTGAATTACTTGATACGCCTCTGCGCGGTAGTATCCGTTTCAAAGGACGTTATCCACGCACTAAATTAAACAAATAAATTGGCTCGATAATCGCTTGGGTTTACATGCTTATATCAACAGCAGTTAAATTTAATGTCGATGAAGAAACTGCACAAAGAGCAACTGCCCAGTGATGAGCATACACAACTATAGTGAATATTGGATAATATAACGAACATCAATTTTAAGTTGTTTATTTATGCAAATTCGAGAGGATCTAGTCTACAAAAAAAAAACGTTTTTCCAAAGTTCACTAATGAATCACTCAACGCAACGTACACTTTTAAGTTTAGGATATTTAGAAAACAATCAACACAACAGTGACATAGTAACATAGTAACATCAGATTCGCCAGAACATGTTAAAGTGTATAATTTGATGAACACATGTTAAATGAACAGCACCCCTTTTCATTTCTAAGTATGTGCGTGAATTCCATAATTTAATGAGGACATGACAACATTTCGATTACTATATATGTATGTATGTATGTATGTATGTATGTATGTATGTATGTATGTATGTATGTATGTATGTATGTATGTATGTATGTATGTATGTATGTATATATATATATATATATATATATATATATATATATATACGTATGTATGTATGTATGTATGTATGTATGTATGTATGTATGTATGTATGTATGTATGTATGTACATACATACATACATACATACATACATACATACATACATACATACATACATACATACATACATACATACATACATACATACATACATACATACATACATACATACATACATACATACATACATACATACATACATATATATATATATGGTATTCACATAAACAAAGCATTATTTTATATGACAGTGCTAAATGTACATACCTTATTATATTAAGAAAGTAAAGTAATGGACTGCAGCGGAAACTGATGGAACGTTTACCAAACAAGACAACATGCGTACTCAATTACGTATTTCATGCGTAAGTGTGTTAGTTGCCTTGTCTGGCGTCCAGTGTAACATGCTTGAATACATGTGCTATGTACGTCCATTGCACAAATAGGGAGAAGTAATTGCTACCAGATTACATCAGTCACGGGATCATGCTGGGAATTAGTATCCATGCATTAATGTGGTTCGTCAGAAAGCAATTTAATTGCGAGCCTTTGGGTGTCCAATACACTGGATATGGAAAGATACAAACCCGCATGCAAGATGTAAATAGTTCTTTATCACGTCTAATTACGGCATTACGGCTCTAAGAGCCGTCCATACACCGAGAAGCCGAACAATGCGTCGTGCTGGCGCTCGCAGGAGTTGCATTATCGCATTTCCTTAAACGATCGACAACAAAGCGAGAAATCGACGATACGTTCTTCCATTTACAACAACAAAATATGATGGCCATTGTGAACGGGCGGAGCAACAGCTGAAGCCGGAGCGCTCCAAACCAAGTGGTTTTAGTTGCGATTTCGATGATTTCGCGCCTTTGTTTGCTGGCTTTTGACAAGACTGGCCCGCCCACAAAGACACGCACCGTCCGCTCGGGCGTCTAGTCGCAATACAAAGGTCGCCCATGGCGGCGTCTCATAACCTTGAGTAGCTGAGTGACTCCAATCGAATGTCATAACATTTCCATAAAGCCATTACGAGACGGAACGCCCCATGAAACAAACGCTATTCATGAGTGTGCGCGGAGAAGTGGCGATGTAGTCCGGCAAGAAATCATAAACGCATATAGATTATGTTTGCACATTAAAGCGTTGTCCACGATTTGTGCGTTATCGATTATGAGGCACAATTACTGCAGTATTGCCTTCCAGGTGTTTTACAGAATGTCTATGCAAAGCTACAATGACGTATAACCACTGGGCTACTTCGATCCATCGAATAAACTTATTTCTCTTCCAGAAGACGAATTATTTAGATCCATCGAATATAGAGTGAACAGCAGAACTATATATATAATAGTTTGATGTATAGCTTAAATACGTTATACTCATTCAGTCAAATAAAACAGTGACACTTGACCGCGTATACATTTCAGCACAACTCGAGTTAGCTTAATTAACCAATCATATACTTAATTGTTATAAATGAGATGTTTTCCCTATTACAGTATTGCTATAAACGAAATACGTTTTCAAACAACATTTTATGGTGCAAAATTATAAGCACATGACCGCATAGGTGAAATACCTAGACATCACTATCACAAGCGAGCTCTCACACCAATGACTCAGCAAACAAGACAAAGAAGACCCTATAGGTTTTCTTAGACGGAACATCAAAATAGGAATATCAAAGAAACAGCCTATACAAAGCCCTGGTAAGACCTGTCTTGGAACACGCCAGCTCAGTCTCGGATCCACACACCATCACAGGTGTGACTGCCTCGAGAAGATCCAGAGGAGAGCAGCACGTTGGGTCACCAACAGACACCGTCACACTGCCTCCATAGAATCTATGCTAGACACACAAAACTGGCCAACCCCCCAAACCCGTAGAAAAAACGCACGCCTCAGTATAAACATAACACCGGAACCATCTCAATTAATTCGCTGTACCTCCCCACACTATCCGGTCCACGAAAAACAAACACTAGGAAGACCCATGACATCGGGTATGACCTTCCCTACCACCGTACGCAGTGCAGGAAGATGTTATTTTTTCCCACGCACAATAACCAAGTGGAATGGCCTGCCCTAAGAAGTGGTATCTGCGACCACCCTGGACTCTTTTGAGTCCAGACTCCAACGCCACCTCTGAATTATAAACACCTCTCCCATCCCCTTCCCTCCCATCCCCTTCCCTCCCATCCCCTTCCTTCCCATCCCCTTCCCTCCCATCCCCTTCCTTCCCTTTCTACATTTCCTAAACCCACTAAATCGCACTACTACATTTCTTCTCTCTTTCCTGCTGCCAAAGATTACCCCCCAAGATGACAAAATCTTCAACCAAATGAAGGTCATTAAATAGTAGGAAATGATTTGACTGGTCTGATGTGTAATTCATTACTGGTAACGAATTCATTATGTGAGATAAAGTGTAATCGTGGAATAACATGTAGTGATTCTCGAAATATGTTATATGTTTCAGTTATCAATTAAAATATCGATTAAAGAGGTGTACTATTAAAAACCAAAGCAGTACTCGATTATGATTGCACTGTCCAAATTAAATACATAGATTCGTATTATCTTCCATATTAGGCAAAGTTGCAAACAAATAACGGCATTCTGCAATTAAACGTATTACATTGTTTGCTTTAATTACAGTTATAAATGTGAAAACAGTTATTTGATTGACATGTCAATTGATTGACATGTCAATTAAGTAACTGTGCAATAATAACATATTTTTGTTGACATCTATTATACGATAAAAAAAATGTTGCAACCCATTTTCTAATACAACTTATTCGGGGATTTTGCTTGAACGGCAACAATTCCATTAAAACATTAATTATGATACTAGTTTATTAGTCCTGCCCTTGCCAACAGGTAACTTATTATGGGTTGCGCCACCATATTTGAACGCCAGGTCGTTCTGCGTGCGGATCGGTTTGTCTCTCCCGGACAATGACGTCGTGACGGGACCATCGCGCCGGAGGAAATGCAAACAAAGACTCCCATCTGTAGATTTAAGTACACACAATCAGCAGTGCATTAAGTCGTCGTCATTCCCTGACTTGCTGAAATTGTTGAATACGTTTATTAGAGAAGGAAGTTTCCTAATGTTTCACCTACATTAGTTCATCGATTTTCTGAGAAAGTCGGCAAACATAGGAGCTTGCCTGTACGATGTAAAGAAACGCGTAAAGTGCCGAAGGTGTTTGCACAATCCTTTATGGTAAGCCAGCTATTGAATACGTTGCCAGGCGATGAACTGTCTCGCGGCTCTTAGTAACGATAACGTTGCCACAATTTTCCCAAAGCACAGAAAATGGTCAATATTCAAAGATTGGTGTGGACAAAGTGCAAATAACGTGTCAAGAAACGAAGTGGTCCAGTCCGATATTGCTCGTCCCGTCGTATGCGCATATACTTAGGATGACAGGTCGGATTATATTAGCATCTAGGTAGATTAGAATTAAACAGCCGTTTTGAGGGTATCGAAACTTAGCAGATGCGTATGTTTTGGCTTTGTTCAATTCAGAGATTTGTTAGGATTTACATCGTAGAAATGAAAGAGTGCACATGCTGGATAAAATTTATATATTAGAGTAACTTCGAAACTGACCCCTTGTTAGAAAACTGTCTTTATTGGATTGATATTTGGTGACACATATCATGCAGACTTTCGGTCTCTATCTCGACTAGCAGAAATTTGTTGTGCGACTTCTACACCATTCGCCATTGTTTCTTGTCGCCAGCAACCACAGGTATTAAATGACAGCAATAGATGGCCGAGTCAAGTTAATGAATAATTCCTTCTTTGATTGCTGTGGTGTCGGTTTTCAGAATTCATTCGGTGCTTCCTTTCACTTACTCCCTTAGTGGAATGTATACATAAACCGATTCTACATGGTTCCGTTAGGGGCACATTCAAAACATTAATTCGGTTCCACCTAGAAATTAGATTTCAGAATAAGTACGTGCACACGTTGTTCAACTATATCCTCAGGAACCTGAGCTCAGAGACGCAACAAAACAGGATGGATCATTAAGCATAATCGTGAAGTAAATTTCATCCATTATTTCGTCTAACTACACTATGTATAAATGTAGATTAATAGTGTAAATCCTCATCCGTAAGCGGTCCTTATGCTTATATAAGCATATCAATGTGTCACCCCTTTCCGAACAGCACACATACATACGGTGGGGAAATATGTGGCTGTCACAATCTTTAACATGACAACGGTTATCAAGTAAAAGATCATTGAAAACGTTATGTGAAACTATACTAATAACTTGTTTTCTTTTGATGACCTATATATCCAGTAGAATACTTGATAAGCCACTGTACTCGGTGTAACATCTTATTTTAAAATAACACGTGTTACTGTGATATTTGTGTGTTACAAAAGTGACCTACGTGGCCACTCGACGCTGTATAAAGCGATCCGTGTGACTAGTGTGTTTTATGCATATCGACAACAACTTCATTTATACGCTGTGAAAAAGGACAAAGTCTACTCGGCCGCGAGAGGCCTGGTCTCACATTGAATGCATCTCGCCTTGATTACTTTTAACTTTTTTGGGTGGCGTGCTGGACCGCGCTTTCATTTAACTCGTATACCAAGTGGAGCAATTTCAGATTACACCCCTGTTACCCCCGCCCGGTACGCTGCAGCTACAAACCAGTTTTATCTATACCCCCTCCCCCGATACATAGTAAATTTGTCAAAGAAATTTGTTTGACAAAACATTACCATTAATATTTTCCATTAATAATTATTATATAATATTATGTGTAGGTACATATTAAATATGTGTATTTTTATTATTCTATTCATGATAAGTCGGACAGCAGGTACGAATCGCTAACAAAAAAGGCTAGTACACTACCGCAAAAAAAACTATATAATTAATTTGGAATAAAACTGCTTCGATCACAACAAAAGCATATACTTAAGTACAATTGGCTTAGCATGTGCATTACCCTTACGATGAAATGGGTGTATTCTTCGTTTTCCATGGATACGGTAAAAGCAACTTTTGGCATATAATGACAAGCCCACGCTAGAGGAATGTGTCATCAGCGTTGTGAAGCATGACGCTAAAGCCTGTAGGACTGTTTAATAAAATATGACATTCTCTAAACGACAATACACGTGTACAACGAGAAAATACTCGCGTCACCACGTCATGTGCGTTCAGACAAAGCGCGACATTCTCATGAGATCCGTTTCGCAGAGCTGCTGTTATTGTTACGCGGAAGCAGATGTCTTTAAAATATGCATGAACCTGAGTGTGATCACTTAGGTCATGTGTGAGTTCGTTCACTGAAACACTGCACATAAGTGTTTTTTCCACACCTGTTTGAACTGTTTCGTGGAAACTGATATTTCTGATATGTGTTCTGATAACTATATTCCATAGATATTGTGCTTTCGAACGATGAGATCTGATATGAGACATAACTTCTCAAAACGTATCACATAGGTTTTTATGAATGTGGGTTGACGTTTGTAAATTCCACAAACTTGGCTGGATTTAAAACAATGCACGGATACATTCATATCAACGATTAAGGAACGAAGATCAGGATGTTGTTGTTGTTAACGGCTTTTGCCAGTTTCAAACAATCTGCTTTGGAACATAAATTATTTCCTGCAGTCAGCCCGTTTATAACGCAGCGTAGTCGCTATAGCTTCGGAACGACTGCTGTTGTTTGCCAATGACGGCCGCTTCAAACGAACCGGAATTGTCTTGGCAATAAACTTTCAAGCATCACGTGTTAACGACAGTTCGGAGCGGCAGTCTTCTCCTGCAGCGAGGCGCTGGCGGCGTCGTTTCGGCGTCTCCTCCAGCCATATGTAACGGGTCTTCCGGTGTGAGTGGCATGCCAAATAGCTGCGTGCGCGCCTCGACAACTACGCCAGTAATGAGTACAAAATGCCTTCCCAAATAGGTACAATGAAAAATGAAAGCCTTCGCCGTTATTCGTCGCTGCAGGCAAAGTGTTTCAACACGCGCTATCGCCGACAACGACCCTAATTTAACCACACGAACACAGTAGGCACATTTGTTTAACAGTACGCTTAACAAATATATAAACCTTCGAAAATGTTGTGGGGACTGGAAACAACCCACTACATTATTGTACAGATACGGAGCTTAAATAATGCAGTTATGAAACAATTTATATCAGATGGGAGTAAAACACTATTATTGAAATAATATTAATGCAGTCAATGAATGAAATAGAACAAAGTACAAAGACACATTTTCTAAACAACACTACTGACCCGGACGTATAGTGCATCTGCAATGCGAATGATTCCAGAACTAATATATCAATAAGTTACCTGTCAATAACCCACTGTGGAAAGGAGTAATATTACATTTTCCAGATTTTGCTTTCCGTCTAACATGTAATTAACGACGATGATGACATTTCATTCCTTTCGTTTGAACGAGGGTGACTTTTATCTAGTATCAACTCGTCTCGGGGGAATATTTTGTCCACCAGTAATGATACATACGATTATAAGTTAATATGGAATTTCGTTTTCAAATTCCACAACAACCTGCACGGCTCCCGATGGTCAGCATTTCCCATACTTGCCCCACTGTCGACGTGGGCGGTGTCCCTTCCGATAGGAGTTATCTGCATCAGTGCATATTACCCTCCCTCCCATAGCGATGGTCACAAGATGCAACACCGATGGTAGCAAGTTCTTGTTTGGGCAGGAACATTACATTAGCCACACAATAAGCCAAATGCGCTCAAACATGCTGGGTATATGGCATGGTGTCATTCCACAGACATTTTCTTAGAGCAAGACACATGGCCAGTTTGAACTGATGTCTATACATAATCAAGGAAATAGTCCTGTACGTAAGCCGAAGTATTCAACGACGAGCAATTGGTGATCGCTGTAGGTCCTAATTTTTTGACGGAATTCTTGTCTAACACTGTTACAGGAGACATATATTTATATAAAGTTGCGGGGGCACAACGGTAAACGTTCAATCAATAAGTTGCACAGCGTTCAAATCACATGCAGAGTGGGCAGAATCGACTGCAAGAGTCTGGTAGAAGCGAACTGTCTCAGACAACGACAGTGGTGTGTAAATGTGATAACAAATAACTGCGCTCGAAAGAAATGTGATGGGAGTAAAACAACGTCTTTCCCTCTAAGAAGGCACACGAGTCGGTGTAATTACGTTACATTGTTGGAACTAGCCTTGTGCTAACAAAAGGAAATTGACTAATATCGATATCTCCTCTCTAAAATTAATATACACCTGATGACCTAGCTCTGGTTTTCATTTCGGACATTGTTTTTTATACACATAGACGAAGTGACGCAGGGATGAAGAATACGTTTTATCGCTTTGTTTAATAGAAATGTTAAAACTTCGACTGATACGTATACCATATATTATTATTATACTGAGATAGGCCCTATGCGTGCGTGCGTGCGTGCGTGCGTGCGTCCGATGTCATGATCAGTCATCATGGTCTTGGATATATGCGACAGAAAATTGTGCGGTTTTCGAGGATTTGTTATGCGACTATTGCAACGTAGTCAAACTATGATCTATCCCTATAACAATCTTTATATACTGTCAGCTGAATTTACATCCAAACAAATAATATTCATGACCAGAAATCATATGGCGACATTTTCGAGAAGCAACACGTTTTTGTAATTTATTATTACATGTCTTTATTTTGTCTTTCAACTAGGTACCGGACAACTTTCGCATGACCATCCAGACAACATTACGCGAATTCTTCAAGTCGATCATAGCGAATAAAGACCAGGAACAGTCGTGGAAGAAGTCGATATATAAGCTGATCGCGCGTCTGGATGACCCGCTACCAGAGTTCTTCAAGCTGCCTAACTGGATGGAGCAACTCAATGACACGTTGTAGAACCGAACGCTTGGCGTCAGTGTACATAGTAATATTTCGTAGACCTAAGTGCGTAATTGGTTGTACAGAACGCGTCGCCGCATAGGCAGTGATAACCAGACATTTCACGTACAACGCGGCCATCATTGAAATGGGTATTCTGGAAGCCTAACTTGACGGTGACGTGTGTTGCCAGCGTGGTAACTTAGACGACGATGTTCTTGTGCTAACTGCAAACTCCCTAAATGATTTGCAGATAGGCATAACCATGACCTGTTCGAAAGTACAAAGCCACCTTTCCTGTTATGCATACAAAATAAACAGTGTACAATTACCCAGCAGGAAAACAAGACGTGTTCCGTGAATAGGAACAAGGAGTGCGCAGTTAGAATGCCACTTACAATTAGACACTTGTCAGTCAGAGAGCAGCTCTCATTTCAAATTCCATCTTCCCATGGCCAGTGCACCAGCCAGGGATCATTGTAACACTGTTTAAGGAAATTAATTGTATTCAGTTCGGATTTCAAGAGAAGAGCTTCTTGTTTCTTGATACGTTCAGTGTTGATCGCATAGCATGATTGTACATGCACAAATTCTCACTGGTTAGTAATCCTGTCACTGCCGTAATTAGTTCTCGATTGTGTTGGAACACATGCAAAGTGCGAAGTGATAATCCCATATGTGTGCTTATATATTTATACATTGTTTTACACGCAGGACTATTCTAGTATTTATGCTTTATCAGTTCATGAGTGTGCTACTTAAACGTGATTCCATTTTTAATGTTATGCGAATTTCAAAACACATTTTAATTTGGCTAGCTTTGAAAATGTCAGACGTGTGGCCCTTGTTTTCAATGTTTTAATACTTGTGAAGCAGTTAATTTCAAGTATGCATAACAATAGCCAATAATATGTTCAACAAACTGTAGTATCACAAAACGACAAACATTCAAATAAAGGTCCATTTATAACAGGTCAACATTATAATGTAAAATTGTATGTACTCAAACAGTCAAAAGTCTCGTAATTACGAAGAGTACTCGTTTAGTGTAAGTAATAATTAGTTAATGAAGCATGCCAACAACATATTAGGCAATGGTTGTTTGCATAGGAATGAAAAGGATAAAGTAGAAAGTGGTAGATACCAATACAACTATGCGTGAGTATAATATACTTAGCATCCAGGATGACAGTTGCAATACAAAGTTTGGTATTAACATGGACCCCCATATTGTTACCCAACATAGTAAACAGCTCAGAGTTCAAACAAAAGTACAGCTATGATATGTTGATTCACTAACTGACTTGACTCTTCATTGGTCAGGCCCCATTTTTTGTGGGACAAATAATTTAGCCTTATATCTGAAGTAGTATGTCAGTCACTAACCCAACTATGAAAATGCACAATCAAGTTCACAAATGTTGTAGGGTGTTTTCATAGTATCTGTATCATAATCAGTTATTTATTATTATGATAATTTCATATTTTTGTTGGTGCTGCTTTAAACATGCCTTGAAAGCTAGTACACTGTTTATTTATTGACCACTGGCTATTGCCAGTTGATATGTAAACTGGTGGTGTTTGTCTTGCAACATATGCATGTTGATTAACATAACAATAACTTGAGGGAATATATATATATATATATATATATATATAAATATATATGTTATATATATATATATGTGTATATATATATATATATATATATATATATATATATATATATATATATATATATATATATATATATATATATATATATATATATATATATATATACAGCAATCATACAGCAACACTGCATGGAAACATGTGTCTGTTTATACTAGTCAGCAGTTGTTGCTCCAAACATGAATGTATTTGCAGCTCTGCACTTCATTACCAATGATTCAGTTATCCAAAGATACATGGCTGCTATACTGACAGTGTTTTAACTCTGTGAAGCCTTTTGCAAATGGTAGCCATTTGTTTGTTGTTTCAACACACACAAAATAACAAAGATATATTTGTTTTGTACCAGCTGTTTGTTATCTTAAAGGCCATTGTTACTGGCACGAGGACCATATATAATAGTGTGCTCTGAAGTATACAACAACATTTACATGCCTTCAGAACTATGTTAATTACTGTAGTCATGTTGTTCACTGGTGTATAGCTTTAAGTATCATGACTGTAATTGATAGCATCTTTTGTTATTAAATTTCTTAGATCACCATTTAACTGATTATATGATGTGACCTGAACTGGTTTGTTTTTATTATAAAGCTATTCAAGAAGACCCCAGATTGTGTTTATGAATAATACTAAAGGACTGTATTCACAAATATAGATTGCTGTGAATAAAATGCTGTAATTGTGCAGTTTTACCCTGCAGCATGCACCACCTCTCTCATAAAACAGTGATTCAAGCAATGTAGAGTAATGTATTTGTTGCATGCACAATCATATTGCCACTGAAACGACTTAAAGATTCCACATCAAGTTAATCAACACAGCATTTCTATGTTACACAGTGACACGTGTGGGAACAATCCAATGTAATTTACAACATGAGTGAATGTTTCATACCTTAAGGAATCCTCTCTTTTTCCTTATTAAGCATCAACAATTAGTTTCATGGATTAATTGGGCTTGAAGTAGTTCTCAGCTGTCAGACTATTGCAAGTCAATGTAAGACGTCACTTAGAAAATGAACGTTCAGAAAATGTAAGAAGGCATGTGTCAATTAATCTGGTGTCACGAATGACATTAGTATTTATTGACAATGACAGTTGATGACAGTCATGCCGTTTAGACATCTTTTCAGGTCCTTGAAGCAGCTTGTCAGGAAAAGCAGAATTATCCAGCTTCTGGGTTGGTCATGAGAACAAAGTGATCTCTTCGTTGTCTGTCACCAGTAAAATTTAATATTTCAACTACCAAAGCCTGTTCTAATTATATTTATTGTAATTTTATTAATTTAAAAGGCAAGGCAAAGTGCTAGTCATGCCAGTGTATAATATCATAGATATGCATGATCTTGTTATTATTCAACATTATGTGGTATTATTATTAATGTTATTTTCTGTTCTGCGTAGTTTTGTAGTTCTGGCCAGATGTGCCTTGGTTATAAATAGGTATACCTCATCCACAATTACATTACTACAAAACAAACTGTGTTTCTGCATTATTATTTTAATGTCTTCCATGTATGCGACATCAGCATCTGCATTTAGAAATATCACACGTCCCGCTCTGCAGTCACACATGCTGTGTTCGTGATTTAATATAATGGCAGGTGTTTGTGTGCAAAAACTTGAACAATAACTGAGCATTGTCTGCAGCAGTTGTTTGATGTCTTTTGTGAATGTTACTATCCTAAACAGCCAATAAATAAATGTCTGGTGAAAACTAGTTATTGGTTTAAAGTCAATATATGAAAACTGCTTTGAGCATCCAAGTCACTTCCTTCATATGCCAATGAATAGTCTGTCATCATATTGTGTACATTCTATGTGATTTATTACAAGTGCACCATCCCTAACGTGATAACAAATGCATTCTGACGATCAGAAGTATTTTTTTGAGATGAGTTTATCTTACAAAAATATTAGTACTGACATTCCATTCTAAAATGGAATCATCAAATCTACACTAAATGTGCCATCCTCAGCAGCCAACACTTCTATACATTCCAGAGATAAGTTGCCAAGATTCTGTCTGTTGACACTGCAGTTAAATTAAATACTGTGCAGTCACAAGAGTTTGACAATACAATGAAGTTGCATCACAGTAGCACAAAACCTCTCTGAAATGGATTAAATCAAATATTACATTGGACAGCATTAATTACCTTCTTCTTATAAGTCGATAATCCCACTCTAATGCATTGTCAAACTGTTGTGACTATATACAACATGAATGTGGTGAATATATAAAATGTGAAATTAGCTGTTGAACATATCACAATTTCTCAAATAAAATTATTACAACAGTTACTGTACATTTGAAACACACAAAAAATAACCAGGAACAACTGAAATAATGCATTAATGTTACCTGACTCTAATAAAAACCAACAAATGTTCCAATGCAATGTAGTTCACTTGTGGGATTTCAGGAGATAATGTATCTGCCCATTTAGGCAAAGGAAGCTAAACTGAAGTAGAGATGATAGCAGCAATTAGTTCTGGTTGGCTGATTCTGACATAAGGCTTGTGGAGCACTCCTACTTTCTACCATAATAAGGTGGCAGATGGCCACATAAGAAATGCCAAGTAGCACTCCAGGCAAGAGAAACTTAGTTGACAAAGGCAAACCCAGGCTAGGTCATTAAGAAAAAAGCCTTGGAGCTCCTCTGTCTGATAACAGAAGCTTTGTGAAGGGGCCATATGGCACAACAATTTCTTGCAATTGTACTGATTGATGACTTTCCTGTGCACAAAGAAAGGGATTGGGCCAGTTGAAAAGCATAATTCAAAATACAGATGTCTCGCGTTTCATCTTTCAAATTAAAGTTAATAGTTGTCATAGCAAGCAATAAACCCACATTTGAAATATATTATGGATATTATAGAGTATACCTGTCAGGGGTATGTACTATGTTCTTTGTTTGTTTAATTTATAAACTACCAATAAACTGTGTATAAAAAAATCAATATTATTATGTTGCACATCATACTTGTAGAAATGCTTTGTTTGTACATGTGTGGTGTCTGTACATATAAAGAATACGACAGTTTTACATGCTCTTCCACATCCTGCTAGTCCTGTTACAAGGGTGAACTATCAAATTCTAGGTTAAGTTTAACATGCAAAATATAAAGAAAGCAGATAATTTTTATAGACGCTTAGTTAGCTAAGTTAAAGTTATAGGCATCTTGATAATTTAAAATTACACTCTTAGTATTGTAGAATAGACCTGTGCAGGTCAACCTGGGTTGTAAACATAATATTCACTCCAGGCATATAAAATAAAGAATCTGTATTAATTACAAAACAAGCTGGAGCATGATGGTAAAACTCTGTTCGAACACACTAAGCACACAGCCAACAAAATGACAGTGTCGCCAAGAGGGCTGGACAATAGACGGAGGAAATTATGTATTCAACATGCTTGCCAAACACCTACATTTGCCAAATGTCACACGAATCCATCTACCTGGGAAACACAAGTGCTCTTTATGATATCAATCCAAGATGATGTATGCGTAAATGACATGCACGGTCATGACAGCTCAAGAAGAAACGTCGAATGCACGTTTTCGCACGGACATCGTTACTCAATTACAAGCAGTGATTTCAAGTATTTATCCAATTAGCATACAGTCTCAATTCACAGCCAGTTTCAAGACGAACTGACACCAGCAAGACTGAAAGTTCATGTTTAACTGATAATTGCATCTTTCCGGGGATGAATAATTCATATGCCACATGTCCATCATTCAATCTGAAATAACCACAGTGTGACTAGACAACAAATCCATACTTAGTACTACTGACATTTCTTCATGTGTGGTAACTTGCACCTCTATCAACACAAACAACTCCTTCCATATTAGCAAAAATTACATAATTAACCATTATCATATATTTTCATATAATTTTATATATTATAGGATAGGATAGGGGGAGTGGAGGCGGGTGGCGGAGAAAGCAGTGAAACCGAACCAAAGAAGAAGGGGGGAAAATGTATGACTGGTGTGGGTGCCAGCCTCACTCCAGACTTCAGGAATAAAGAGGAGAGCGACATCATCAGCGTCATCAACAACATATGCAAATGTAGGACTACTATGACATAAGAAAATACAGCCACATGCAACTGCGGCAAAACAAAGGAAGAGCTAGGGCCCAAGGAAAACCTGGCTAAAGCCACAGATCATAGAATTATCTGTCAAGCTTCTACTATCACCAGCACCATCATAACCCATCATCATCTCAGCATGCATGGAAATTGCTTCAGTTTAAAATTTTAGGCATGCATTAGACAATCTATATCCAATTCTTAGACATTACTGTAACTGATATTGATGTCAGTAAGATAGCAGCCTTAGGACATCATGTAAATCATCATTGCAAAAGCGAACGTGCTGATCACAGTTGATCTAAAATAAATAAAGAATGATATGAAAAGAATCCCTAAAAGATTCAGCCTTCCATCCATTTCTTTCATATTCATAAGTATTCATTTCATGCGGCCCTATAGTGCTGGGAAACTATGAAGGACAACAGGCATAGAACTTAGAAATGGTGTTAAAATGTTGTTTATACATACAACTGTATCATTTACCTAACTGTCCAACTTGTAAAGTAAAATATACACAGATTTTCTTTGGAAACAGAAAATAATGTGTTATCATATTAATGTTGCATATTAATTAAAAGGAAAACAAACAAACAAATGTGAAGAAAAAAAAATTAAATAGGTTTAGGTACTACAGTGTATTAAATTGCCCACATAATGTCACGACAAGCCAGTGTCACCACCTTAACATGTTGTTTATACATACCAATACATTTATACAGCTTATAAAATTGCTTACTTTTGGAAATAGAAAATTATATATACTGGTATTTTTTGTATTGTCTGAAAATATTCTATTATTACATATTAAAGGCATGTGTAAATTAAATGGGTTTACTTGCTAGATTGTCCACATATATAATGTTTGTACTTACCAATATATATATATATATATATATAATATGTAACTACTGTAATTAAATATATTTAATTAGACGACTTGTAAAATATAATTTCATTTTGTTAAGAAATAGAAAAAGATACACTAGTATTTTATACATCATCTGAAAATAATATGCTGTTATATTAATTAATGTTATATATTTTAATTAAAACTACAAACAATTGTGAAAACACTAAACTAGTTTACTACATATAAAACTTTGTGTAACTTCTAGGTTTTATTGTTAAAGTTGCTTATTTTCTATTTATGATATTGACAAATACAAGAAGCCTAACTTCCTGCCACATCAGATTATAAAGCAGTAAAAGCCCTCTGTTGTTTATTGACTAATTAGTCTGTCAAAATGACACATACTTTAACAAGTGATGGAGCGTTATTTCATTTTTGTGTGACCAGAATACATGAAACAAATTGGCACACTGTGAGGCAGGAAGTCATTCCTTCTTCTTAAAACAGCAATTACATTCCGGTTCATGATCACTGCATGGTAACAGCACACTATAACAGGTGTGTGATCAGGTAGAACGATCTCAGCAGGTAACGGCTGAACATTTCATACATTACAAGCACTCAAGTCTATTTTCTGTCTTTATTAGAATTACATTTCGATTAGCTTGCCACACTCCAGCAGTTTTCTAGACGAGGTGTGAAGCAACTGAGGAAAATGAAGTTGCTATTAAAGCCTGAGCGACATGCGAATGACACCCATTTCCCATTGTCTTAATGCATCTACAGCTACCATTGGTCATGGCCGAGTGGAGCCAACACAGCAATAATTGTACTGGACAAAGTTGTCGTTAGTACAGGCCTCAATAAGTGATAGCATCGATTGTGGCTGTTTATATGCAAGGGCACACCTTGTCTGAAACCATTGCCCACCTTACCAGTGTTGCAGCAGAAATGTGGTTACTTAATCTGCGAGCTAATCAACAATGTCTTGTCACTGGTTTAAACATTTAATTTGTTAGTATCTATTAATTTCACAAAGGATTCTAAATACTACAGGTGTATTAAAATTGTAAGTATAACACGTTTATTAACAATGTAATTAAGTTTGATAAACATGGTCTTTCCTTCAGTTTTTTATACTGCTTAAACTATGCCGATCTGGCAGACGGCTGAGAACTTTTATATTTATTTGTACGAATTTAGGAAACTTTCTTTTAGTTGACATACCATCTCATAAAACAACACATTTTCACGATCCCTTTAGTTACATTTTACAAAGATATACTTACCTACATGAACAATCAGGTAGACTTTGATTTGCTAATAATATATATGGAAAGGGAATATTTATAAACATAAACTTTGTTTCAAACATTTGAGGATACTACGGTCTAATGGAAATAGCACATTCGACATAGTTGTAAAAGACTCTCCACAGTTTGTTGTATAATTTCTCAGTTTTACAAGCTATTTCTGCAATCACCAATGCATTCTTAAACAGATGCAATGCAATTACCCGAAATCACAACACCATCTGTACCAAACAGTAAATACCTAATATACCATTTGTTAAAACTGACAGATGTTGGCACTATGCAAACGTGCAACAGTTACACATGGTGACACTGGCAAAGTTGTGGAACATGCAACTAAAGTATGTATCAAAGAGCACACCTATCATACTTACAACAGTAACAGGTGTGACGAGTTATGCTGCCATGTTCCAACAAAATTACCAGATGTACTACATATAAATGACCATCTAAAATTCACCTGCTACTTGAATAAATCCCAATCACAACCTTACTTTGCCACAACCATGCGCAAACAGCGAAATCTGCTTAGAATTACAAACTTTGTAATCAGAGACATGCTAATTAGCAACACAAAGACGAGGCATAGCTTTCTGCAACCAGACCTGTTGTTGTGTCATTTGTTGTGCTGAACATCTCTGATGAGACTGATCTTGCCTAAGGCATCAAACCAACTACTGGTGTTACTCTTCCTCTCGAGATAAAGACAATCTTGTCTTTAACTACTTTTAAAGATAAACATTTTCAACATAGGCACTTAGATTTGTATATTTGTGTCACGTTAGAACTAATTCATTATTATTTATTTAACTAATTCATCTTATATTATATATAGTTTACTATGTATATATGTATGTATGTATGTGTGTACATATATGTGAATCATGTTTTATCTCATTTATTATTATTTATCTAACTAATTTGTTTTATACTATAGTCCTACATATTTTAATACCCATGGTATGCATCTAAAATGGCTATGATTGGACCATATCCAGACATACAGAGCTATTTAAATGGAATTTCTATATACATATACTAATTATTATGTTAGTTATCTCCACATCACCTATGAATAAAAAAGAAATGCCTCATTTTACATCTGGCTACCACAATTAATAGTAACTTTATACACTATAACTAAAAACAACATAAACCATTTTAATGTGCTAAACATTAACAAGCAGGAACAATAAAATGTATTTAAACCAACATCAATTTTTTTGGACAAACACTTCAATCCCTCAAATTGCTGCCAATGCTGTACAATTGTTTGGGTAATTTTGCCTTAAAAACCTGAGCTAAAAAAATTGCATGATGACTTACCCTCACATTTAGTGCCAATGACAGAAAAACACTCCTTCCATAATTGCAGCCCACCTGAACAATATTTAGGGGTGCATCCCTCATTTTGAAGTTACCACCTTATGGCTACATTCTGTAATTCTGCATCATTAAATTTGTATACAAAAGTGTTTTAACCACCTTAATAATCATCTAAACAGACTTACACAAAAATCATTTGCCTTATAGTAATCAAATGTTACATTCACTGAGTCTAAGTATTGCAGAAATAATTGTTCACCATTTAATTTTCACTGGCAGATGTAAGAGCAGAAAATATGTGGGCCATGATGAACAGCCATGACCCCTTGACAAATATTACCCAAGTCTTAAGTCCAACCTGATCAGCCGATAATCCTCCGGGAAGGCTGTGCCCCCTACCACCAGCCTGGCATTTATCAACCAGATTGTCCCAAGTGTATGAATCTTATACAGTAACATCAATCTTGTCCCAAACAAATGGCACTTCAATAAAGAAGATAATCACACATCCCATATTTCACTGAACACAATTCGTGTCAGAGGATGTTATTTGCAAGTGGCACATGTGAGAGATTCCACTACTGGCTGTGCTTGTGGACATTTAGCAGATCCACATGCTGATATCTAATTACTGTAATTTCTCACTGAAGTGTGACAGAAGTTTCAATTGTCACAACTTCACTGTCTGTGGCCCATTGACATCTCTCTTAATTGCAACCAAAGAAGACATAGTCACTGTGTGAGAGCGTCCTCAAAGAAACAAGGGTTAAAGTCAAGTATTCTGATACACATCACTATAGCACAAATGTGTGGACATTTTTTTCATGACCAAATCCAAATCAACCGGATATCAAGTGATTAATCCACTGTCAGAAATAATAGAAACGTGTGGTTTTCTTTATTTGTGGCACTTCTGCTCAGCTGGTGTGGCGCCTTATTGTTTCAGCCTATCAGATCAGAAAGATCTTTGCCCAACAATGTCAGTTGGTGGCCAGAGGCGGCTGCTTTCTACAAGTCACAGATGCCTCAGAACAATGCAAGGCACCTCCACTGTATGACTGATTGTCTCAGAAAATGACTCAAAGTTGATCCCACTTACAAATATGTGCCCCCTTCAGCTGTCGTCACAACCATTTATCTTTGCCTTATTTCTAAATCATGCATTACGACTCTTGGCTTAAAGGAGCCCTGGAGAAAGACAGCAGGCACCAGTTGTCAGGAAACGTATAATGCCTCTGGCTCACCGTGCATTGCTGAGTTGGAGTTTTTCTTGCAGTTACCTGACCCAAATATTAATGTGGCCAGGAAAGGAGATTAATGACAAAACTGAATTAAAATGTTTGAACTACTGCAGCCCCAGGGTTTGTGCTGCATTGATGTCTATGTAAGCCAATGCTCACATAGACATTGATGTCTATGGAAGCCAATGCTCACATATACATTAATTGAAGTAACACAGACTTCACTAAACAAAGACAACATTTCATTGTAGAAAAAAATATCTTACACAAGACAATAAACAGTTTTAATTTTAGTTGTTTTAAATTCCGTTAATTCTATTAAAATTATGCATGTGTGCATGCATGCATGCATGCATGCATGCTAATAAAATAATGTGTGCGTATGCGAGTGCGTGCATGCATGTGTGCGTGCGTTTGTGCGTGTATGTATGTGTGTCATACTGGCACTTATTTCCTTGTAACATGGCATATTTATGGTTAGTTGCTTGACTTGATGTTAGGAATCAATGATGCTTCTGGTAACACAACCTTTAACAAGTATTTACAAATAAAAATGTGGTGAAGCCAACTGAATTTAAATTTAACAGCTTATATATATATATATATATATATATATATATAATTATATATATACACACACACACATACATACATACATGCATACATACGTACATACATGTACATATATACATGTATACATACATACCTACATATAAATATTATGTATATTTAATCACAAAATGAATGGAAAAATAATATACTAAAAATAAAGTTATTCCCAACCTACCTATAATAATTAGCATGAATTAACCTAGACCCCCATATATTTTTGGTTTGACCTTACGAAAGAAAACACATGCTTGTTGTACAGGTTTATGTTCTACACAAAAAAGATGGCACTTTTCATCAATGTAATGTCACTTGTAATTAAACAATGTGACGTGTGGTAATCTATCTTGTAATCTATCGTGTTACCAGAAGGGTTTCTTCAGTTTTTTATTGCCCTGAACCAATGACTAACTTAAAAACTATTTATATAAAATCATACAAAACTTGGAGATTGAAACATAATTAACTTAACAAATTCTATTTCACTAAACATTCACATCACAATCATATATTCTCACACATATGATGTCCTAATAAATGCCTGCACTTGGTATATCCCACCCTAAAACTGGAAAATTAAGGTTTTCCTAACATTTTCTTAAAATTTCTAAAATTAAGTGGTAATGGCTGAAAACAGTAGATCTATATAATTTTATGGATGCTGTCAGCCATCACAACCACTGCACCCCACCATAAATCCTCGATTCACCCCTAATCTTGGCAAAACACACATAAACTGCTTCATTCATCTTGCCTTGCACATAGCTAATCTGAGTTCCAATTAATCAACTGTAACAGTAGCAGATATAAGACAGAAAAGCAGCCTCTGGTTAAGTGTGTCTTGACACCAAAGGTTCACATTTCTTGTGAACAAATTACTTCGTCAGATTAATGTTGTTTACTAAACATCTCCAATTCATGTGCCCTGTTGCAGTGCTGGGTAAAGTAAATTCTTTTCTGTGTCACAGAGCAAGCAAAAAAATATGTAATATAAATAATCTAATCTAATGAAACTAGATATTCTTTGTATCATTGCAACTGAATAAATTTATTTATTATTAAAAAGCATTATTAAAGTTTTTTCTTTTCATAAAATAATGTGTGTGTGTGTGTGTGTGTGTGTGTGTGTGTGTGTGTGTGTGTGTGTGTGTGTGTGTGTGTGTGTGTGTGTGTGTGTATTGTGAGTATTTAATTTAGCATTCCATTGTTTACGCCATACAGAAAATGTAACCTGCCTGTAACATTACCAAATGAATGTTACAGGAAAAAAGTGTCCATTGCTGTTAATGCTGTTAGATATGCCAGCATACATTCATGGTAGCATCTGACTGCAAAAGAGCCACCATTCAATCTTACATTTTCAGATTACTGCTGCTGATTTACTGTGTACCATTAATTCAGCCCATTACTGCTATCTTCCAAGTGTGCGTCAGCAGATGTATAAGAGCATGGATTTTGTGGTGACAATGTCTCCTTCTGCTGGCTTATCTTATGTGACACCTGTTACACGACTATCACCTTATATCAAAGTTAATGGTACACACTTGGCATAATTGCTGCACATCTCCGGCAAGCTTCCCTGTTCAATAATTAATATTCTGCAGGCACCTTAAGCCGGGCAGTAAAATCTGTGGCTTGTGACAGACGTAGCTGTTTAGTCATAGGCATGACAATTCTATACAAAGGCAGGGAATCATTCTATACCTAACACAAACAAGAACCTAATTGGAATAACATCCTTACCTCATGAAATATTGATCGCAAAACTGACCAAACTACCAGCATAAATCACCACCAGAGAGGTGTATCTTAGTTAAGAGATTGAGATGTATTTTATTAACTTTTCTTTGTATTTTGCTAAAACAAAAAATCAAATGAAAATACTCATTAAACACACTAAAAATTTAGTTTGAATGATATTCTCTGTTATGCAAAATTCACATCTGATCAATATGAGTACAGCTTCATATGCAAATAATTTAAGGCCATGACAAATTCAGTGGATGGTATTTGCTTAACTTATGCACTTTATCACCTCTTCCGAGAAAATGTAAGTTGCTATACAACAAAGGATAATAATAATGTTTACGTGGGTAATATAAAATATAACTAGCACAAGATTAAGTTGATTTTATAAATTGTCTCTCTACCACAGCTTTAACCATACATCGTTTTATGGCTATAGGAATAAGTGATATGGAAATCCAGTGCTGTTTGCTCTTGCCACTTTCCTTATCTTCTGTCAGCTGTGTCCTATTATTACTGGTGTCACTGGTATCTCAGGCAATAGACACAACACTCACCTGATTTAGCATTCTTTAATAAACACAATGGGACATCTCAAAACAGGAATATGACAATATCTAATTCATGACACTAATGAAAGATTAATTACAACTCATTGATTAACATTACATTAAAAATACACCTCAGACACCAATGTAATATGCTGCATTTAATAATGTTTCATTTACATTTCATGCATGTTAACTACTTATTTGTGATATTTAATAGGTTGAGACTGCTCAAAACCCATTGGTTTTATGCCATCATCATGTTTGGGTAGTGATATATTTTTAATAGGTAAGATTCAGCCTGTCATAACAATAAATGTATGACATTTAGTTAAAAATCTTGTCAAACATTACCAAATATCACTAAATAAATTCCAGCTACAATCATAATGGTTCAAGCTTAAACAAATTACTAAACAGATCATAAGTTAAGTTGCCAACATCTATTTGCAGATGTGAGATAATCCTCAAATGACAGAGACCACTACTACACTGGGCACTCTGCCATTAGTCACTCAGCACCTGATGTGAATATCTATGAGCGAGATCTAGCATAGAAGAAATAGATCTAAACTTGCAAATTAATTTCCATAATGACAGGTGAAAGCTATTGTTCAATTATAAATCCATTACGAACAAGCAAATGTTCATAAATACTGCACACAATTTCCATATCCCCATGGCACTGCCATTTTCAAGTTTTGATCTACGAATGCTGAAGTGTCAATCATTAAAACGTTGTAGTATAATGTCAGCTCTGTTCAATTATATAACAACTGTTATCATGATCCTCGCTGTCTGCCTAGAGTAGTCATGCTAAGCTTTTCTAAACAATCTTTGGCAGTGGTATCTTGGCAACAGGTGGGTTAAAAGATAAGGATATTACTTGGAAGGTTATTTTTGTTTTACTGCATGTCATCTATTACATTTGACAAAATCAATAATAAAATCTTTCTGCAGTGGACACCTAGCCATAGCAGGGAACTCAACAACCCAAACATTTTAAGATTGACTACATTAAAGACTAAGAAGCCTATATATATATATATATATATATATATATATATAGTGATTAAATAATAAAAATTTCTTCAAACAACCATGCATATGGGTAAAAAATTTGAGGTTTGATGAGAAAATAATTGTGTTAAAATTTGTTGAGGGAAAGTTTGTTTGCGTATCACAAAGTATGCCACATGATATACAAATTTAACCCTGATATTTCAATACCTATATAAAATACTATATGTTGAAAACTACTGATACGATTTTCATAATTTTTTGCTGTGAACCTATTCATCAGACAAGGTTTATTCTTTTACTTTTACTTTGTAGCTCTATTCTACCATTCTAATAATGTTCTATCATTTTCGTCTTTGACTTTATTGCACCATTCTGCTTTTCACAAATTTTCAGTGATGTTTGCAAACCCAAATTAAGTGACCAACCCCCTGTAGAACCATGTTGCATTAAATAACTTGTTCTGATGTACCTCTATCTCTGACTTTATACAATACTAACTTGTGGGGCAGCCAAGATAAAGCCATTATGTGGAAAGCCATTGTAATCATTGCGAGGGCTACAGGATGCCGTTCTGCTATTTAAATTCTCTATTTAAGTCAAGAAAGCCCTTTGGATTACAGTTTAAATGAGTGCAGCCAACATCACTTAGATCAGATCAATCAATTTGTGCATACTTTCATACTATAACACCCAAAATTGTCACATAACAGTACTCTTATAATGTATAAAATTGTAATAATAATCCAAATTACCCTTTACTTTTTCCATTCCTTTTTTCCATTACTGTTTTCCTGTTACTTTCTTTCCTACGTTCAGAATCTCTAGCCTTAACCTTAACTCTAATCCCCAAACCCCATATCTAACTAAAACCCTAAACCTGGTTGATTGAGCAAAATTTTTCAGTGAGTTAAGTGGATCAGATGTATAGGTCGCCATGAATATCTGAGTGAAACCAGTGATATTAAAATTAATTTGAAGCAGCTCACATGAACAGGACATGAACTAAGTTCATGGAGCGTTTCCTGTTTTTGCGCACATAATCAAATATAAACCAAAACAACACGGATATTGTATGTTTGTTTTGGTATATACAGTGCAGTAACCATGTTTGACCTAAAATGGTGAAAACTAATGTTTAACTAAAGACAACTACAATTAAAAATTCCATATTGAGCTAATAATAGTAATGTTTCACAGTGGCCAGCAGTTTCCCTTCACACCAGAAACCCATATTTCACATAGGTCATAACATCACACTCATTATGTGAAAATCCCTGATCTTACATCATTCGTTTTCTTCAAAGACGTATTTATTACCTGTAACCTAATCTATGTTATGGTTAAAAAAACATGGTCACATATGTTACTAAACTACATACAACAAATTAATTCAATAAATAGTGTACAATAAAAATAAATGAACACATGAACAAGAGGCAAACCGAACAAGAAATGTACTTTAAGCAGGACAAACATTATGGCCAATAAACAAAATGTTAATGATTTAAAGGTAAAAAAAAAAAATTATATTGACCATGATACACACTAAAAATAACATGAAAAAAAAAACCTGTCATCCAAAATTTATCTAACATGGTTGTTCTAGAAATACTACTTGAACCACACTACTTTATTCTGTTGGCCTAATTAGGTTAAAGACCCAAAATACACCTGTGTAAAAAGCTCTCAAGAGAGCTTTTATCCGACATCAAAGTTTCCTACTATTGATAAAGTGAAAATACACTTTTGTTGCAATGTTCCAACACACATTTCAACCATAATCCTCTGTGCAATGACCAAATGTGTCACAAAAATAAATCAAAATGCATTTCACCATGACTGAAAACTACACTTATTTAAATAATGTGTGGTTGTTTTGTTTTGATGCTGGCAATGAGTGGCAGGTCTCTAACTGCCAATTTTACTGGTTGGGCAATAGTCAGGCAGTGAAAAGACGAAACCTAATTAACCTGCATTCAACGGACTAGAGCACCGCCCCATTGTCAGTGTGTGGGGGGTGGGTGACATGCGTGAATGTCACAGAGATGACGGGTGACGCGTGCCAAGTTGGACAAGATAACAAGCCCTCTCAATAAAGTCAGTTGTTAGGGCTACACAGCCTGCATGTGTATTAACTGACATGCAGATAACATCGGGCGCACTGTGGGCTGCGTAGATTACAGGTGCAACTGCGAAGTAGCAAGCTTTGGCGACACCTGCGCTTGCAGCGAGACAAATGACTGCTACCAGCATGTTGGGAAATAAGTGTCGTTCAAAATCAATGGGATTCGTTGCTCAATTTGTCACTAGTGTTGCATGAATGAGAATAGTCAGCATCTAACGCAGCGGTGCATGAGGCTCAGTTTAACTATCAATGGCATGCTAGTAGTTTCTTAGATGTCCATTACATGGTACAAATGCACACAAACATACCATTTTACACCACGCAATCTAAGCAATACCCAAACCTACTCATAAATGTTGAAGGTTTATGAATAAGCTAAAGGGCAACATTTATATGATTCACACATACAATCATAAAGTTATCTGTCACTTTCAACACCCACTGCAACCCAGGCAAAAGCCACAAAACATTTTAATGACCTGATATAAATTGGCCTCTGCAGCTACAACTAATGCAATTACAGTATGACTATTAAGATATTTACAAAAAAATTACTGCATGACTCATTCAGTCATATGAAGCCATCTTAAACATTTCAAACAATGGCAGCTAGCCTTGTGACAAGGGCAAAATTAATAACTCCATTCATGTGAGTCACCACCATGTGCAAAAGTAGTAATATCTAAGATAATCTTAGCCAAGTTTCTGTTTGTATTGTTCCTGGTTAGAATCATTAGAAACGATTTAACAGACAATGCATGTAATATATAAACAATGCATGTAATATATAAACAATGCATGTAATATATAAACAATGCATGTAATATATAAACAATTTCCCACCAGATTATATGTCCATGACATATATAACTACCCATTCCAAAGTGTAACACTGGTTTTACAGATGTATTTTAGTGCCAACCAATCTATCAGGTAATCCATGTAATATGTAAAATACTTCTTTCTTCATTTATAAAATCATGTTAAATTTTTCCAAGGTGAAGCCAAGCAACAAAGCCAACATTTCATTATTAAGTCAACAAATTCTAAACCAAATTATTTAAATTTCTGACCATTACTATATAATATTATAGTCATGCAAGACTATCACAAATGGATCAATGCTGAATCAACAACCTTACAAATAGGTATAATTGCATAAATTTTATATGACCACATAACAGTACTGGTTTTCTACTTATTATAAAAACTGCATATTAACCTTGCTTGACTTGTCCTTGGCCATACAGGAAAACACATAAATACCTCAATGCAGCATTAAGATCAAAGAAGACAAGAGAAGCAGTAAATGTGCATGGAACGTCTGGTCTTATTTGATACCTTCCTATTGCAAAGTCCCTGGCAGGAAGATGGAAAATTGTGACCAACAAGGGACAGATTAAAGACCTGGTTAATTGATATATTTGACAGCCATATTCAGCGAGCAGGAGACTGTCATTCCTGATTGCGCAGACGTTGGTGCTCCATTCTTGTTATGGAGAAACTGTAGCAATGCTGGCGGAATAGCAGATATAAGATGTTTTCTAGCTGGACGAGCATTGATTTCTTATCAGCAGATGATGTTTAGTTGTGGTTTTGCACTGTATTTGACAATGTAAGGTAACATTAGATAAAGTCTGTATGAGTATATAATGACTTGGTGTAAATATAGATTGGTACTGAATGTGTGTTTTATGTTTCATCCTTTTTATATGTTAATTAATAACTAGTTCAATTACAAATTGTGTCAATTAATTCCAAGAGTTGGTATAAAACCACTAGGAAACCAAATCATACTAGATTTATGTGAAATATTTTAATGGTAATCTTGGTGTCCTAAATGTACTAAAATATTAAATGTTTTATATATATGCCAAGTTCAACAGGTTGGAAGTTTTGCACATCTTGCAGCTTCACACAACACGAACGGAAGTTACTAAGACTTTAGCGCAAAGTAAAGTTGCAAAGAAAATCAGGTAGTGTAGCGGTTAGAAAGTCGGGCTCTCAATCAAGAGAACCCGGGTTTGAACACTCTTGCCACCATTTTGAAATTTTGCCAATTTCGTTCATCCCACATTGCCACAGTTCACTACGCTGTATAAATGAGTACCTAGCTACAGAGGTGGATATCTGAACAACTCGTCTTTGGGCAATAATTGCAGCATGGCTGAATGCTTCCCAGAGAAGTCGAGATGGCATTGGAATTAACAAGTCTGCCAAGGGGTGAAGTGTAAAGCGCTCTGAGCAGTTCCGAGGACTGGATACTGCGCTATATAAGAACGTATCTTCTTTACATAATATGTGATGTCAATGTAACATGATAAACCTATCATATGCAGTGCTACTATACCAGATAACCCTCTTTCCATCACAACTGTCCAATATGTCTTTTGTCAATGCCATTCCACATAATATGCAGATTGAATGAACTTGAAATTATACTTGCATGAAATAGCCAGTGATACACAGTTAGAGACTCTGATGTAACAAGAATTGCTATGAAGAATGACTTTTATACTGGGAAACACTACTGCTAGTATCGGGAAGGTCAAAGACAACACTTTTCGTTTGGAATAACATGATTGCTATTCAAGATTCTCTGCAGTTACCGTATTAGGCCTAATAAACACCTAGTACACTTAAAAACCAAATTGAGCCACGGAAAAATGTAAAAGAATCTGTTCTAACAAGTGTACACCAAAAATTTTTCTCTAGACAATAAGGTAGCTGTATAACACTAGTGGTGTCATTTGGTGACTAGTGTAGAACAACTGAAAAGTGGTGCCAACTGTTTGAAATCAAATGGCGACGCTTTTTAGTTGTTCCACAGTAGTCAGATTACAAAAATTATGGACCCTGCTGATTAAAAAAGGGGATGTATGCTAATTAGGGCATGTATGCTTAATAGGTTGAATACCCATACCTCATGACCTTTAGAGATAACGTAGATCTAGTATCAAATACATAAGAGCTGTTTGCAGACATTGTGCAGAAATATACAAAAGAGCATGTTGTATCCTAGGAGTATTGCGGAAAAAAAAACCATAGCCACATTCTATTGCAAGTTGTCTTGACCACATCAAAGTATCTGATTAAAAATATAATTTGTTTAAACATGTGGATGGACCACCATTAGTTTGCTTTACCATTTAATCAGAGAGTCATTAAGAGATGATCTCTAACCATCGACGTACGATACTACAATACAAAGTTGGTTTCATGGGAGAGGTAGTATGAATGGTATGTGTTGGCTATGGCATGAAGGACGAGAATATTTTCATAGGTCAATATGTAATTCAATGTTTCGTGTAGCAGTTCGGGTGGGGAGTGTGAGGTTAAATTACATCAGTTTCTTGTATTGTCGTATATCAAGACCATCCTTAAAGAGGAGAACAAGATAGTCCCTGCTTAGCAGACACACAACCAACTGCTCATTTGCAAGTTTGGGTATAGATATATCCAAATATGCACTTGAATCAATAACACATTCTGATTTGCAATTTTTTTTATTTTCTCCGATACACATAAAATATACATTCAGCTACTTTCCTAGAACTGTACCATTATCCCTGTGATGCTTCCTGTGACACCATCTTAAAATCAACAGTAATTTATTTTATAAACGCAATGAAAGTGTTACGTTAGTTAAATAATTTGCAAATTTTATGTGATCTATTTCTTTATCATAATGCTCCTTCATATTATGTACAATCAAGCATAAGAGCTCAGTACAGGAAGAAAGTATGAACCAGCTGCCAAAGAAGAAGGAAGACTAAATGTGCTGTCCTGCCAGGCCAACACTCGGAGGTTCTACGTACACAGTGGGTGTGCTAATGAGACTCATCCAGGAATTACTCCTACAGAAGCGCACTTAATTCTTGACCAGACCACGTCGATTGATGTATTATTCTAGGCAAAGACAGAGTCCCTGTGTGCAACATTCCATGGGACTTCATGAATGCCACTGTAGCTACATTCCTCACTATTCACATGAATGTTATTGCAGATCCATGAATCCTTCCTGGAGGTCAAATAGCAACTAGTGAGCACAGCCCATTATATCTTATAACTGTGCTTTAATATTACAATTCTACATACTTTTAGCATTTAATTTGTGTATGATTGCCTTTAAGCTAAGGAAATATATAAATAATGATGATGTAAGAAAACAACATGTCACATTGGCACAATCATATATTGTATTAATTCAGTATAGTGTAGTTTTATTTGTAATGGGGCAAGTAATATCCAGTATATCACACTTCCTCTTGGCTTTTTTTGATAATTTCACAGTTGTGTAATAACTATTTCAATTATGTTTGTATATTGTTGAAATAAAGATTTATTAATTTAATTTGATAATACACGTATTCAATTATTTAATTAATTTCCAAAATTGGAAATTTGTAGGTATAATATATGACAATATAGTGACTATTAAACTAAACGTGTCATAAATCATTTGTCTTACACTTTAACAAGATTTGCCATCCAAGCCAAAGGCACAGATGGCAAGTGGACAAGGAAGCCATTGGCTTATCCAGAGTCCAACAATGTTCATCTACTTATAGCCCGCCCTCCTGAGATATGTGTCAACCTTGTTTTTAAACATATTCACGCTGCTAGCAGTTACACTGCTAGCAGCACTTGCATATAAGTATGTTATTTTGCAACAAGCAGTGGGTAAAATTGGCAAAAATTGTCAAAACTGTGTCTTTAGCCACTTTTCAATCACATTTATCCATTTTATATTAATGAAAAAACATACTGTATGATTATACACTGCCCTCTTGAGATTTACTATCTGCCGAGTTTAAAAAAAAGTTAATTCCACAGTTATCTAGAAGTCAGCCAATTACCATACCAAGCACCTGTTTACCCATGCTAATTGTAGTAGTTATGTATACATGATCATGTGCATCTATGTAAGACCAAGTAATTAACGTCCACAAAGAGAGGAACCCAAGAAAATTGCAGTAATTCCTCTCATTATCTAGTTGAGAAATAATGTACTAAACATAGTCAATTACCACATTTTCAGCCACGATTAAGTAGGATGCTTTGCCAGTGGCAATGGAGACGGTGATAACAGGCTGGTTCTCTGAGCAGGCTGCATCCTAGTTTAATGGGCACCGCCGTTATTGAAATGACAGCGATAACCCGATCTTTGACATAACAAGCAGCAAATGGCAATTTTTCCAATTTACTATAATTGTGACATCCAGGAGACAACCGTCGTTTTCCTGCAATCATCTCCTCGGCCTTATCGCTACCAGCATGATATGCAATATTAAAAGATCCAATGAGGTGCCCAGTTGTACCGGTGCACCCCCACTTTCAGCAAGCATCATATAAACAATATCCCCTGATTACACGGAGACGGGGTACTATTATGTGGGTGTTCATTTCCAGCATTTCTACTGAACATCAAGTAGAATTCATTTCACTGAATATCAAAATCCAGTGCACATGATTGATTTCAGTGCTCTCTGTATTCCTGCTGAGAACACATTAGCTATTAAGCCAGATGCAATGCCTTCTATACAATTACTAATTAGGCAAACATATATCTGTGATACGCCATGTACAATGCACAATACACCGCTTCCTTGAATAAAAGCATCGAGATGTCCCTGTCATTAGATATCAGTTACATGTTTATTTCTGGCTTGAAATAATCAAATGGAAAAGTCTCCTACTCACCCCACCCTCCCCGGTCAGGTGCCCCCACAGACCAGTGCTGATACGGAACTGACATTGACATTTTTCATTAAACACATTGATCAGTGGAGGAACGAACAGAACAAAACAGTTGCATACAGAAGATGTAGTTACAGGGAAAATGTACTTAAAGATAAGTGATTGATGCCCATCCCTTGAGTGTGTGCTTCATCTCCCGTAAAGCCGACTTGTCTTTGTATCTGTCTCCGTCCTTCCTATAATCTTTCCAAAGAGAATTGCATTTGCTAGAGACTCGAGCACTGTTGGAATTGAATGGGAACTAGAGAACCGATGCCTGCACATTGCTGATGGCCAACGAAGATACGTAACGTATTGTATTTGGATTCAATCTGTTTCTATTTAACCGAGCAGTGATGTTTTGGTCAAGCATATCTTAATCTGTCAAAAAGTGATGTCTTGTATCCAGATACATAAATAATTTTTTACCAATTTGTAAGTTGTTCAAGTATCTGTAATAGAAGTAATTATTGCCTTTTCAAATGATCAAATCAGTCCACACGACACAAATTTTGCGAGATATTCTTGACATCTAGATATTGTATCAGACTAGGTCATAGGCTAACACTACAAATGATCACCAACAGGAGCTGTATTCAACATCCTTCTGAACTTCCTAAATGTTTGATCATTTCTGGCAACGGCACCAGGAACAAGTGGATTACAGCAACGTTACATGTACATGATATGGATTTGCCCAGCTATAATGTGTCATTTGGGACCTACATAAAGCAATCAAAATATCTTTCAGTGACACATCTAAATGCAATTTTGTTTACCTCTGTCGAGACCCTGCTGCTGGGTCAGTAACCTGGTGTAAATTTCTGCAGTTCCTTGAGACAAACAAAGGTGACAAAACCTTGCCCTTGCTAAATGGGCAGTGCTGCTTTCCGTTAGAACGTGTATATATCTAATGGTACCTGGAGCCATTTCGTCTAATTTAATTCTTTATTTACACAGGAGGAGGACAAAGCAATCAGGCTGAAAGGAGAAGTTGGAGATGTGGCCATTCAATACCCTGGAGGACATGGATTAATCACCTGAAATTCACTTGTCTACATTTAGAGTTATGCACAGGGACTTGGGGAGTTGTGTGTCTATTAAGAATGTTTTTATGCATACATGTTTTACTTTAAAAGCACTTACTGTTACACGCTAACTTACTTGATGACTACGATAGGCAACTATATTCCTCAGTGACTTTGATGGGTTGTAATGTTCCTCATTATAATGGGCATAGGCCATTTCTTAGGCCTACCATCCAGGCAAATTGCCAGTATGAAATTTAGCTCTGCCCATAATGAGATTTATATGTAATATTTACTGACTGGTAAATTTGCTGCATGATTCTTAGTGAATATTATATAATAGTTTCTAAATGTTGTAAAAGTAATCAAAATGTAAAACAAGCTCTGCCCAAAGGACATTACACATTGCCTAAATGAGCCGAACCTTTAAAAAAACTAATTTCTACATCAGACAAAACTACATTTCACCACCTAGAATGGATCTTCTCACAATGAACATGAATATGCACACCATCTACAAAGACTTCACTTAATTTATTGTGGAAAACAATAGTTGTTGGTCTCTACACTAATTGTCAACACCAATGCAAAAGGTAAACTAAATATTTTATCACAGAAACATTATAACAGTAACTAGGCAGAAGCACGCATGGGGTCAATTACATTACAATGTAATCTATGTCCATTACTTTGTTTCCTTTCTATTACTATTACATCCTGAAGGCAAAGTAATTTATCACCGTTACTATTACACATGAATCTATTACTATTACATTTCTCCATGGCAACTATTTGCTTTTAATTAAACATTTTGCTGTGCGTACACGCGTATTATGCTACATATTTAACTTTCCATTCAGTAGTACAGTAATTCTCAACAAAAACAACTCATTATTCAAGCAATCATCAATAATGGAATCTACATTAACAGTAGAATTTAATCTGAATATACAAAATGCCAGCCAGTATTATACGGACATAAGGACTCGTTTTAGATTTCCTTAAGCCAGACCTAGGTCCGAGTGCATTTTCATGAGACCGAGTACGAGTAAGAAGAGTACATTGGTGATAGCTCAGTACGAGTACATTTACATGAGTATGAGTACATATTGTATGATATAGTAAATTATTAGTAATAGCATTTTTTTTTAATAAAACTTGTTAATTAATTTATATAATTCAGGAACAATTGATTATGCAAAGGTAGTTGATCAGACTTTTTTATGAGGAAAACTGTAAAAAAATCTTCATTTCATGAACAAGTAACATAATTACAGATCATATAGGGACACTCTGATTAACCCACCCTTGAGTTATTAAGCAATAATATAAAAACAGTACATCAGATGCATAATCTAGCAATACTAATTTATTTATTATAATAAAAAAATATAACCAAGTACTTTAACAGACTACATTTATTGGTATCGCCCCAGAATTACCCATGTAATAAATTTTAGAGAGTCTACTAGTGAGAAGATTTGTCCAAACTGGAACAAAAGGGTTGTGGGCTAATTTTAATAAAGACTACTTGTGCTGTCTGACTTAAGTCACCATAGAAATGGACTCAGCTAGTTCTTGACACTGTCCCTTGTATGAGCAACAAATGCATTTTAAGGCTAACTGATGAATGGCCCCTTCATTATGGACTTCCTGGCTTAATCAAACAAACACAAGTTTTATAGCCTGAACTGGTTACTAACATAGCTGTTTGCTTAAGGCTAACTATGGGTTTCTGACTGATAAAAAAGATGACATCTGCATGAGCCATTTCTTCTCTTTGTTGGCGCTGCTTGAGCAGATATTTAAAATGTAGCCTACTTTGTCACATGAGGTTACAAATTGGGCCATATTTAGGTTTTATTACGCCACAGAATGTAACAATTTCTGGTTTCACTGTGTGCCTCTTTAACATAATCAATCCAACCGGGTACAACGTAGTCTTGACAACTAGTTTTCCATTAATCGCTTCTAGACAAGATTCCCTAAGTGCAACAACAAAAAGTTGGTCAATGTCACTTTTACGCAATTTGTCTGAACAATTAGTGTTTGTACATGTAAATGACTCGTACTTTGTCCTGATGTACAGCACTACTGTTTTCATATTCCTTGATATTATTATCATGAGCTTTCTTTAGACTAAAGAATGGGAATCATTCTTTGAGGATCACTATTTGTGAAAGTCAGCCATTATGTCCATAGTGTTGAGTTTGTCAAACAGCTACAATGAAAAAAACTGGCATATAAATGATAGCCAGAACAGTGACACCATAAGTAAATAGTCCAAAACACTGGACTGGTGCACACAGCAGTAAGACTGAGAACCACACCCTGAAACCATACCCTGAAACGGAGCATGAAGTATTTCAATATGGTACACCAATATGTAAACTGCAGTTACAAAATGCATGTTTCAAGACGTGTAATATAATACAATGCTCAGAGGCATGTCAAATCCAACGGGTTCGGCAATCTCAAAATCGGTATGCAACGTTAAAGTTGTCAACAGATGGATGATTACAATGAATAGCTAAGGAGGGTAAGCAAGGTTAATAAGATAAGTCTTCAGATGACAACAAAATGTTATTATATTTCCTGATAACCTAACACTTTCCAAGTTCCAAACAGTTGGTGCAGTTCCAATGTTTGTTTCAACTCTGGTAATGGCATAAGTAACAACTTGCCTCGAGTGTACTATAGTTATAAACATACATTTCACTGCTGGTACAAAAGTGCATGTATGTATTGTTATACTGTGTGTACAGTGCTGATACACATAGTGCCACCAGTGCAGACTATTCCATATGTAATCCCCACCACAAGGGAGTGCTTCCTCTTAATGCGTCTCTGCCGTTTTGGTGCTCTTTACATCTTGACCTGCCGCCCCAAGACAATTTGCAGCGGCAGACTGCAATAACACAGTGAAATGAAATTAAACATGTTAAGACATTGCAAAGATGTTATAGTCATGCAGCAGTCCCCCGAGCACCACTAATGCTGCTATGATGAATTAAAGCTTCTTGTTGAGACTGCAGTAGTGTTATGTCAAGTATCCAGTTGGGATTAAGAAGTAGATTAATACAGGGTTGGTGTTGTTAGATGGAGCTTACTCAAGCAGCCAAAATGAATACTACTTGATGGTACATTAGGAACCCATATTCAGGACATCCACACAGGCGCCAGTGCCTCAGATGATATAGGCTTAATGACGCTCTTCACTTAACCAAATCTCCCACTATATATCACACAGAAGATGCCTTAGAGACAAAAATCTTATATACTCAGGTATTTCAAAAATGTACATGACTTAGATGCTATATGTTAAAGGCATAATTTTGTACAGGCATGAATAAAAAATGTTACATTAAAATATTAAATAGTTTTAATTAGTAATTAAGAATGTTATTATTAAAACATACACTTATAAATAAAACTTACACAAGTGATGCAATTTCTAATATTCCAACAACTGACTGACAGTATGTATGCACTAATAACCCACAACAAAATGCATGAAAACCAAATTGTTGTGGCCAAAAATACGCACAAGTTCTGCTTGACATCAAGTAGACCATTAAGATGGTCATTTGGGCGAGACAATTTGGTTCTGTTAAGCAGCTGATGCAGTTAAGTGGTGGATTTTAATACAACGGGAATAATGAATGATCCCATCCCAGTCAAAGTATTTTATTCTACTAATAAAGCAGCTGGTTTTGTTATCTGTGATTCTGTTAAGCGGAGTCCACTTTATTTAGTTATTATATTATCGTAAAGTAAAAGCCGACCTGTAATAGCATTATAGCTCATTTAAGGTGTTATTCCTTAGCATCTACAAGGTAATACAATAAGTCATGAGATGAATAATTTAGAAGTGAACTGAAAAATAAAAACATGTTGACAACATATTGCCAAAATGGAAACTAAATGGAATCATCGGCAAAAGCTGTGGTCATTCAGAGAATGAGTCAATCACTCCACCATCTATTCAGCCTGGGCTGAGACAGGCCTGGGGGATTTCGCAGCAAACAGAGAACAATTTGTTAAGTGCTGTTCAGGTTTTGATAAGAATGAAGCAATTATATACATAATGGCAGTTAGGGCTGCATAGTTGTGTTTCATTTATTATTGAATGCTATTGAACGCATCAAACAATGACGGATATACTGGAATAGCAGATGTTTTTAGGTTGTTTAGGATATTATACCGTTTATAGTTGTATTTAGTGTCTCAACCCTTATACCAATAGAAAGTTGACATTCAGTAGTTCAGGAAACTGAAGCATGTCCATTCAAGTCACCTTCTCCCTCCCTCCCCCCTCCCCTCCTCCCCCCTCCACTCCCTCCCCCTTCACTCCCTCCTCCCCCCTCCCTCCCTCCCCCTTCACTCCCTCCCTCCCTCCCAATTGGTTACACATAGATAAAAAAATGTTGGACTCTTGACTTCCTTGGCCACTTGCCATCTGGGATTTTAGATGTGACCCCCTCCCATGTCTATCGGAAGGGCTCCCTGTGTCACCTTGCAAAGTTTCGTCTGGCTCGGCCCACAATTGTGGCGGTGCATAAGAAACAACAGACATATAGACATACAGGCAGACAAACAGACACTTTCTAATATAGAAATCTGTCTGCCTGCCTGCCTGCCTGCCAGCCTGCCTGCCTGCCTGCCAGCCAGCCTGCCTGCCTGCCTGCCTGCCTGCCTGCCTGCCTGCCTGCCTGCCTGCCTGCCTGCCTGCCTGCCTGCCTGCCTGCCTGCCTGCCTGCCTGCCTGCCTGCCTGCCTTCTGTTAGTCTGTCTGTCTATTGTGTCTTATGGATGGCCACAATTTGCAAGGTGACCCAGGGGAACCATCTCCACGGGGCCCCTGAGGAGTGGGAGTTAACATTTCAAAAAGGTTGAAGCGGAAGTTGAACTGATAATCGGAGGAACCCTCTTTCCACACAAGCCTACACACAAATCCACATGGATATCCCCAGATTTACAGACGGAAAACTAAATTGACCACATAACAATCACCAAGAAATGGAGGAGAGTGCTTCTAGACGTCAGAGTGAAAAGAGGAGCTGACATTAACTCCGACCACCACCTCCTTCTGGGTGAATTTAGGATGAAGCTAGCAGCAAAGAAGAAGATGGATAATAAGGTACAAAGAAGGTTTGAGATAAGAAAACTAAAATACGACAGGAACTGGGAATCACACTACGGAACAGGTTCCAAGCATTGGAAGAGGGAAAAAACATTGATGAAAAGTGGACAAGATGCAAGAATGCAATTACCGACACCTGTGAACAAGTACTAGGCTGCTGGGAAGCTAGGAGGAAGGACTGGATTACAGACAACACCTGGGAAGCTATTGAGGCAAGGAGGGAGACTAAAATGAAACTCAACAAGGAAGCAGATGACACAAGGAAAAAAAACTGCAGCAGGAATACCAGGAAAGAAACAAAACAGTTAAAAAGAAGACAAAGAGGGACAAGAAAAAATATATCGAAAAACTAGCAAACGAGACTGAGATCGCAGCTAGGCAAAACAACGCCAGAGTTATACAAGATCACCAGACAGCTAGCAGGGAAGAACAAGAGCACTAGTCGCCCCATCAGGGACAAACAGGGAAACCTTCTCACTAAGGAATCTCTACAGTTACAACGCTGGAAAGAACATTTCCAAGATATCTTGAATAGGCCTCTACCAGATTCAATCCCAGACATTGAGGAAGCAACTGAAGACCTTAACATTAATTGTGGTAGGATATCCAAAGAGGAGATCTAGAGAGCCATCAAAAAGCTGAAGCTAGGCAAAGCACCTGGAATTGACAATATACCATCTGATGTCTTAAAAGCTGATATTGGGGCCACTACAGACGTTTTATACAGCGTCCAAAATCAGATCTGGGATAAAGAGGAAATACCAACTGAATGGAAGACAGGTATGCTAGTTACAATCCCCAAGAAAGGCAACCTCAGTAAATGTAAGAACTGGAGATGGATCATGCTTCTATCAGTGCCCAGTAAAATTCTCTGCCGTATCATCCTGGATAGGATACAAGAAACAGTTGACGAAGAAGCTAAGAAAGGAACAAGCTGGCTTTAGAAAGGATAAATCCTGCACAGATCACATTGCTAAACTCAGGATTATCGATGAACAATGCATTGAATGGCAGAGCTCCCTTTACATAAACTTTGTGGACTTCGAAAAAGCATTCAATAGTATAGATAGGACAGTTCTATGGAAGCTCCTGAGGCACTATGGTTTACCCACAAAATTTGTAACCCTAATAAAGAACATGTACGAAGGTTTCACTGGTCATGTCATTTTTAATGGACAAGTTTCAGAAGGCTTCCAGATTGGAACGGGAGTACGACAGGGCTGCTTGCTATCTCCACTGCTCTTTCTGATAGCCATAGACTGGACAATGACAAGATCCACAGAACACCATCGTACTGGGATCCAGTGGAACTTGTTCTCACAACTAGAAGACCTGGATTTTGCAGATGATCTAGCACTACTCTCAGAAACCCATAAACACATGCAACAAAAAACAGATAGGCTTCAAGAAAAAAGCAGCCAACTGGGTCTTAAGATCAATGTGGGAAAGACAAAGGTGATGAAAGTCAACAGCAGATCCTCTGAACCCATCTCACTAGAAAGTGGTACTGTTGAGGAAGTACAAGACTTCATCTACCTCAGGAGCAACATCAGTACAAATGGTGGAGCTGACAAAGATGTGGATCTACGCATCAATAAAGCTCGCCATGCCTTCAGAACCCTACGCCCTGAATGGCTCTCTTCCCAACTATCCATAAACACTAAGATCTGCATTTTCAACACCAACGTTAAACCAGTACTTCTCTATGGCTGTGAAACATGGAAAACTACTCAGTCTCTCAACAACAAACTCCAAGTCTTCATCAACAGTCGCCTCCGATACATCCTCAAGGTATGGTGGCCTAACAAAATATCAAATAAAGAGCTCTGGAAGAAAACCAAACAGGAAGAAATAAGCACGATAATCAAGAGGAGAAAATGGAGCTGGATTGGCCACACACTCAAAAAAGATCCAACAAATACAACCAAACAAGCACTGGACTATAACCCACAAGGAAAGAGAAGACAAGGAAGGCCAAAAATCAACTGGCGATGCTCCACACTACAAGATCTTGATAAAGTGGGGGTCACTTGGCAAGAGGCCAAAGCTCTAGCCCAGAAGAGAGTGAGGTGGAGAAACATGGTTGACGCCCTATGCTCCTGAATGGGCAAGAGGATTAAGTAAGTAAGAAGCAGAAGTTACAACTGGCCAATTGTTTTGTATTCTGTCATCGTAAAGGTAATAATTATGCCTACACATTTGCCACTGGATGTATGCAGACATTATGAATACTTTTCAAGTTAAGTTTATCTGTACCCCATACAGGTGTTTATGTATAGAAAGCATCTATACTTAGCATAACAAACACGAGCTAGGTTATTGTAACAGTGTATCTACTCAGTGATGCTGATTTAAGTAGAAGACTTGCTACATTACAGTCATATTGTAGCGCTGTCCATAGTGGCCAGTTTAAAAAAGACCACTGACCTATATAATAATGTAGATATTTTCATAATCATTCAATATTAAAAAAACCTTCTATTTTGGTCTTCTCTTAATTTACTAATCTCAAATTTTTTTAAACCATCTTTTTAGTTTACTACCACTATCAAGTGGTAGCAAACTAGAGAAGATAAGCTGGTTATTTAAGATGTAAAACAAAAAATTTTATGAAAAGCCATACAATAACTTTTTCTTGCATACCGCTTATTATTTAAAGGTGCATCATCAATAAAAAAAATGTTTGTCTCTCGCCTAGTATCCACTATGACATGCTAGCTCGTTTGTGCAACTTTTGTACGTAATTTTTGTGAAATCATCATACAATCTATTAAAATAATAATTTATTGAAGTGGAAATGGAAACGCTGAAAACTCACAAATTTCGCCCTTGGTGAAAGTTCATAACTTTGTCACGTGATCTGTGAGTGTTTACCGTTTTGGATATCCACTATTTTGAGCCTTACTAGCCAGACACGGGGTTAATTCCATTCCAGAATTGGAATTGACCCTCAATTCCAATTCCAATTGGAATTGATTTTCGGAAGTCAGTTGGAATTGGAATTAATTTTTTTTTATTGGAATTGATTTTGTTGGAATTATTGACTTGATACTGTTAATCTTTACCACTTTAATTTACTATTAAAATCATATTTGCCTACTATTAATATGTCACCCTGAATCTTGTAACAACCAGGAAGCTGTCAACATTACAGCATATACACTGTCTACTCTGTTATTGAAACATTGTGAACAAGAACAACATAATCAAGCATTTACATCAAAAACAAACATTAAGTTACTGTAACAGACAGCAAAACCAAAGTCAGACCATTCAGGCCTTATCTCATTTTCTTTCTCAGTGGACAAGGTTTATTTCCCTATGGAGAATACAATCATGTTGGTGATCAGGATGTTGAAAACTCAAAGTTTACAGTAAAGTTGATGAAATATCAATGATACCACAACTGATATAAACAGGAGCAAACCGTTCAAAACTCAGATTAAAGACCCAACTGTCCATGGCTGTCCAAAATGTCTGGTTAGCAAAAATCCAGGAGAGGTGTCGAAGCAGAACGTACATATCAAATGGCTGAATGCCATTTTTAAAGTTTTTTTATAGCAAACCTGACATATATATATTATTTTCCTAAGGTAATACAAGTGCATTAAATAATTAGCAGTGTACAATAATGCAAGAAAGAATTTTTTTTATTGAAAGTTGATTGAAAGACACATCAGAGCTGCAATCAAATCAGGACTGGCCAGTGGTCAGTAATGATAAAAACAAATATTTAATAGCGGGAAATATCTTAAATCATCTCTTTTGCCACATTTCAAGATGTAACTTTGCAACAACCTTAAGCTTACTGCAACTGCCACATCTTTCGATCTATAGTAACAGTGGACAGTATTGCATTTTCATTCATTTAGTTCTGCCCATTCTGTGCATTACAAGCTTGATGTAGTTTCAATTAGGGACCAGGACCAATGGCATAAACAACTGCTCATCAAATAAACTTGCTTGCAGAATGACACTGACTGTACATAGTGTTCAGTATGTTGTGGTACAGGACTGGCCAGTGGTCAGTAATTACTCTGTTGAAACCATTTAAGATAATTCAATGCTAGTGCGTCCATTCAACTGAATAAAATGGTAGCTTTGGTGTGGTACATGAAATCTTAATTCAATGCCACTGTTGTATATTTACTGGCATGATATTTATAGTAGTAATTTAATATTAGTTATGTATGAGAATAGCTCCTGTGAAAGATATAACATGATGTGGCTTACCAACTGTCCTCCTTATTCTTAAAGCCACAGTGTGTAATGCAATCTACCTAGAATGCACCCAGTGTAATCAAACTAAACTGCATGCAAGAATTAAGTGCTGTGAATGTGACTGTGTGGTGAGTAATATCCTCCCGGATTTGCATGGAAGAAGACAAACAGAACTGCTCTGTTTTACGTTGGGGCATCAAGTTTTGCACAGTGGTAAAGATTGTAATTCTCTGACATGAAGAAATATTTGTTGCTTTTTCAGACTAATACCAATTATTGGGTGAACCAGCTGAAAATCAAAAGGTCTCATGACTGCCAGCCTATCATCTCTTATACAGCAACATTTACACCAACATAATATTATTACTATGTTTCTACTTCTTGTCATTGCTTATATGCCATTCCTTACATTGGCATATCAGCAATAAATAATACTAATGCCTGGTGGCACAACTCATGACATTTACAGACTGACCAAGCTGACAACTTTGTCAAGTTAGCAAAACAATTGAATGTCAAGACTGTTATGCATTTTAGTTATGCTGCTCGTAATAATAATAATTATAATTAGCTTCTATGGCACCAATATCCTCAGGAACCTGAGCTTAGAGGCACAACATAACAGAATCATTAAGAATAATCGTGAACAAGGACACGTAAACGTCATTATCAGAACGAGGGACCACTGAATATTTATGGTGGAAATGTTATTTGGAATAAATGTCATTAGTTGTTTGGAAGGTTGCTATAATTTCAGATGTTTTCAAAGTGACGGGAGTTCATTCCAGACACTAGGTACAGCGACAGACAAAGCACCTTTACCCAAATTACGCTTAGTTTTAGGAACAATAAGTTGTTGTGAAATGGATGATACGAGCTGCCTAGTTATATTTGAAAGATGCAGGAGACTAGCCAATTAGGGTGTTTTTTTTTAGATAGAGCATGATATGTAAGAGTGGGCAATTTAAAATTGATTCGATAAGTAACAGGAAGCCAGTGTAACTGTTTAAGTAGTGGTAGTGATAGTGAAAAACGAGGCGCCCTGAGTACCACACATGCCAGACAACTTTGTACTCGTTGGCATTCAGCTAAGTCTCTTTTAACAACGTTGTTTAGTAGTGAATTACAATAGTCAAGGGAGCTACTAATTAGTACTGCTGATTTTGCTTTAGCAGTAGATAAACATATATGACGCCGAATTCAACAGAGATCACGTATATGGTAGAAACAGGATTTACATGCTTGAGAAATATGCTGGCGAAAGTTGACGTCACTGTCACAGACATCACCTAGATTACAAACGCTATCTGATGGGGATGTATCATTGCCAAGCAGTTTGACTGGAAAATGGCTGATGACCCTATTTCGTTGTTGTTTAGTGCCTATAATAATAAGGTCTGTCTTATCTGGGTTAAGCTTCAGCTTACTTGATTCCATCCAAAACAAGATGTCAGTGAGACAATCACTTAAAGTTGAAACAGATTCTTGTTCATTTGATTGTGAAAGTGATATGTAAACCTGTGTGTCATCAGCATACAGGTGATGACTGAGATTATGATTAGTAATGACTTGGCTGAGAGATGTAGTATATAAACTAAACAGAACAGGCCAAGGATGGATCCTTGCGGGACTGAATGGAAGGTTTGGGCAAGATAGTGTGCCATATATGTTAATGCTTTGGTGTCCAGCTAAAAAATATGATTTGAACCACCAAAGAGCCAGAAATGCCAAAATGTCTATGAAGTCATTGTAAAAGGACTGAATGATCAATCATATTGAAAGCAGCTGAGAGATTTACTGAAGTGGGTGCAGTGTCTTCGATTGAATGTGAACAATCTTATATATGTGAAGAATTTTGAAAAAGAACTACACAATGTATCCAATGAAGTATGTTCAGGCAGTGCTGGCAGGGATTTCAGAATTTGTTGAGATAAAACTTGTACAGTAATCAGATTTTGCTTTTGACATCATGTGATTGTATATATGTAACTATTTATAACTGTTTAGTATAACAGGATCGATCAAGTGGGGAACGAGTCCATCACCAAATCCATTCAAGAGATCAACGACGGCATTCCACTATATCTATGTCTAGAGACATCCATGGTGATGGAGGGCGAACTTGTATACACTTTTAGTTTGTTTTGGGGCATGTTTGTCCAGGAGTTTACTTAATGTTTCATGGTACTGATTAACAAGCTCACATAATGTAGATTTAGGTTGGATCAAAAGATCAGAATTGGCAAGATCATCTTAATTTTATTTATCGGTCAAAATGCGAGTTTTTTCTTGATCTTGACCAGACTTGCAACCACAAATCAATAATGACAGTACTTATGGTGATCTGATAAACCATCGGTAGTAAATATTGCCTTGATGTTAATGCAAGTAGATCTAGTAATAAACAAATCAAGCCAATGACCATGAACATGAGTAGGAAATGCTTACCTTATGCTTTGTTGATTACACTTTCAGACAGACCATGCAATTACCGTTTTTGTGGCCAGACCAGCGTTTGTTGTAGAAGATACCAATGAGAATCTGGGAATATTGATACACAAGTAACTGGAATCAAGAACATAATATAATAGAGGATATCAAAAATAGTATATTTTAATGATTAAATATATCTTAATGCAAAAGCATTCTGTGATTATTGTCAATAAGATGTGTGTGGTTTATATTTTCAATAATGTTTTAGCTGTGATGATTGATGGTGGGTTTTCACATTGTTTGTTAAGATTACGTATAGTGGCACACCTGTGTTCTTATGTGGTTGACATCATTTGAATGAATTAAATAATTAGACAAATAAGCATTTCCTGCAATTGTCTTACCATGAAAATGAAACACTTGTGTATCTATGCAAGTGCGTGCTCAGTCACATCCAAAAAACATCAGTTGGATAAAAATTTGCATTCTGATGCAATTACTGCATTGTGATCGTTAAGTATTAATAAACTATTGAGTATTGTTATAGTACTGTACTATGAGTATCTACAATGAACATGAACTATGAACTATACTTCACGGACATTTATTTTACAGCATGTCTCTCATTTTGTTTTTATCTATATAATGTATATATTCCAATTTGTGTTGTGCATACTTTCTTATACTTGGTATACTTGGCTGTATAGTCTCTTTTAGCCAGTGGCTAGAGACATCAATTTCTTCTTGAAGGTTTTCAGGGAAGAAGCTGTTACGATTTCTTCAGGAAGTTTGTTCCAGTGATCGCCGACACGATTTGTGAAAACATTTTTATGGATCTCTGTGCGGGAGTACATCTTTCTTAGCTTTAAGCTATGGCCCCTCAGATTGCTGCTATAATGGTAGAAAAAATGCTCAGGGTTATTCCTATTTAGGCCACTGAGATATTTGTATACCTCACAGAGGTCCGCCTCAAGTCGTCTCTGTTCCAAGGGAACTGATTCAACAGGTATTATGCTGAGTTTCAGTGCTCTCTTCTGAACGTTCTCTAATTCATCTATATCTTTTCTATAGAAGGGGATCCAAGCTAGCGATGCATATTCTAGCACTGGTCATATCATTGTTTCATATAAGGTCTTTATTACCTTTTCTGATCTACTTTCAAAGCATCGCTTAATTAGTCCTACGCGGTGATTTGCCTTAGTTGTAATATATTTTACATGGGTGCTTGGTTTTAGGTTATCGCATATGGTAATTCCTAGATCTTTTTGTTCTCCAACAACTTCTAAAATTTCTCCATTTAATGTGTATGCATAGTTGAGGCTTCATCTTATTTTGAGAACTACACATTTAGCGGTATTGAAGTTTAATAGCCAATTTTTTTACCAAACTACAAGTTTGTTAAGATTATCTTGGAGAGCTTCACAGTCAGCTAATGTAGAAATATTTCAGTAGAGTTTTGTGTCATCAGCAAACATTTAAGCAATTTCTTAGAACATTTACGTTTAGTAGGTCTGGACCACTAGCTTTGTCTGATTTCAGTTTTGTTAACCTCTTCCTTATGTATACAACGTCAAGGATGTTGTTACCTCTAGTTGGTTTGTCAACCCCCTGTAGCCCAAATTTTTTTCAGAATATCAATGAAACTTTTTCTCTAGTTGGCTGTTTCCCTCTCCTTTGGACAAATAAATTTTTCAAAAATAAAAATCGCCAAGGAGACAATTAAAATTTTCAATTGCATTTATTGAATTGTTTATCTTTTGTAGCATGTGTGCCTGATTTTCTTCTGGTCTGTAGCATACTCCAACTTGCCACTGTATATTAGAGTGTGGGGATATTGTAACCCATAAGATTTCTGCATCTGTATTGCCAGGTACGAACAATGTTGGGTTTAAATGATCTTTATTAATAGAAGTACTCCTCCCCTGTCTTCCACTGTGTATACACCTGGTGTGTAACAATGCCTTTTTTGGTCTTTTCTAAAGCATGTATAATGTGGTTGTGTGAATTCTGAATCAGTAATGTCCGAGGATAACCATGTTTCAGTAATGGCAATATCTGGATCTTCCTCCGATATAAGAACTTCAAGTTGTATAAATTTGTTTCTTATGCATTGTACATTAAGAGCATATTTTTAGAGGTAAAGTCTCCTTTCCATTTTAAGAATAGTGCTGCGTACATATTTACAAGGGTCTTCTTTTTTGAAGTTGATTTTGTGCATGTTGTGCTTCACAATGATAGAAAACATATTCTAGATAACATTAATTGAATAACATTTAAATTGGAATGATGTTTGCATAAGAATAACATACATCCATAGCAGATAATGAAGGGTGATTTCCTACTCCTAAGCTAAGGGGTCAGTCAGAAATGGAACAATTATGGAACTTCCAACAGTTATACAGTACAGTTTGGGATAAACACAAATGTGTGTGCACATGTATGTTGTGTGTGCGTGTGTTGTGTGTGTGTGGGTTTATTGCGTGTGCGTGTGCGTGTGCGTGTGCGTGTGCGTGTGCGTGTGCGTGTGCGTGTGCGTGTGCGTGTGCGTGTGCGTGTGCGTGTGCGTGTTGTGTGTGTGGGTTTATTGTTGTTTGCATGTGTAGGAACCCGAAACACAGCACACCAGGAATAATAGGAACAAGTGTGGGTTTATGACCTGGAATACCAGGGATTCTAAGACAACAAGAGGTGTTCTCTATATGCACTGCTCTTCAATTCATTGTGAGGAAGGCACTGTCAGAAGTGAAAGATAAGCTTTGCTGGTGGCTGGGTAGTTGTTCAAAGCAATTTCAGGAGATAGGACGTTGTAGAGAATCATGACTCATAAAAAGACATTTCACTTACATGACACTTAACATAATTTAAATGCCCTATGTGTTTTTCTCGTGACATTTACCTTAAACATTATAGCACTTCCTTAATTCCAGCATAATGCAGAATACAACTGAAAGCTACGTACTAGAGTAATCGTCTGCGTCTTTGAGTATGCGCCACCTGGTGGCTATCGAGGAGCAATTAAGATGGAATGAGTGGCGCCATCGTACGGATAACTTAACATGACGTTGATTAGTCAAACTGTTTACGGGAGATGGAAGATTTATTAAACAAATCCAAATGCAATTGTATTCTCAAGTCTCAAGTAGTTATACTCCAAACAGCCCAATCTTGAGCTAACGCAGGAGTTTGGACCAACGGCTTTTAGTGTCTCTTCCGAAAGACACGGGCAAAGTAGGGTGAACGAAATTGCCCAAGCTTAAAACGGCGGAGGTGGAATCGAACCACCGTCCTCTCGATCGACAGGCGGGTGCTGATTAGGACAGCTGCGTGAAGGCAGAATGCTATAAACAAAATGAGGACACATACACGGAGTAGTAAGAGAACGTTCACATGAAGACTTTTCTTTCACCACTAAGTCCATTTCTGGCGTGCGTCATTGTGCGTGCGTGCGTGCGTGCGTGCGTGCGTGCGTGTGTGATTCCGTTTTAAATGTGTCACCAGTAAGAGACGTCCCTGCGTGGGCCTTCGTCTTCTTCGCAGTCGGTCGTTTCTCAGAGTATTGCCGTGCCTGTTCATTGCTGTCTGTTGAACCCGTGGGCGGATCCAGGGGGTGTCCATCAGGTGACCGGGCACTCCCCTTTATTTCGGTCGGATATTTTTCATCAAGTCGTCCTAAGCGAAGACACGTCAGACTCACTCACGCTCTTCTAACGTGTTTTGAACTTGTGATCTGTTGTTTGCTGCCATTTCACAGACGCGGGGCGTATCTCGTAATACCAAACAAACCACGTTCAAAATGCATAAAACTGCAAGGAATGCTTCGTACGCACGTGTGGCGTATACAAATTATGCAAACAATATGGTGTTGCCAGCCGTAAATAGTTGTTTATTGTGGTCTTATTTTTAAAACCTAAATAAAAACTCGCAACACTCAAAAGTTAACAGTGTGTCAGTATTACTGTATCACTCAACAGTCTGGGAAGGCGGTGCATGTCCGCACACCTTAGGTATAATGTGCCATAACTAGTGACCTGTTTATGCCAGGAGGGTAAAAGTTCGCCTTGCTAATCTGTATATTTAGTAGTTTACCAATTACAAGTACCAAACTTCAACTCCACTAAGAAAAACGTACATGTTATCAATATGTATCGCTCACTGGTGTACGGATATGGAACTTGGGCATAACCGCACAAGTATGTGCGAACATACATCGCGTATTTCAGGCCTTTGCTACAGAGCAGAATATGCAGAAGTATATGCGTGATATTGGTCTGTCTCAGCCACGACGCACACAAGAATCCATGCGACGAAGAAAACAAAAAGGCACATAATAACAATATTATAATTACACACGCCAAGATACATTAACAATGAACCCACATTAACTATCATTTTATATGATTACTGTCTTTAGCATATCCCACCTCAAAACCCCACCTCCTACATATTTCTTAGGCCAACCTCCCACCATATTTTAGGACCAACCTCCCACTTCCTGCCACATCTCCTCCATAACGAAACATGGATTAGCTTATGAGCCCGTCCCATCGCAATGCGAATGTTATATATCACACAATGACTCATGTCATACCCGTCCCATCGCAAGGCGTATGTTATATATCACACAATGACTCATGCATCCACAAATACGGGCGAACCTAATTAAATACACATTTTAATAACATCTGTACCATACCGTCACGTTGTGTAAGTGACCTTCCTGCACTGGCGCATATTCACACACGCCTAGGCGGATATGCCTAAAAAAAACAGCGCAAGAAGATTGTAAATTTTTCCCGCACGTGCGGTCTATGGCGGTAGAAGTTTATTTGTGCACCGACAACAATAATAACGCATATTCCAAAAATGCATAAGCACAAAGATTAGGCACTTCAACAAAATGCGCTGCCTCGGTCGTTCCGCGCGCACGAAAATCCGTTCATGATTTAACGCTGTTACGATTACCGAAATCTCGTTAACGTTTTGTTTCGACGCGTGTTTTATCGGCTGCTTGCGTTCATTTTCGTCAGCTTTGACGGCACCTTTGAAAGCGGTAAGTTAACTTTCGTGTCGTGTTTTTCTTATCGAAATTGGACCAAGATAAAGCTTACAAAATGTCAGTTAGACTTCATAGGTATATTTCAAATGCAAGTAGCACAACTTCATCGAATTCCTCAGACTATTTCAATGTTGTGGTTGCCTTCTATAGGTCGAAGTTAGTATGTAGGGGAAATATCTTGTTTCCGCACGAACGCGAAATGTGGTTTTAGTCAACCGCAACATTGTGAAGTTTTACGGATCTGTGACAGTGAGACCGAGTCTCCAGAACGAAATTATGGCTTATTTACATTTCTCTGAATTGAATTCACTACAATTTCAAAGCCAATACAATCTGTTTTACATGATATTAGTATTACTGTTTATGTTGTGTGGGCTTTGGATAAAGCCTAGAAAAATAAAAGAATAAAAATAATAATACATTTTTTCAATGATTTTAAAATTCGTAAAAAACTTTGTGCAACAGATTTATATTCTCAATTACAAGAACAATTAATTTTATTCATTCAGTGCAAACTGACTGTTATTAATTATTTTATTCATTGAGTGCAAACTAATTGTTAAGCCATTTTTTAGATAAAATATTTATTAATTAATTATTGAATTACAACAAGACGTTTTGCGACAAGCTGCCAGTGCCGGTGGGCAAAATTGCTGAATATAGATACACCTCTCAAGACCAAATTTCAAGATTTTGTTTTCTGACCTAATATATTGTGTGAATTTTCACAGTTAACTTAATGGGGGAAGACTGTATAAAAAACAATTTAACAATATTTACACGCATAATCAAGATAATTAGACCAAATCATAACTGCAGCAAGAAATGTATAAATCATTTAGACAAATTTTATTTCAAGATGTTCTGGCTGAAGTTCTTCCATTGATTTCAGTTATGCGATCTCAGCCAGTATAGATCTTTGCTGGTTTTGAAGACGCTTGCTAACTTCCAGCAGATCTTTGTCGAGGGCAGTTGGGAGTGTTGTTCATGGTCGCCCTCGCCAGCCAGCAATGTCAGTGGGTGTGAAATATTGGTCTATGGCCAGCTGTGCAGGGGCTTCACATAGCATGCAAAACACATTGTGTATATATGTATATGTATATATATATTTATATTAGTAACATTATATTAACATATAATTTTTTTAAATATATATACTTTATTGGTTGATGATGATTGATGATATAGGACTTTTTTATTCCAGGATATATGAGACAGTAAACTGTGAATATTGCTACACTCAGCATACAGTGTACTTTGAAGATTGACACGCTTCACCGGCATGGATTTTATGAAACAGTGAATATTGCTACACAGCATACAGTGTACTGTGAACAATCATCATGCACTTGGCTCCCAGATGGAATAATGTAGAATCATGCAGCTGTCGTCCATTCAACACAAGAAATGTCGACTTCAACAGTAAAATACTGTAAAAAAAAATTATAAACATTACATCATGTTGAATTGCACAACGTAAAGTCAACATTATTTTATGAAGCAGTGACTGAAATATAAATATTGCTGTACTGAACCCGCAGTGTACTGTGCAGTCCCAGAATATGTAATAAATTGTGTTATATTTATGCAATGGCATTGTTTTTCTTCACAAAAAAACATTTAGCACTCTATGTGGAACACCAATTAGTATATATTTCTCAAATAATTATTTCATCATTGTCACTATGCAAGATTATTTTGGTATTCTTTATGTGCGTGCGTGCGTGCGTGCGTGCATATGTATATATGTATATATATATATATATATGCAGGGAATGAAAGTCCAGGCTCTGCCAAAAGTTATACAAATATCTTCATAATCATGGAAGTTATGGCTTTTTATTGAAATGTATTGGTCTGATGAAATAGCATGCTAATTAGCCATTGTTGACTTATTAATTGAGTTACTATTAATGATGACTAATGTATATTTATGACCCTACTTAATGTGTTTTGAAATTATACAAATATATTCATAATGATGGAAGTTATGGCCTTTTATAAAAAGGTGTTGACCTGTTGCGTTTGCGCATTAATTAGCCAATATTGATTTATTAATTGCATCAATTGAGTTATGTATATTTTATCACCCTGTTTAATGAGTTTGTAAACCCTGAACAAATTATGCAAATATCTTCATAATCATGGAAGTTATGGCCTTTTATTAAAAGGTGTTGGCCTATTGAGGCTGCGCATTAATTAGCCAATATTGACTTATTAATTGCATCAAATGAGTTACAAGTGTGTGTGATGTATATGTATGACCGTTGTTAATGAGTTTGTAAACCCTGAACAAATTATACAAATATCTTCATAATCATGGAAGATATGGCCTTTTATCAAAATGTGTCAGTCAGTTGACTTCACGCACTAATTAGCCAATATTGACTTATTAATTGCATTAACTGAGTTACTATTAATGACACATGACTGGACTATATATATATTTATGACCCTACTTAATGTGCTTGCAACTCCTGAAGAAATTATTAAGATATATATGCAAACAAAAAAGTTATGCCATTTTAATCATACATTTACTGAAAAATAACACAAAAATGAGAGACTTTTGCCTGTATACAAGATACACAAAATGTTTGGATTTTAACCGCATTAAAATCGCAATATCTTTGGATCTAACAAAGATATATTGATAAAATAAACAGTTTTGGGTTCCTTTACATGTCACCTTTCATTTAAATCAATAGCCAATGTCCTACCATGAGATCTCATTTTTGTTTGAAGTGCCTACAAAGATATGCATGTATTAGTGTAGGTATGAGTTACGTATCAATATATATATATATATATATATATATATATATATATATATATATATATATATATATATATATATATATATGTATATATATATATATATATACATACTTATATATACATATATATATACATATATATATATATACATATATATGTATATATATATATATATATAAATATATATATATATATATATATATATATATATATATATATATATATATATATATATTTATATATATATATATATATATATATATATATATATATATATATATTTATATATATATAAATTATATATATATATATATATATATATATAAATTATATATATATATATATATATATATATATATATATATATATATAAATATATATATATATAAATTACATGATATTCTGCACAAACAACATTTAAGTTTATAATTTTTTACCGACGCAACCGAGTTCAATTCGTTGGTTCAAGTGTTTGATGTATGAGTTAGATGTGTGAGTTAGATGTGTGAGTTAGATGTGTGAGTTAGATGTGTGAGTTAGATGTACGAGTTAGATGTGTGAGTTAGATGTGCGAGTTAGATGTATGAGTTAGATGTGTGAGTTAGATGTGTGAGTTAGATGTACGAGTTAGATGTACGAGTTAGATGTACGAGTTAGATGTGTGAGTTAGATGTGTGAGTTAGATGTGTGAGTTAGATGTGTGAGTTAGATGTGTGAGTTAGATGTACGAGTTAGATGTGTGAGTTAGATGTGTGAGTTAGATGTACGAGTTAGATGTGTGAGTTAGATGTGCGAGTTAGATGTGCGAGTTAGATGTGTGAGTTAGATGTACGAGTTAGATGTGTGAGTTAGATGTGCGAGTTAGATGTGCGAGTTAGATGTGCGAGTTAGATGTGTGAGTTAGATGTGTGAGTTAGATGTACGAGTTAGATGTGTGAGTTAGATGTGCGAGTTAGATGTGAGAGTTAGATGTGAGGCATGGCCTCAGCGTGTGGACATGCCTCAGAATGCGGACATGCCTCAGCGTGCGGACATGCCCCACCTTCCCTTACAAATATGGAAACAAAATGGTGTGAAGAAACGATCCGTAGCTTGCACAATGTAATGCAAATTGTTTTAAGAAACACAATGGTTATAGAAGATGCACCATAAACATAAGTGTATATAATTTAACAAGCACAAGTCTATGCATCCAATGCATGTAATAAATATACACAATCCACCCAATCCCGTCCCCAGGGTTTTGAAAGGGGGTTCGTACACAATCAATCTGGGACGATTTTTAAAATGTTACAGCTAAACACAATTCCCTCCACCCTCCCCCCGAGGACCGGCATGCACAGCTAGGAGTTCGCGACGGCGCGAAAATCTACCAAGGAAACTCTATTGGAATTTTATGACGCATTGAAAGCTGAGGCAATATAACAACTAGGATGATTCACTACAGCTCACACGCAGTACAGACGGACGGTTGATCTATCCAGCAGATTGTGTGCGTAATAGTTGAACTGTTGTAGTTCGCACACAAACTGCGTGTCCAGTCAGACTGTCCAGTTACCATGCTTAACAGTTGAATTAATTGTAAAATGTTGTAAGCCTATGATGACGTTCTTGTTAGTGAGATGCTCCACATGTTCACAGAACAATTGCTCAACCAACCAGCACAAGCAACATTATATAGTCGAGTGCCGATAACCGGTCAATATTAAATAATGCGTTACCACATAAAGCGCAGCCTGTTGATTCGAACTGCGAATGATCACACAGTGATGCGGGCAATTCACTGTTTGGCGTTGATGGATCCACTGCTGTCATTATCCCGACTATCTGACCAAAGATTCGAGTACGTCGGTTCGTACACGTTTTCTGTACGATTTCGATATCCCAGATGCTCGTAGGACGGGATATCCTCATCCACAGTCTGGTAGATGTTTTCTGTGCTCCAAGCGCCGCTGTATCTGCACTCGAAGCTAAGCGAAAGCTCGTCCGACAGACAGCTGTCGGGAAACTGATGGTCAACACATCGCGACGCCACTGCACGGATGTCAGTGACGGATGGCGGGGGCATCCTGGAAAACAATCACACTAATTGAATTGCCGCTAGGTGGCACCACTATTTCTAAATCGAGGCATACTTTATATATTTTATATACTATTAATTGTCAGCTTACTTTTTATAAAATATTTTACTACAGCGAACTGAGATATTTTAAACGTTTTAAGGAAGGGCAACATCAAACTAGTTGTGAATTGTCTAACCAAAAACAGCTTTCCATACGTAACAAATGGTTAGAAAATAATATATTTTCCTTTATTTCACTGATATGCAAATTACATACTTTTGCCCATATTGATTTAACCACCGTTACGGGAAATATACCCGGTACTTGACAGTAGGCCTACAGGTTAATACCCAATATATATATATATATATATATATATATATATATATATATATATATATATATATATATATATATATATATATATTCATGTTTTGAGACGGAGTCATGTCTACCTTACGTCCGTCTGTTTATGTCTGCGAGCGACGGCCAAAGCAGTGAGAGCGACGGCCAGCAGGACCACAACCCCAGCCACGACGCCTGAACACACCCCTGCAAGCAGAGAACACATCGCTATCCAATACAGCCGAGATCTCTTTTAACACTATTTAACAAGATTACCGTCCAAGGCAAAAAACAAAAAATACATAGCAAGTGGACAAGGAAGCCATTGGCTTATCGAGAGTTCAAGATTATTATTCATCTATATGTAACCAGCCCTTCTGAGATAGTTGTCAATTAATTTTATTTACGCTGCTAACATTTACACACTGTCCCTTCACTAGCGTTCTTCATGCACATAATCACGTTCTCATGTTGTAGGCCTACCCAAGAATTCTCAAGAAACAAACATGAGCCAGTTTTAGGAACTGTACATAAACTGAACAGATGTGATTGGTATCTGGATGGAACTTTAACTGTGTTAGATATGAAGATAATCAGCAAAGTGAGCGAGTTTTTTTAACCACCGTTTTTATACTTACACGTCTTATCTTCTTTGTCTTTGGTGTGGGCATATAGTACTGCAAGACAATAAGTGTTCGCATTATGTTGATGTTAGGATTCTTCTCCTGGACGTAGAACTTTACGATCACAGTATAGTTTAGTAAGGTTTATGCATCACACAAACGTTGCAATATATCAATTGTTGATATCCTTCGACAGAGAATATAATAAGTAATTAGCATAAATCTAAGTGCTTCCAATTCAACAGGGAATAGGTCTCACTGCCGAGCAGTTGGGTCTTGACATAGCATAATGTTGACTTTCAGCGAAATGATCCAAGGGCCAATTTTGGTGAATACAGGTAATGTCAGTGTGTGTGTGTAAAGCATAGTTTGCCATTAAAATCCCTTTCCCGTCATATAAAATATACCAGTGCCTCCCCAGACTCCCTCGAATGTTTTTTTCTCTCTTGCATGCACAGTAATATACACATAACACCATATTTCTCATCAGAATGAATTACCACTGAACATCGTCTCCTGCCGAATGCCCACCTTTCTTGCAGATGAACGGCTTGTTGTATAAACACACCGACTGTGTCCACGTGTTGCTCCCGGACGATCCGCCAGTCAGCAACAGGCCGCACCAGTTTCCAAACGGCTGTACTGACGGGTATTGCCAGTTGATCCACGTCACTGGACTGTTGTCGATCCAGCGGTTGTGTCGCAGGGAATCGGCCGTCAGCCCAATCCAGTAGTCGGACTCGTTGCTTCTGTCGGAGCGAAGGTGGCGAATCATTATAGTCTTGCCATAGTTCATTGGACAATTTACCACCTTATTATTATTATTATTATTATTGTGACCTGACTTGTTTCGATTTTGTTCACATATACAATAAAGATTGGGTTATGCCCAACTGGGGTCGATGACAAATTCCATCATTATAATTATAAATTGCCGACATGCCTTTAGTGGCACTTGTTTGCCACCCCGTAGATTAGAAGGGCTTTCATGTTTACCAACACGTGACGTTCCTTTCGCACAAGCGCAGTATGCTGGTTGACAAAGCCGCCAACCAGCCGAGTTCCTCTAACAAATGCCGAGCACCACTCGAGCAAACATGAAAGAGTACTGGGCTCAATACGCCAATGTTTTAGATCCCAGGGCGAGGGAACGTTACAATTAGAAACTAGAGTACAATGACGGCTCTAGTAAGTTACCAGATTTTTCAAAACTGCTGGCAGAACGACCGCAGCCTCTGGCTCTGACCCATTCGGCGTTACGTGAGCAACAGGCCAGATATTTTCAGCGTAGTCGTAGAGTCTGTGATAGCTTATAAATCACTCACTAGCACAGTTTTATGATAAATATTAAACTCAGTTTCATATCAATAAATGGCTTAGCGATTTTGATAACCAGACACGGAACAACGTCCATGGGATCAAAGACGTACAGCGCCAGCGGGCGCGAAGCCAGTGCCTTGGGCTTAGGCCGGCTGTGGTTACAGGGTTCAGAGCTTACATACGTCT